>CM042335.1:2623451-2708451 GCA_023566125.1 Zingel zingel | reverse complement strand
TAGAGAAATGTTGCAATTTAGGCAGAGAGTGATTGAGCCACAGCTTCAAGCATAGTCATGCACATTTCCCCCTTCTCTCTCTCTCTCTGTGTGTGTGTGTGTGTGTGTGTGTGTGTGTGTGTGTGTGTGTGTGTGTGTGTGTGTGTGTGTGTGTGTGTGTGTGTGTGTGTGTGTGTGTGTGTGTGTGTGTGTGTGTGTGTGTGTGTGTGTGTGTGTGTGTGTGTGTGTGTGTGTGTGTGTGTGTGTGTGTGTGTGTGTGTGTGTGTGTGTGTGTGTGTGTGTGTGTGTGTGTGTGTGTGTTGGCCTCACACGTGGGTGGGAGTCTGAATGTGTTGGTCCTTCTCTGGAATGTCAACCGTAAGTCAAGTCGTCTTGCTCAACTCGAGGCGTGGAGCCGCTCCATCCTCCAGTTTCACTCACACTCTCCTCCCTACAATCCATTCTGGTTCAGCCAGTTTCCAGAAACAACCTTTACTCACAGAAATATTCAACATGTCATGAACTTTGGATACCATAGTGTATTCTATCTATCTATCTATCTACCTATAAACATCAGCATGCTACCAATGTCATTGTGAATGAATGAAGTGAAGCTAAAGTGACAACATTCATATGCTGAATCTTCAACCTATCACATCTGCGATAGTTTTCCCCCCCAATAAGAACATTAGATGGGTTGCGCTGGGTCAGCACTGTTGTGACAGGCTTTAGTATAAAAAGAGAAGAAACCTGGGCCCGACTAGACAGGACAGGATATGAATAGGGATTCTAGATCAAAGACAACTGCCCTTGGAAATTGCATTATGGAAATCATAGATGAGGCACTCAGAAAGTAATTTCCACAACAAACTTTAAAAGCATATCTTTCTGTCTGTGTGTCTGTCTGTCTGTCTGTTTAACATCATACATATTCTCAGGAGAACTAATTTGAACATATGAACTGAAACAAACAACATCCAGTCCTCATGAATTAGATTGGATGACCTGTTTGAATGACTGTTCAGGCAACATTTTCTAGTTTCAGCTTGTTGGAATTAGACCTGTAAAGGTTTATCGATTAGTTGTCAACTATGAAATTAATCGGCAGCTATATATTTTTTTTTTATTATTATTTTTTGGGGCTTTTCCCTTTATTTGATAGTGGATAGACAGAAAAGGGGGAGAGAAAGAGAAGGGATGACACGCAGCAAAGGCCTGCAGGTCGGATTCGAACCTGGGCCACTGCAAAGGACTCAGCCTACATGGAGCGCACGCTCTTACTGGGTGAGCTAGAGGCCGCCCCATCGCCAAATATTTTAATAATGAATTAATCGGTTTGAGTCATTTTTTATTAAAAAAAAGTCTAACTTCTGTGATTCCAGCTTGTTAAATGTGAATATCTTCTAGTCTCTTCTCTCCTCTGGGACAGTAATCTGAATATCTTCTAGTCTCTTCTCTCCTCTGGGACAGTAATCTGAATATCTTCTAGTCTCTTCTCTCCTCTGACAGTAATCTGAATATCTTCTAGTCTCTTCTCTCCTCTGACAGTAATCTGAATATCTTCTAGTCTCTTCTCTCCTATGTGACAGTAATCTGAATATCTTCTAGTCTCTTCTCTCCTCTGGGACAGTAATCTGAATATCTTCTAGTCTCTTCTCTCCTCTGACAGTAATCTGAATATCTTCTAGTCTCTTCTCTCCTCTGGGACAGTAATCTGAATATCTTCTAGTCTCTTCTCTCCTCTGTGACAGTAATCTGAATATCTTCTAGTATCTTCTCTCCTCTGACAGTAATCTGAATATCTTCTAGTTTCTTCTCTCCTCTGTGACAGTAATCTGAATATCTTCTAGTCTCTTCTCTCCTCTGTGACAGTAATCTGAATATCTTCTAGTCTCTTCTCTCCTCTGGGACAGTAATCTGAATATCTTCTAGTATCTTCTCTCCTCTGGGACAGTAATCTGAATATCTTCTAGTCTCTTCTCTCCTCTGTGACAGTAATCTGAATATCTTCTAGTCTCTTCTCTCCTCTGTGACAGTAATCTGAATATCTTCTAGTCTCTTCTCTCCTCTGTGACAGTAATCTGAATATCTTCTAGTCTCTTCTCTCCTCTGGGACAGTAATCTGAATATCTTCTAGTTTCTTCTCTCCTCTGGGACAGTAATCTGAATATCTTCTAGTCTCTTCTCTCCTCTGGGACAGTAATCTGAATATATTCTAGTCTCTTCTCTCCTCTGGGACAGTAATCTGAATATCTTCTAGTCTCTTCTCTCCTCTGGGACAGTAATCTGAATATCTTCTAGTCTCTTCTCTGCTCTGGGACAGTAATCTGAATATCTTCTAGTTTCTTCTCTCCTCTGGGACAGTAATCTGAATATCTTCTAGTCTCTTCTCTGCTCTGGGACAGTAATCTGAATATATTTGAGTTGTGGACAAAACAAGACATTTGAGGACGTCATCTTGGACTTTTGGGAAACACTGATCCACATTTTTTACCATTTTATAGACTGAACAACTAAACGGTTAATTGAGAAAACCATCAACAGATTCACCAAAGTTAAAAATAGTTAGTTGCCGCCCTAGTTGGATGTGAAGATGTGCTGCCCTCCTCTGTCCTATCAATAAACTGAATATATCTTTCATTTAAACATTTGAAGACGTCTCTTTTCAGCTTTTTGAAATTGTAATTAGCACTATTTTTTTGACATTTTGTGTGCTAAATAATGAATTCATTTAGAAAGTAATTAGCAGATTATTTGATCGTCAGCTTCTTTCTTGTAAAAAATGAGATAAGAAGATTGATACCTTGCACTGTAAAGTTTGTATGCTAAATATAGCCGGAAACAGCCGGCACCCAGACAATAACTAGTTGTAGCAGAACGCTCCCTGTACAACCAACACTAATGTGTTAATAAGTGAGCAATACAGGAGATTTATAAGCAGATTTTGTTACTGCAGACGGAGCCAGACTAGCTATTTTCCTTCGCCTCTCTTTGTGCTAAGCTAAGCTACCGGCTGTAACTTTTAGATGTATCGTACAGACATGAGTGGGCTCAATCTTCACATCTAACTCTCAGCTAAACTAAGCAAAGAAGCTTATCTACCAACATTTTCTTTAAATATTTGAGAACAAGGTTCAGAGTCGTTATCGTATGTTTCAGTGATTGGTAGATCTGCTAAACTACCAGCCTGTTATGAAGTATCTGTAGTCAAAATCAACACTGTGTTAGTGTTGTACTGGCTGTGAGGTGCTACATTGACTACGTTTACATGCACTTACGGTAATATGTTTTTGCCCTTATATTGAAAAAGACGGTATTCTGACTAAGCTGTTTCCATGGCTAACGAAAGTGAATATTCCACTTATATTCCCGTTTATATTCGGCCGTGCAAAATATGATTATTTTCAAAGTTTTCCAGCGCTGGCGGACTTGTTGGAGTGTGTGAACACAGCGTCCCTCTTTCATTCCTTCAACCAGCTTCTTGAAAAGGTCGGCGTAGCGATGTGTGCAAATATCCTGCTGCCGTCCAAGTCTTTGATAATGATAATGTTAAAAAGTAGCTGTGTTTCTCCTTCTTATCGGGTCTGCAGCCTTGCAAACTGTTGGCTGCTTGGTTTGTGTACAGCAACCATAGCAACGCACAGAGCTGACCATAAGTCGTAAACAGGCAAGAGGCCGTAAACTGTCACAAACTGCAGTAAAAATCCTGATTGAGACGCATTTTCCAAATGCACTGTATACCTGTCCAAAGAATGCCTCTAAAACCTGAATAATACCTGAATATCACGTTTTAGTGTGAAAATTCTATATTTGGAAAAAGGCCGTATTCTGAATATCCAACTGGAATATGCTGTTTACATGACCTGAATCAAATTCGGAATATTGTCCTATTTGGAATAATAATGTAATACTGGTGTGCATGTAAACGTACTCAATGACGATTGAATCAGGGCTGCAAAAACTCCTATAGCAGGGTTTCTCAAATGGGGGTACGTGTCCCCTTAGGGGTACTCTAGAGGACTGCAGGGGGTACGTGTCCCCCTTGGGGTACTCTGGAGGACTGCAGGGGGTACGTGTCCCCTTAGGGGTACTCTAGAGGACTGCAGGGGGTACGTGTCCCCCTAGGGGTACTCTGGAGGACTGCAGGGGGTACGTGTCCCCCTAGGGGTACTCTGGAGGACTGCAGGGGGTATGTGTCCCCCTAGGGGTACTCTGGAGGACTGCAGGGGGTACGTGTCCCCTTAGGGGTACTCTAGAGGACTGCAGGGGGTACGTGTCCCCCTAGGGGTACTCTGGAGGACTGCAGGGGGTACGTGTCCCCCTAGGGGTACTCTGGAGGACTGCAGGGGGTATGTGTCCCCCTAGGGGTACTCTGGAGGACTGCAGGGGGTACGTGAGATATTTAACAAAATGATTAACAGTTATTAGGCTGTTGTCCAGAACATTGTTCCTCTTTATGTAGACTTTTTTTTTCCTACCAAAAATGTGACATGTATGTTGTCTTCTTTAGACCTATTTCTTCCTTCTACTTTTTACAACTTTCTCGCTTTTTTCGAAGTTATGTCACTGTTTTTGAAGTTTTTGATACTATTTCCGACCTATTCTTGCCTTTACTTCCTTCCTTCTTTCTACCGTCTTTTTCCAAGGTTGGGTCTTTTTTACAGTATTTGTCTCCTTTTCTCATCAGCATTTACATGTTTTTCAGGTCCAAGGCTGTAGTTTGAGAACCACTGTCCTATAGTCTATAGCGATTCATATTAACGCCAAGCAACTGTGTTGTTGTTCCTAAGGGACTCACAGTGAATTTATGAATGAAAATTGTTAAAGTTCTCTCACAAAAAAAATCATTGTTACTTATCTTCCGATTTTTTTGTAAGTGGTTGTATGGAGATTCTTGACCTTTCCTAGTGGGTATCTGGCGTATACCTGCGTATCTATCGTAGACTACACCACTGGTTCACTGTCACATCAGACACAGAAAAGCTGTAAATCCTCACATTTTAGAAGCTTGAAAAACGTTATTTGTGCATGAAATATGACATTAACGATTAATCGATAATCAAAATCTCCTTAATAAACAGACAGGTGCCTCAAACAGAAAGGCCAGCCCCACTCTCTCCCCTCTCATTGGCTGTCTTTGAGCTCCCCTCTGGCCAATCACGTCTCCTCCCTCCCCTCTGCGTCCCGCCCAGCTGAATGTTCCCCTCCTGTGTCTGTGTCGCTGCCGCACTCCGCTCTCAACCTCCCACACTGTCTGACGGGGCTCTGTGAATGTGTGTGTGCGTCTGTGGATGTGTGTGAGAGAGTGTGTGTTGCAGAGTGTGTGTTTGTGTGTGTGTGAGGAGATTTAAAGGGAGAAAAGACACTGCAGAGGAGGAGAGCGGTGGCTTATTTTTTAGGGTTTTAGAGTCAGTGTGTTTCCTGACGGAGAGACAGTTCAGGGAAGTTGATGAGGATGATGATGAGGATGATGGGCTTCCCTCAGCCTCCATGGGCTCAGGTCAGTGTCACTGTAGAGCTGCTGTGTGTGTGTGTGTGTGTGTGTGTGTGTGTGTGTGTGTGTGTGTGTGTGTGTGTGTGTGTGTGTGTGTGTGTGTGATGCAGGTGTGTGTGGGGGTGCGTGTGTGTGCAAGAAAAGGAAATTCCTACCTCTCTTGCTATTGCATAATCAACCTGTTTATAATGCAGTGTTTTTCAGTCTGTTGCTATTGTTCCCAGGTTGTGTGTTTTGTGTGCTGCCAACTGTTACTGCATGAAACCTTTATCTCAATAACTTAATATGAAGTTATTGCGTTTTTAAATGAGTCTTTTAGACTGTCAAATATCAAAAATATCAAGAAATGCTGTCACAAGAGTTGTCAGAGCCCAACATAACATCAAATTTTATTTTTAAAGTCTGACTCACCTGTCGTTAGGGCTGCAAATATATAGATTATTTTTATTCTCAATTAATCAATTAGTTGGTTGGTCTATAAAATGTCAGAAAATGGTGAAAAATGCGGATCATTGTTTCCAAAAAGCCCAAGATGACGTAGATCGAGAGCTTTGCACTCTGGCTACTATATATAACTTCTGGCTACTGTGTATAACTTCTGGCTACTGTATATAACTTCTGGCTACTGTATATAACTTCTGGCTACTGCATATAACTTCTGGCTACTGTATATAACTTCTGGCTACTGCATATAACTTCTGGCTACTGTATATAACTTCTGGCTACTGCATATAACTTCTGGCTACCGTGTATAACTTCTGGCTACCGTGTATAACTTCTGGCTACTGTATATAACTTCTGGCTACTGCATATAACTTCTGGCTACTGCATATAACTTCTGGCTACTGTGTATAACTTCTGGCTACTGTATATAACTTCTGGCTACTGCATATAACTTCTGGCTACCGTGTATAACTTCTGGCTACCGTGTATAACTTCTGGCTACCGTGTATAACTTCTGGCTACCGTGTATAACTTCTGGCTACCGTGTATAACTTCTGGCTACTGTGTATAACTTCTGGCTACCGTGTATAACTTCTGGCTACTGCATATAACTTCTGGCTACCGTGTATAACTTCTGGCTACCGTGTATAACTTCTAGCTACTGTGTATAACTTCAATGTTTTTAACCCTCCCGTTGACCTTGGGGTCAAATTTGACCCATTTTCAAAATGTTTCTATATCAGAAATTTTGGTTTCTTTCAACCAAATTGTCAAAAACATAACGTGGATGGTTCCATACAACGCTCTTCACAAGTAAAATAAATGCTCAGTTCACTACTTTCATTTGAATTTGGGTGTTTTATTCAACTTACAGCATTTGAAAAAATAATTGGAAAAAAAGAACGTTGAAAAAAGTGACAAAAGTGTCAAAAAACTACAACAAAAATGTCACAAAATGGGAGAAAAAAAACAACAAAAACATCGGAAAAAAGGGCCATAAAAAATGGAATACGTGTCAAAAAGTCAAAGTGACAAAAACAGCGGGAAAAGCAAAAAAAAAAAAAAAAAAAAAACAACGACCAAAACGTTCATATTTCAAATTTTGACCCAGAAAAATAAAAAGTTGCATGGTCGATGTGAAGACAACACAAGGGTTAATGAGGGCCAAGGCCGTCACATTCCCGCTACGGTTCGAACATTTAAACTTTGGAGCATTCGATCAGTAACGATGTGTAAGGACTCTAAATTGCAGCGTAATAATGCAACAACTATGACTTTGACCCATTGGATTTCATACGTATGTAAAAGGTAGCCGACACACAGATCTTCAGGACAAAGTGGACTAATCTCAGGCCCTGTTTACACGACAACGCTCGCGGGTGAAAAAGACAATATTTTATCAGATGTGCCTTTCGTTTAGACGTTTTTGGGACTTAAAAATGCAAAAAAGTGAAACCACCCTTCCCTCCAGAGTGGAAATCTTAAAAATGCTCCACCGTCGCGTTCCCGTCTAAAGGGTGATAACGCAAAAGTCTGCTCTGATCTCTTTCTCGTGTGGATATGACATCCATATGTCTATATTTTTTGACTGGCAGGATTCCCAATCCACACCCTGTTTGGAGCAATATCTCCTCCTCCTCGTCTGTCCAGACAAAATTGTCAGCTTTTGTCGTTCGCTTCGACATGTTTTGGTTTCGCGCTACTAAGGAGAGAAGTAGAAGGAAGGTTCTACGCAGGCGCGCAGACTTGGTGGTGTTGTGTGGCAGTGCTTCACACTGCCACCTAGCCGCCTGGCGTGCATACTACATTGAATTTCACACACTTTTGCGTCACCATATGCATGCAGATCCCCCCCCCCCCAAAACTCTCGTCTAAACGCGGAATAAAAAGTGAGAACGCAACGCCACTTTTGCGTTTTCTCTTCAGATTGTTTCCATCTAAACATAGCCTCAATTTCACCAGTTTATTCTTCTGGCCGTTTTTGCCTAAAATAAAATATTTAATTTAGATTTTTGTTCACTTTGTACTGAAGGTGTGTGTGTGTGTGTGTGTGTGTGTGTGTGTGTGTGTGTGTGTGTGTGTGTGTGTGTGTGTGTGTGTGTGTGTGTGTGTGTGTGTGTGTGTGTGTGTGTGTGTGTGTGTGTGCGTGTGTGTGTGCGTGTGTTGCCTTTTGACTTATTGGGTTTTCAACGTTGGAACTTTATTAACTTTAGCAACACAAACAAATACTGACAAAGACCTAACTACAATGGCTTCCCTGTTGTCCTTTTAGGAAACTAGACAATTTGCATTAAAGTAAAAATGTCAAACTAGCGGGTAATGTCGATTAATATTGTCCGTTTTTAAAGTCACGCTTGAATCTAAAATTATGCAAAATAACAGCAAACGCCAATACAAGTTCTCAGAGCCCAATGTCAGGTCTTCAAATAGCTTAATTTGTTTCCAAAATATGTCAAAAAACCCCAAAAATAGTTCCAATCATACTTCAGTTTGAAGGTTATTTCTTTCTTTAGTGGTTTTTAGTGTTGAAAGAATGTGCTGAGGGACAGATTCAGGATGCCAAAATGCTCCACAGAAGAATGTCGAAGATCGTTTCTGCCCACCGTTGTGAAACTTATGAACGACTTTCTGATTTTCTGCTTGTTTCGTGAGATTTCTTCTGACATCATTTCTAAGGTTTCATATGTATAGCCTATTTCATTGCTCTTGTTTTTCGGTGTCCACTTATTTTGATTGTACCTTTTTTATTAATTACCTGCATCAACTGCAAACACATTTAGTGGCTGTGTGTGTTTGAGACGTATGTATTCATGAGGATCTCTAATCCATACAGTACTGTCATGGTATTTTTTCCATACTGTGATGAGATGCCAGCATGTCTTTCATATCTTCTCCGCTGTGTCCCGTCTGACGGTTGTACTTGCTAAGTGACTTTAAATAATCTCAGTATTGTCATTAATTACTGATGAAAGAACTGTGGAAGAGAATTAATGTGTAGAAGTGTGAGAGGATGACTTGAAATACTTCAGTGTGTGTGTGTGAGAGAGAAAATGAGAAGTTACAGAAGTTAAAGAAAGGAGGAAGAAAGGGGATTTTGTGTGTGAATCAACCTGATTGCATGTGTGTGTGCGTGTATGAATGAATCGTTTGAGGAGATGATTTGTAGTTTGAGGGCAGGGACTACTTCTCCCTTTGTTAAACCTACCAGACTCCATAGAGAAATGTTGCAATTTAGGCAGATATGCACAATCATACCACCATTGTGTGTGTGTGTGTGTGTGTGTGTGTGTGTGTGTGTGTGTGTGTGTGTGGACTCCGCAGCCTGCCACCTGGCTGGCGAGTGATGCAGTGGGGGGGGGGAGATAGTCCACACTGTACCCAATTAATGTGAGTGCTCACTGGGCTGGGCATGACAGACAGAGAGACACACACACCCCCACACACATTAATCATCTTAAAATAGTTTTTTACTTTAAAGGTAAATAATGAACTGCCAAGCTCGATTTCCTCTTATTTTTTGAGTCACGTAGAAGTTAACCGGGCGCCCTCCTTTATTTATTTATTTTATTTTTTTTTGGGGGGGGGGGCATTTTTTAGGCCTTTATTTGTATAGGACAGTTTAGACTTGAAAGGGGAAAGATATGCAGCAAAGGGCCGCAGGTCAGAGTCGAACCCGCGGCCGTTGCGTCAAGGAGTAAACCTCTATATATATGTGCGCCCGCTCCACCAGGTGAGCTAACCAGGCGCCCAGCACAAACACTCCTAATGAATCATCATGTTGCTTTGTGTCTGCTGGAGGTGTCAATAGGTTTGCTAACATGTTTTCTGTCCTCGCCAACTGGCTGAAAACATACTTTTATTTTCTGACCGATAGATAGCCGACCCTCGTTAACCGATCATTAACCGTTAACCGACAAGCAGTTTACCTGTTCAGGATGCTCGGACATACGTTCCGCGCTCGCTGTGGACAGCTGCAGACTTGCAGCCACTATGTTGTGTGCATCGTTGTGGACACATGCAGCCACTTTCCTGAAACTGCTTGCACGTGTCCGTGCGACCGACGCCAGTCCGACGCGTTTTCCACCGCATCCAGCTGCAAGGCTGTCAGCTGGTTGTCCGCCTGGCTAGTGCAAAGTTAGCGCTAGCAAGTGAACTAGCAATTAAGAAATAGATTGTACGGACTATTTTTTGATGCAGTTACAATGCAAAAATATCATTTTGTTTTAATTATATAGTTTTTAACTGTTTACCTGATTGTATTTATCTGTCAAAATTCTTAATGTCGGTAACAGAACATGTGAGCGAAGTGGAGCGGGGAGTATTTCCGCTCCTCGCTTGAAGTAGCTGTTTGTACCCTCCACTCAATATCGCTCCGCATTAAACTCAGATTTCACCCGCTCTACTTAAATCTCACACCTTTCACTGCAAAAAAAGAAAAAAAGCTGTTTTTGATTTATCAGATGAACTGGTCCTTTCATTCCAGGAGCTTCTGCCAGCACGGAGAGGGAGGGCGGGCGGGCAGGCGCCGTTCACCTGCATGCTCATTGCTACAGTAACACAGAGACAGGCTTGTGCATGCTTTGAACTTATGGCTTTAGCAATCCGGAAAATTGGAGTGGGGGAAGATAAGGCCACACTAAAAATCCGCTCTGTGCTCCATCCAAAACCCTCACGCTCGCTTGCTCGCACTCCGCTCCGCTCACGTTTAGGTCTGTTAACAGTTAAACGGTTAATCATTAACATCACTACAAGAGACACATGCTCAAAACTCAACACAGGGCTGGACAAGGACCTCGGGACATAGCAATGACTCCGTAGAACAGCTCACAAGTTTTATTTCTTTAATTCTTTTCAAATCTAGGTCAGATGTGGAGAAAAGGGTAAAGTTTAAGTGCTGATAATATTATTCCCTCGCAGGCAAAAGACATAAGTGTATGATGCTACAGGAAGTGTAACCAAAGCTGCTTAACTTTCTGCAGAGAAACATAAGCCAAGAATCTGAGCAGCGAGGGCTAACTGCTTTCGTTGCCACCACCCCACCTCCAGCTGCTGTGTTCTAATCTGTATAATCTCAGTTTTCTGCTCGGTGTCGACACGGTGTCTTCATTTTGGCTTTCTTTCTTTCTTTCTTTCTTTCTTTCTTTCTTTCTTTCTTTCTTTCTTTCTTTCTTTCTTTCCCTTGTTTACTTTTATTGCTGCTGGTTTTCTGTTATTTTTTTTATTTCCCTGCATCTCCGGTTCCACCAGGATCTATTGTTCGACGGCTGCAGACACACCTCAGACGCACTTTCACACACATCTCTATGTCACACAGTTTCAATACAACAGTGACACGCTGGATCTTAATGCTGTGGAAGCTGAGCATATTACAGACACTATACTATACTGTACTGTGCGCGCGTGTGTGTGCGTGTGTGTGCGCGTGTGTGCGCGTGTGTGTGTGTGTGTGTGTGTGTGTGTGTGTGTGTGTGTGTGTGTGTGTGTGTGTGTGTGTGTGTGTGTGTGTGTGTGTGTGTGTGTGTGTGTGTGTGTGTGCGCGCGCGCGTGTGCGTGAGTGAGTGTTTGGACTGTGCAACCATTTGCATCGTCATGATAAAGGTTGTTGCATTTTGCATCACATTTGTTTAAGTTTGCAATAAGAAACATAATCTGAATGTTAGGCTAATCAAGGTGAAGGCCAATATAATTTGCTGGATATATTTATATTTTAGATAGCAGATATTATTCAGTTGGTGTTGTACATAGGGCTCGACCCCTAAAACAAGTCGCAAGATGATTGGCTTTGAAGGAAAGATTAAGAACTCAATTTTGACTCTCTTCTGGCCTCTAAAAATTCTTCAAATAATCTGAGAAGTGTAATTGAATTTTTGGGGCTTTTGGGTTAACAGTTCTTCTAGGCTACACTCTAATAATGAGGTCCCTCGTCTCTCTTTACACACTTTGTTGTTAAATTGTGGTTGAATTAAATGGTTAGTAATGACTGTGTGGCTCGCATGATGGAGGCCAACATTAAAGGAACACTCTTGACACTCTTTATCCAGAGTCGGATGAGAAGAATCTTGTGTTTCTGGTGTGTAGCACAGAGATTACAAGCAGGAGGAAAACTATTGTCACTATTTGCTGGTCATGAAACGGTTTTTATGTGTAAACTAGTCTCACACTGTCAGCTCTATCTCCACAGCGCTGTGGAGAAAGGTCTGGCTACACCGCAGATGCATTCTGGGAAAGGAGAAAAAAAACACTCTGGGTTGTTTGCATTTCTTTAAACCAATCACAGTCGTCTTGGGCGGCGCTAAGCTCCGGACGCAGCGGCGGTGGCTCTGCTAAATAGTCTCAGGAAGGAACTTGTTCTGGTGGAACACAATATTAAATTAAGTTAACTGTTGACACAATCCAGCAAGGTGAACTATTTAAATCAGCTGATACATGGTTAAACCTCATTGGCTCTTACCAGCGTATCTCTGTGTGTACTTGGTCCACAGCAATCCCACCAATCGGTCCCAAAACGTCCCAGTTAGAGAGGAAATGACCTTAACGTATTCTTTAGAAATCTTTACAATCATTCCCTGAAAGAACCAATCAGGCCTGCCTTGTTGCACCATCCAAAGTCTCTTCAAAACTTGACATTTTTAGCGTGTAGTTTGCTAGCTCCAAGTTTGTCGTTGTTTCCCGAAGCGAAGGTATTTTGAGAAGGGCAACACACCGAGAGAGCGGAAGGCGAGGGGCAAAGCCTCCCACTTGTCAGGCTTTATCCTGGAAATGTATTTCCGTTGATGCAGACTATGTGTAAACTAACTGCCCTTTAAACTCCATTTTTATATACTTACAACAAAACCACACACACTTTGTCAAAAAACAATACCCTTTTATTCACAGGGCCAAACTGAACACAATATTCTAAATCTAGTGTTGAAACTTTGTTAAAACATTTTGCATACATACACGACTTATGAGTTTGACATTAAGCAGAAAGTCAGCGGACACTGAGTGGAAGTATAGGACATAGCACACGTCACACACGCTGATGAATGGCAACGTGTTTGCTAGCCTACTTGATATGCAAGATCTGTGGTTGGCATTAAATTACTAGACTTACTCGAAGAGGAACAGCTGCTGTCATCATCATCATCATCATCATCATCATCATCATCTGTGATGTCCACCACCACACTGGCAGGGCTGGGACTCTCTTCAATTAGTCTGGCGAGGCCGACACTGGCTGCTGCTGTTTGAAGTGCTTGGCCTTGTGTCACGTAGGTTATCAAACATGGCGCATTGTTCGGCTTTTAAATAATCTCCATGTGTCGCCAGATGTTTCATCAAATTCGACGTGTTACCTGTAGGGCTGGGCGATATGGAGAAAATGAAATATCACGATATTTTGTAGCAAATACCTCGATATCGATACCGAAAATATTTACACAATAAGATTTTTTTATTTATTTTTTTAAGTGGGTAAAGGCAAATAATAGAACAGCTAGAACAGTCTGGTAAGTTCAGAAAATGACATCACTTTACTGTAATGCAGCCTTTAAAACCAGGAAAAGACACACATGTCATATTACGATATTACGATATCCAAAATCTAAGATGATATCTAGTCTCATATCACGATATCATTATAATATCGATATATTGCCTAGCTCTAGTTACCTCCCTTGCATGACATTGGTCTAAGGCATCTGTTATATATATATATATATATATATATATATATATATATATATATATATATATATATATATATATATATATATATATATATAAGTTCTTCATATGTTTGAATCTGTAAAGTAACTAAAGCTGTCAGATTAGTTGAGTAAAAAGTACAATATTTCCCTCTGAAATGTAGCGTAGTAGAAGTATAAAAAATCATTAAAAGAAAAGACTCAAGATAAGTACAAGTACCTCAAATGTATACTTGCGTACAATACTTGAGTAAATGTAGGCTACTTAGCTACATTCCTCCACTGGTTTCCATGAAACGTTCAAGCACCTGTAGCTGCTTGTTTCTGATTGGCTCACAGGTTTTTACCACATCATTAATGACAGATGAGATATTTAATTGTTATTTTGGGTGCAGTAAGGTGTCACCATTGTCTCTCTGTTTTTCATCCAACACACAACAATGTCAATGTTTCTGGTTCAGTTGATGTGAAAATCCCTCAAGTTAATCCACACACACACACACACACACACACACACACACACACACACACACACACACACACACACACACACACACACACACACACACACACACACACTTATATTGAGCAAAGGTCCTGTGCTTCCTGTGCTTCTCCTCTGCTGATCCCGTTGTTTAGATTTGGTGTCTCGTCTGACGTGAGGAAGAGATAAATGGAAGTATAGCTGCAGGGGTGTGAAGATGAAACAGCTAAAGAAGAGACAGCTGGATGTAGATAGCGAGGGAAGACAGATGGAGCGCTAACGGACACAATAAGACGTTTAAAGGAAGTGAAGACATCCATCAGAGAGACTTAAAGAGAGAGAGAGTGTGACGACAGACGAGAGACTTGGTTTCAGCAGCTTCACTGCAGAAGCATGGCTTTAGGGTTCAGTTACTGCAGAGATAACAGCAGCAGAGCAAGTAGAGAATGACTGATTATATGTCCTCCTGTTTTGAAGATGTAATGTGGCCCCATAATGAAAAATACCAAAAAAAAGTACTGTTGAGTACCGATACCCAGCCCGAGTAAACTGTTACCAAAACTGGAAGTAGATCAGAGTGAGATTTAGGGCTGGGCAATATATGATTATTATATCAACATTGTGATATGAGACTAGATATCCTCTTGGATTTTGGATGTCGTAATATCGTAATATGACATAAGTGTAAAGTCATGTTATTTTCCGAACTTATCCGACTGTTCTAGCTGTTGGAATTTTTGCATTTACCCACTTAGTTATCATATCCACATTACCGATGATTATTCATCACGAATCTCATTGTGTAAATATTTTGTGAAAGCACCAATTGTCAACCCTACAATATCTTTACAGTTTCGATATCGAGGTATTTGGTCAAAAATGTCGTGATATTTGATTTTCTCCATATCGCCCAGCCGATTGCTGCTCTTTCATGTTGACACGAGTCACTTCAGGCAGTTTGGACATCTGATTAGGAAGGGTTAAATATGCCATCTGGGCTGGGAAAGGAATCTTCCAGAAGGAGCTGAGGAGAAAGGTCTGGGTTACTTTGGTTGTCCTGTGCTTCCACTTGGGCTTGGATACGCACAGGGAAAAAAATGAAAAGATGTGATTTGACCCTTACACTCACACTCAACGCTCACTTCCCTTCCTCACCTGTCTCTCCAGGTGAGCCCCGGGCTCCAGACCGAGTGCTAGCCATGTTGCGACAGTCCGAACCGACCTCCAGCACCCTGCAGCTGGTTGTGAATGATATGACGGACATCATGGAGAAGCTGGACACGCGCGAGCTCGACCTGGAAGACGGAGAGTACGACACAACCGATGCCTACGACACAGGTGTGTGCATCCTGTCTGGTGTCCTCTCCCGTCACTGCCTATATCTGTGTCATGGGTTTTTGCGCGTTTTATTCTTATACGTTTTTAATCTGCCCCTTTTAAAACTATTTATTACAACTTTTAAAAAAAAATTTTTAGCTTTATTGTTAGGACTGGGTACCGAATTTGATACTTCTTAGACACCGACCCAATTGTCTCCTTAGTATCAAGTATCAAAAAATGCCTCGTCATTCAATACCAAATTTCAATACCTAGTATTGTCAGTGAGCCAATAAGCACGCAGCATGCTTCTACCAAGATCTAATAATGTCTGTGATTGGTCGTAGAGGCATGCAGGAAAAACTCAATGTTACACAGATTCACGTAGTAGGAGCTGAAAAATAAATAAAAAGATTTGTACCGTAATGTGTAATGTAATTTATTTTTGTTTTATAAAATTGGTATTGAAAAAAGTATCGTTTAGGAACCGGTATCGAAGTCACGGTATTGGTATCAGTACCGGTATCGAACATTTTTGAACGATACCCAGACCTATATATTGTATTATTCTCCTTTTTTAATTTTTGTGTAAGAAATACTGCATGGTGTAAGTTGTCTTTACTGTGCATGTGACCATTAACATCTTGAATCTTGAATCCTGCAGCCGAGCGTTTGCCTTTCACGGTGATCTACCACACGCTGGGTTTCAAGGAGCCCGAGGCCAAAGTGTTCCTGTCCTCTCCCATCACGGCCAAGATCCTGGAGGTGGAGCGCTTCACCAAGAATCAGGACCGCTTCAATGTCACGGCGCAGAGGAGTGTCAACAAGGTGCACACAGACACACACACCTCCCTAACATCTCACTCTGAGCAGCTATTATTCGTCTCAGACGACATGTCGACCTATTGTAGCAGTGCTCTGGTGAATCAGCTATTCTAAAATTCTCACTGATGTCAAAAAGGGTTTTAAATCACCGGACTGGCATGGTGTGGTGACCAAGTCATCTTTGCTCAAGTCCCAAGTTAGTCTCAAGTCATTTGGTTGGAGAATTTGGTCCAATTCTCAAGCAAGTCAAGTTTTTTTTGGGGTCAAGTCAAGTCACAGGTTCTGTCAAATCTCAAATCAAGTCATTTTTTTTACACCCAAGATAAAGCAGTCTTACCTTTAGTATCTGGTCTTTATAAAGATAAAAGACAAGGTAGCCCATCAAAGTGATTACTGGTGGAACAGACTCAGCCGTTGTGGCTGGCTGGTCCCACTAATGAGGCTCCATCAGGGCTCTTTGATGTTACGTGTTGCCATAGCAAAGAATTTGTCTGACGGCCAGTCATCCAATCAAGACAATCACATACCGGGGAGCTTTTTGAGTCGTCCAATCATGATTCACAGTCAGTTTGTGTTGCTGCCGCTGCATAGCATACTTGATAGTTAGACAGTAGTCTTGCATTCCGCTGCGGCGGAGGAAGCAATGGAAGGCAATCCATTATAGTCCACACAGCATTCTGGGATGGGAGAAAAACGTGCTCGGGTTTATCGGCATTTCTTTAAACCAATCACAATCGTCTTGGGCGGGGCTAAGTGCCGGACGGAGCCACGGTGCCTCTGCTAAATAGTCTCGGGAAGGAACTTGTTTTGGTGGAACACGTGTACGTTCAAAATTAGTTTTAGTCGTGCAACAGAGAACTCAGATTGGACAGATAGTCTAGCTAGCTGTCTGGATTTACCCTGCAGAGATCTGAGGAGCAGATAACCATCGTCCTCACAAATCAGCCGGAGGTTAGAACACCAACATAAAGAGAACGGAAGGTAACGGGACACGAAAACGGACATCCGAAAAGAGTGACATCCGGCAGAACGAGAGCAACTCCAGAAGTGGAACGACGTGGACTAGTTAGACAGAAATGTGAAAACATTAAATTATATCATTTTATATTTAACAGCTAACATTCAAACTTAGAATTACACGCAAGTCAAGTCTTGAGTCATTAACTTACAAGTCGAGTCTCAAGTCATTTCTTTTTTGTCAAGTCGCAATACGGTGACTCGAGCCGACTCGAGACCAAGTCACCAAGTCTCAAGTCCACATATCTGTCAGTTAGCTGCGCAGAATAATGGGAACTCAAACCAGATTTCTCCTTCAGCTGTTGGGAAGGTTCAAAGTGCTTGTAATAAGACAAAAAGAGCCAGACAAGATATACAAGACAAGTAAAAGTACATGTACTTTACTTAAGTACTTTCATTTCTGCTTCTTTCTACTTGTACTCCTCTACAGCTCAGAGGTAAATATTGTACTTTTTACTCCACTACATTTGTCTGACAGCTTTAGTTACTTTTCAGATGACAGTTTCTCATCCCCTTCCTGTCCGGTGAAAACCTTATATCTATGTGTTGACTTTGAATGTTTTTGATAAACTGAAGGATGAAGTGTTCATTTATGTGTTGAGAAAATTCTCCTCCTTCTTAAAGCTAAATAAAGTCTTTAAAAAGCCTCTCGGATCAGCTGGAAAATGCTCAAAAAGGTCTGTTTTTCTGATACCGTGAAAAGTTTTAAAACTTACGTTACGTTACGTGGTTCTCACAGGACAGCAAACATACAAACATATGATGATCTTATAGCAGAGATATTCAACAGGGGGTCCGTGACCTCTAGGGGGTCCTCAGAGTAAGTGCAAGGGGCGCGCCAAATTATGGCTAAAATGTTTTTGAAACTTTATTTTTTCAAAAATTCAAATATGTCTGAAAATATACAATAATATGAATCCAGCCTATTATTAGGAAAGATAATTTGGCCTTTTTGTGAACGAAAACAACATTTAATTTACACATTGAAGACAAGCTTATTATAGTTAAAGTAGCCATACAGTTAAGATTATGGATTCACTGTGCCTTCCACATGTATGTTTAACATTAAAACTTGATGTATAAATAATATATATCTATTCATTTTCATCCATCCGGCCCAGTCTAACATGCAACTTAATTTTATACAATATATGTACAGTAGTAGGGGGTCCCTACTCCGTCTCTCCTTCAGCTAAGGGGTCCTTGGCCTAAAAAATGTTGAAGACCCCTGTCTTATAGAATATGATGCATTGCTGTAGATTAAACTACCCAACAATATATAAAGGAGTTAAAATGAGCACAACCTTAAACATCTACAGAAGGAAAATGCAACATACCCATTAATGCAACAGGAATATTAATTTAGAAACAACAGATTGAAGAGGAAAACACTGACGGGGAACATTTTACTGCACAATTGATACTTGCTTTTGCAAATAATTTAACAGTGAAATGCCAAATGTAAAGCATTAAACGTGTGTTTGTGCTGTGTGCTCAGTCGTTGCCGGCGGTGTTTAAGATAGAGTTGAAACACGGCGAGTTCACATGGCTGGTGAAGAGGAAGGAGAAACACTTCATGGATCTCCACAGAGAGCTGAGGACGTACAAGACCTTCATGAGGCTGCCGCTGCCGTCACGCAGGTAAACGCCGCAGGGCTTTTTTTGACTTCTCTTGTTCTGGATTGGCTCAGGTTTGGATTCATGTCTCTCAGGAGCTCAGATTAGGGGCAATGTAAACAGGCTGAATCAACTTTTAACACATCAGACCCAGAGATGGGACTCAAGTTTGAAACTGACTCAAATCGCACTTAGGTCGCATACACAGTGACTACAGTTGTACTTCATACAACAAGGCCCAAACTAAAGAAGCACTGACTGCTACATATGTAGACTCTAGCTCAAAGACTTCAGACTTGACTTGGACTCTATAGCTCAGAGACTTGACTTGGACTTTAGCTCAGAGACTTGACTTGGACTCTTGATCAGAGACTTGAGACTTGACTTGGACTTTAGCTCAGAGACTTGACTTGGACTCTTGATCAGAGACCTGAGACTTGACTTGGACTCTACTTCAAAGACTTAAGACTTGGACTCTAGCTCAAAGACTTCAGACTTGACTTGGACTCTATAGCTCAGAGACTTGAGACTTGACTTGGACTTTAGCTCAGAGACTTGACTTGGACTCTTGATCAGAGACTTGAGACTTGACTTGGACTCTACTTCAAAGACTTAAGACTTGGACTCTAGCTCAAAGACTTCAGACTTGACTTGGACTCTAGCTCAAAGACTTGTTAGCATCTCTGATCGGACCCTCAGGTCACATTTTGTCTTTAACATACGGTTTGTTCCTGTTGCCTCCGTCACATGAACCTTCCAGAAAGTTGCTAAAACTACATTGAAAACACTCTTGTTACCATCCTGGGATTTGAACCGACATCCTCTCCTCCTGTGGTTTCTCTCTGCAGTCACACGGTGAAGAGGCAGACGGCGACGAGGAGCGAGATGATGCCGAACCTCCCCAGAGGAGGAAGGGAGGAGCTGGGCAGAGAGGAGCAAGTTTCCAGTCGCAGGGTACCACATTCACCAGAGCAGCCTTCATTCAGCAGCATCTCTTGGTTTCACACTTTTTGAAGTATCGGCTGATTTTTCTCTAACTTGTGTTCGTTCCAGAAACAACTGGAAGATTACTTGAACAAGCTGCTAAAGATGCCGATGTACAGGAACTACCACGCGACGGTAGGGGTGACAGCGGTGTTAGAAAAACTTCAGAAGGGTTCTCGATCTTGAAAAAACATGAATAACAAAATCGACTATAATGTCCTGGAAAAGATTTGAATATGCAACACTCATTTCTCTCTTTCAGATGGAGTTCATCGATGTTAGCCAGCTGTCCTTTATCCACGATCTGGGACCAAAAGGCTTGTAAGAACAACCTATTCAAACATATCTTTAACTACTTGTTTTGGTATTTAAAATCTTATATTTAATGCTTAAAAACACTACAAAACTCTGCTGTTTTAGTGAGAAAATTCCACTAAATACAGATTGAATGTGAGTGATTTCAAGAAGGATGTAACTACGTTGAACATCAAATTATCATATTTGAAGATAGTGTTTTGCTTGTTTTACTAAAACAATTATATGAAGGAAAACTAATTTCTGCCAACCATCCCTGAAGTCCAAAACATTGGAATTCTGGCAAAATTGTTATTATTATAAAGATATTTTGTTGAGTTAAATGCAGCTCTGTGTCCTCTTTTTGTGGGCAGTGTGTGCAGATGAACGGTGTGTGGCTTGGCTTCCCTCGACGCTTTCACGGAGGTTTACGTTTTGCGTCATCCGCTGGACTTAAGCAGACATCGGCTGCTCCGAGCTCCATGTGCTGATGCTACAGAGAGAAGCCAAACGCCGTTCATCTGCACTGCCCACACAAAGATGACACAGAGCTGGATTGAAATTATTTCCCTTTAAGCACTTGTATTACTGTAAGAAAATCTAACAATGCTATACTAGATTATCGAATGTGCCAGACAGTGTACTGTAACATACAGAGCCTTCATCAGTGGTTTTGTAGGCACAGATTTACAGTATTTGTTGGCAGGAACCGCAGATTTGTCTTGTCTTTCAGAGAAGGAATGGTCCTGAAGAGATCTGGCGGCCATCGGATTCCTGGGTTGAACTGCTGTGGTCGCAGCAAAATGTGCTACCGCTGGTCCAAACGGTCAGTGAACACACACACACACACACACACACACACACACTATCACAAACGCTGACGGCTGAGATCTATAGACACATTAAATGTTGTGCTCAAACTTGTCCGTTTAAGGTTGCAAAAAAACTTCCAGGTCTATTTCTAAATAAGTGGTTTAAATCATTTGGTTTTTGTGTTTAAGCTGGGATCCAAGAATTTTCTGCAAAAGTATTCTGCAAAACGTTTCAGTTTATTTGTGAATCACATGGAGTACTCCTGTGTTTTTAAAATATTAAACCTCTGTTGTGTTTGTGTGTAGCTGGCTGGTGGTGAAGGACTCGTTCCTGCTGTACATGAAGCCCGACTCGGGCGCCATCTCCTTTGTGATGCTGTTCGACAAAGAGTTCAGCATCAAGATGGACTCCAGTGACACGGAGACCAAACACGGCATTCGCATCGATAGTTTGTCCAGGTGTGTGACACCCACGTGTACTTTTATGTAGCTGTTACTTCAAGGCAGTTATCAATGAAGGAGGAGCAGGGTGGGAAATAAAAAAAAATATATTTGGGTGGCAACTTTTGCCGAATGATACTAACTTACGTTTTTGCCATCTCTGGACATTCGTTGAGATTATTTACCCTAAAATAAATAAAGTAAATACTCTTGACAAAGGTCCAGTGGGGCTGAAACATTAGTATCATCAATAAATTGTGATGCTGAGCAAGAGCAGAGTGCGAGATCTATCTTTTTCAAGTCGGATTTGCCATTAACCATATCATTTTTGATAAAAACATTGAAAACTCGGCTCATTGGTCTCAAAATTAACCAACAACTCTTTGTCTTCAAAGAAAGAAAGGTCATTGAGTAACTTTAATTTATTTTAAAAAAAATAATTGGAGAATCTTTAATTGTCTTATTAAGTATACAGACAAAGGTACGTCATACAGGAATTTAATTTATTTCCAAGTCCCTGTGAATAAACTACCAAAGAAATCCCTTACAAACCTACAGAGCTTACACAGCAGTTTAGGACAGTTCAGGAATAAAATAATGTTAAGATATGCTCAAGTGTGTGTGTGTGTGTGTGTGTGTGTGTGTGTGTGTGTAGATCCCTGGTGCTGAAGTGCAGCAGCTACAGACACGCCCGCTGGTGGGGTCAGTCCATCGAGCACTTTGTCCAGAAGCACGGCTCTGCCTTTCTCACCGACCACCGCTTCGGATCCTTTGCCAGAGAGGAAGTTAACGTCCTCGCCAAATGGTAACACCGTCAACCAACTGACACACTGTCCACTTGGCTTTTACATTTTAGGGGACATCAGTGTTTTTAAGCCTGATTTTTGTGTGAGCCTTTGATAATGTGTGTTACCTTTTGAACCTTTTGGGCCTCGGCAGTAACCTGGTGTAAATTAGTGCCAGGCACCAGATGTTGGTAAAGGATTCTAGACGAAGCCCGGACCAGTTGGCAGAGAGTGTATTAGCAGAGAGTGTGTGTGTGTGTGTGTGTGTGTGTGTGTGTGTTTGTGTGTCTGTCTCGCTGGAGTAACATGACACAACGAAAGGGAAAGTGAGCCTCACCTGCTCATCACCTGTCTCCCTGCTGGGCAACACTATACTGTGTGTGTGTGTGTGTGTGTGTGTGTGTGTGAGACCTGTTCCAACTGAGCGCATAACACTCCCTAAGTCCGTTAGCCGGTGTTCCCTGTCGTGTGTTTGCAATGTGTGTGTTGTACTGTATGTGTGTGTGTGTTCACCATAAAAAGCATAATGAAAAAAACAAAAGATGGATTGAAAAGTGAGAGGGGGAAGAAGTTGTTCTTGCAGTCTAAGTTTGTGTGTGTGTGTGTGTGCGCGCCTGTACATTTTTGTGTGTGTCTTCTGCAGGTATGTGAATGGGAAATCCTACATGGAGGACGTAGCCGATGCTCTTGAAGAAGCCAAAGAGGAAATATTCATCACAGATTGGTGGTATGTGTGTGTGTTTGATTGTCTCAAAGTGCAGTGAGTGCAGTTGGCGGTCACCCCTTGTGGAGGTTTTCTGGTCAAACAGATCAGTTACAGTCTGAGGCTCCGACTTCTGTTATACTAGCACACACACACACACACACACACACACACACACACACACACACACACACACACACACACACACACACATATTTCAATACCACATGCTGAGTGTGTGTGTGTGTGTGTGTGTATTGGGAGAAGAACACTTGAGTAAAAGGGTAGTAATGTTAAATAATATAAACACTCCATTACAGTTAAAAGTCCTGCAGTCCAATTTGTACTGAAAGTGAACAAGTATTGAGGAAAACGGAGAGGAGAAAATACATCTATTTGTGATGTCTTATGGTGTGTGTTGCTCCACAGGCTGAGTCCAGAGATCTTCCTGAAGAGGCCGGTTGTTGAAGGCAACCGTTGGCGTCTGGACTGCATACTGAAACGCAAAGCGGTGAGTGAGCACGTAACTGCTTCTTCCTCTGTGTGATTTTCTAGGCTAAAATCACGAGCCTAATCACAGAGACAGAGGGAGACAGTTTTGTGAAGAGAGCTTAGCACGAGAAAAAGAAAGATCTGCCCGCTTTTAAAATCCCCAAACTGTCTTAATGTTTAATAGAGCTCAACGGTGTGGTTCTGGAAGTAAAAATTCTGTTCATTTTCTCCATAAGGATTTTAACTATCAGCCATAATGTCTAAACCATCCGAGGCAGGCTGAACACGAGCTACGAGGTTGTGACACGACAGTTTCTGCTCCTGTAGATGCTAGAAGTCCGTATGAAATCAACCTTGATTTAAGAAAAATATGTTTTATTCGCGATCTTATGGCGAAATACTTCACTACCCGCAATCCTAAGCGTAACAACGGCGTCTCTGACTGGTGGACCTCGCTGTTACTAGGGGTGTAAGAAAAAATCTATACACTATTTAGCAATACTATATCGATTTTCAAAAACGCAATATTGATTTTTTTAAATTTATGTTGTGTTTAAACCCCCTACAGCTAGATGGCTATGCTGAGACACACCACTAGTGTCAGTGCCTAACTGTGCCTAGCAGTGCTTGACTTTTAGCTAGAAGCTAACAACGTAGCTATGGCTGAACTTTGGCCTACTTTAGCATATTAACATTAGCTCACCAAGAACTTGTGAACCACAATCCCAAACTGGCAGTTTGAGTTTCTGTGTACTGAATTGTTTACCTAAAGTAAACTTCTTTGACTTTTATGAACATCATGTCTTTTTTTAAATATTAGTTTTTCTAAAATTAAACTTTTAAAAAATCCCAATATATCGCCTTATGCACAGTATCGAAATATAGTGCAATATATTGAATCGTGACCCATGTATCGTGATACGTATCGTATCGCCAGATTCTTGCCAATACACAGCCGTAGCTGTTCACACTTGTGACTGGCTAGAGCTAGCTCATACTACTGAAGTCTATGATCGTTTCTGTACACAGTCTTGTACTTTTGCCTTTTTTTGCCGTTTTGAAATGTTTTTTTGCGATTAATCAAATGTTTAATGGTCACGATTCATCTTGGAGCTGGTTGGCTTGGCCCCCGGCTTAAAACTCTTTATGCGAAGTAATTAATGAAACAATGGGGATACTGAACAGGGGCTCCTGGGTAGCTCACCTGGTTGAGCGTGCTCCCCATGTACTAAGGCTCAGTCCTTATGGCAGTGGCCCAATGTTCGATTCCGACGTGCGGCCCTTTGCTGCTTTTCATTCCCCCTCTCTCTCCCCTTTCATGTCTTCAACTTTCCTCTCAAATAGATGCCCCAAAAACATAATCTTTAAAGGTCCCATGACATGGTACTCTTTGGATGCTTTTATATAGGCCTTAGTGGTCCCCTAATACTGTATCTGAAGTCTCTTTTATATATACCTTAGTGGTCCCCTAATACTGTATCTGAAGTCTCTTTTATATAGGCCTTAGTGGTCCCCTAATACTGTATCTGAAGTCTCTTTTATATAGACCTTAGTGGTCCCCTAATACTGTATCTGAATTCTCTTTTATATAGACCTTAGTGGTCCCCTAATACTGTATCTGAAGTCTCTTTTATATAGACTTTAGTGGTCCCTAATACTGTATCTGAAGTCTCTTTTATATAGACCTTAGTGGTCCCTAATACTGTATCTGAAGTCTCTTTTATATAGACCTTAGTGGTCCCCTAATACTGGATCTGAAGTCTCTTTTATATAGGCCTTAGTGGTCCCCTAATACTGTATCTGAAGTCTCTTTTATATAGACCTTAGTGGTCCCCTAATACTGTATCTGAAGTCTCTTTCCTGAAATTCAGCCTTGGTGCAGAATTCCAGCCACTAGAGCCAGTCCCACAATGAGCTTTCCTTAGGATGTGCCATTTCTGTGTCTGTAGCTTTAAATAATATTGAGGAGGAGAGAGGGGGGGCAAGGTGGAGGGTGGGGGTGTGGCCTTGACCAACTGCCACTTTGCTCGTTTGAAAGCCATGATGTCTCTCTCTCTCTCATGGGTGGACCAAATTCTCTGGGCGGGCAAAGCAGAGAAAGGGGAGGTAACCTTTCCCCTTATGACGTCATAAAGGGAAGATTCCAGATCGGCCCATCTGAGCTTTCAGGCAGAGCAGGATACCCAGGGCTCGGTTTACACCTATCACCATTTCTAGCCACTGGAGGACCAGAGGCAGGCTGGGGGAACGCATATTAATGTTAAAAAAACCTCAAAGTGAAATTTTCATACCATGGGATGTTTAAAAAAAGTTGAGCTGTATAGCATCGTGTTTGCGTTTCCACAGCAACAAGGAGTGCGGATTTTTGTGATGCTGTACAAGGAGGTGGAGTTAGCGCTGGGCATCAACTCGGGATACAGCAAGAGGACGCTGCTGAAGCTTCACCCCAACATCAAGGTGAGCTTCTTCATTTCAGGTGTGTTTCCACACCTTTATCATACATGCATGTTCCCCGTCTCAATCTGAGTCTTTTCTTCTCCAAAAGGTGATGCGTCACCCAAACCACGTCTCCTCCGCCGTCTACCTGTGGGCGCATCACGAGAAGATCATCATCATCGACCAATCGGTGGCCTTCGTTGGAGGGATTGACCTGGCGTACGGTCGCTGGGACGACAGGGAACACCGGCTGACGGACATTGGGAGTGTTACACGCTCACAGTTGGAACAGGTCTCTCTCTCTCTCTCTCTCTCACACACACACACACACACACACACACACACACACACACACACACACACACACACACACACACACACACACACACACACACAGACTGACGTTGTTAGTGTCACTTGATCATTGTCCAACATGTAGTGAGGACAGGACACCTGCCCTCTGCTTCTTTATCTCTCTCTCGTGCACACACACACACACACTTCTACATTTACAACAGGAGACACTTTAGGTAAATAGGTCATTAGTATTTTAACTAACCAACCAATATCAGCATGAAACTTCCCCAGTTGATTACTGACATTAAGACACAAAGTGTAGTAAAATAAATGCTTTCTTTCTACTATTCTGAAAGTAGATATGTTATGGAATGATATATTAAAATGTATTGTCACAAAGCTTTTCATGACAGCTTGACATTTGGGATATTCACGATTATTATCTCCGCAAAGGAGGTCATGTTTTCGGCTTGATTTCTTTATTTGTTTGTCTGTCTGTCAGCAGAATTACGGAAAAACTACAGGCCCGATTTTCATGAAATATGGTGGACGGGTGTAGCATGGGCCAAGAAAGAACTAGTTCCGTTTTTGAGCGTATCTGAATGCGAGATGGGTGTTTGTGATGCATTCAAGTGGTGTCTGAATAGTCGGTAAAATAAGTGCCCGACTGGGACAATTCACACTGGATTAAAATTGTGCCATAGGACATGCCTTGGCGGAGGTCTGTAGTGTAGTGAAATTCTATTATGCCTAGCTCCAGAAGCAACTATCATGTAGAAAAAATAGAATTGAATAAAACTAGAATGGCACGTGACACGCAAAGACCTCCGCCGAGGCCAAACACCCTGTGTTGCAATGTTAACGAAAGTGAAAAATAATTTTTGTATCCGTTCTGTGATTCTGATCTGCTCCAAAATGTCAAGGGTTCTTCCTCGGATTTATATTGAAGTATATTTTGCATGGAAAAGTCTCAATTTCCATCTATTAATGAAATTAGCTTTTATTTTGACTCAACCCAGATTAACGCTGATTGTTGAAATGATTCTCAGGCTGAAGCGACCTCTTCCAACATGGCTGCCCCTGCCAACGGCAGCGGTTGCGTTTCCTCCAGAAATGGGAAAGGCATTTTCACCGTGACGGACTCGGTGGACCAGCCCAGGCTGAAAGGTGTGGGGAGGACGAGGAGGACCAGGTTCAGCATCAGGAGACACCTGCAGAAACACGGGCTGGCCAACGCTGACAGCGACAGCGACCTGGAGAGCGAACAGAGTAAGTCTTGGATTAATTTAATATGTTTAGATAATAGTTATTTATTTGTGTTGATGGAGTATTGGAGCAGAAAGGTTTTCTTGTCATTATTACTTTTTGTACAGTGCTTCCCAGGTTATAATTTGCAGCAGGTGGCTCAGTGGTGAGGTTGGCAGCCATGTTGGAGTTAGGTTGGCAGCCATGTTGGAGCTTCTGTTGTCTCGCATTGCCAGACCCTCCTCCACAGCGCTGCACAGGAAGGTCTGGCTAGTCCACACAGCATTCCTGGATGCTCTGGTTTATTGCCATTTCATAGAAACGCGAACGGCTAGATCGAGCTTCTACCATTGAAGTCTATGATAGTTTCTGTACACAGTCTTTTACCTTTTGCCTTTTTTGCCATTTTCAAAATGTTTTTTCTTTGAGAGTGTTCATTTACAATCCGAACCACATCGTCGTAGGTGACTTCAGACAGGTTGCAGAGAGACTTGGTCCACCGGTATCTATCGGGCTCTGCCATTGTAAAAAGCTGACCAGAAGAGACATATCCCCACTCAGAGACGTTCTTCCAGTCTTCAATTATTGCGTGACATAAGCCTATAACTTAACTTATGTCTAATTTGAAATTGTTTACTTGGTCTTGGTCTTGACTCGGTCTCAGCCCCTCAGTCTCGGTCTTGTCTCGGTCTCGATACACTCTGGTCTTGGCGATGACTTGGTCTCGGTTTAGGTGGCTTCGACTAGGCAAGGCAATGTTATTTACATAGCACATTTCAGCAACAGTGCAATTCAAAGTGCTTTAAATAAAACATTAAAACACAGTTAGAAATGAATACAAAATTAAAAACAAATAGAATACAGGAGTACAATGAATTAAAAAAAGGCAACCTCATAAAGATAGGTCTTCAGCCTTGATTTAAAAGAGCTGAGAGATGGTGCCGACCTACAATTTACTGGAAGTTTGTTCCAGATATGTGGAGCATAGAAACTGAACGCTGCTTCTCCCTTTTTGGTTCTGACTCTGGGGACGGCAAGCAGACCTGTCCCAGACCACCTGAGAGGTCTGGGTGGGTCATAGTTCACAAGCAGATCTGAAATGTATTTTGGCCTTAAACCGTTTAGTGATTTATAAACCAGCAGACGTATTTTGAAATCAATTATTTGAGGCACTGGAAGCCAGTGTAAAGACTTTAGAACTGGATTGATGTGATTCACCTTCTTGGTCTCAGTGAGGACTCGAGCAGCAGCGTTCAGAATCAGCTGCAGCTGTCTGAGTGATTTTTTTAGGGAGACCTGTAAAGACACCGTTACGGTAGTCAAGTCTACTGAAGATAAAGGCATGGACAAGTTTTTCCAAAAACTGCTGAGACATAAGTCCTTTAACCCTTGATATATTTTTAAGGTGATAATAGGCTGACTTTGTTATTGTCTTAACGTGTAATTCAGGTCAGAGTCCATAGTTACACCAAGACTTCTGGCTTTAACATTATCGTTCGAAGTTGAGTGCTGGATTTTAATCGTTCCTCTTTGGCTCCAAAAATAATCACCTCAGTTTTTTCTTCATTTAATTTAACTACAACACTGCTGGCTAGTTTTAGTTTAAAACTAGTCATGTAGCAGCGATAGCCTCCGTGTGTGCTGCTGTCTCAGTGTTTGTGGCCACTCTGTTCAGGTTGGGCCAACAGCGTCAGCAGCCAACACAACCTGATCCCCAGCCGGCTGGCGGAGCTGAGGACGGCCGCTCCTATTGGCCAGTGTCAGGCTGGTGAGTCGGCAGCGGTGGTGGTGTTGCTCGCCTCCCAGTGTGCTTTGCTGTGGTTTCACACTGCATTGAACGGCCTTTGGTTGTCTGTGTGCGAGTTTGAAGTTTTTTTTCCCTCCGATGTGTCAAAGGTCGATTCCGAAAATGTGTCTTATTTTCTTCTAATATCTTTGATATTTATCTTTTTATGGACGTGAGCAACAATTTTGTAGTAAATCAAACTCAACTACCATTTAGTTTTCACATAATTATTCAGTATTGAAGCACTGAAAAGGCTTTAGATTTGTGCACAGCGGCTCCAAAAGATTTGGTTGATAAATCTATAACCTGAAGCAGAAAATGACAATTTAAATAATCTATTAAATGTTTTAGGCCTTTCAGTCAAGCACAAATGTGAAATATCTGCTGGTTTTCTTCACAACGCTGCTTAAAAACGAAAACCGTAGCAGTGTCGATGTAGCCTGAGAAAGTGTTGCACAGACATTAAGCAGAGCTGCAGCCTGTAGTCTCTTTGTCTCTGTGCTGGCACACGGCACGTATCACTGCTGCAGTAAAACAGACGCTGCAGGTTTTTATTAGCTGCTGTTTGTTTGCCAGGCTCATCTCTGTTTGTCCTGATGTGTGATAGATGGGAAGTGTCAGACATGAACGTGAGGCAAACAGCCGCTACTATAAACAAATGAAGTCAGATGAATTTCATGGAAAACAAAAAAAAAACCTTCTTTTTGTTGTTTTCTTTGATTACTCTCCAGTTACTCCCATCATGTGTTTGAATGTATTTCAGGTAAGTAAAATCATTGAAACCATGTGATTTCAGTGTGCATGTCTCTGTACTGCTCTCTGAGCTTCTATAAATGTCTCCTGTGGTTCTGTCTTCCCTCCAGCTGCTGTTTTATTTCTGTAAAAGTGCTGTCAAAGCGTTTTCCAAACACCGGTATATAACTGTCAAAGTCATCGTGGTACAGACGGCGTGCTGTAAACAGATTACACCCTGGCAGAGTTGCTTCACAGCCTCCATTTTAAAGGAGGAAATAGTGTATTTTGTTGGGGACTATTGTCAGCGGCGGATGAATCCACATTTCATGCTCCAGTGAGTATTTGTAGCAGCAGGACAGTGTGTGGGATTGAGTCAGAATAACCTACGGTATGTGTGATCAGGGTGATGAGGGAACATGTGACCCAGTGCAACAGTGTGGCTCATTGATGCGTTTTTATGGCAAAGAGGAAGAAGAGCTATCAAGGCAAGGCGAGGCAATTCATTTATATAGCACAATTCAGACACAAAGGCAATTCAAAGTGCTTTACATAAGCATTTGTCTTGCATTGCCAGACCTGTCTGGCTACACCACAGATGCATTCTGGGAGAGGAGAATAGGAGATAGGATAGGAGAAAAAAACACTCTGGGTTGCATTTCTTTAAACCAATCACAATCTTCTTGGGCGACACAAACCTCCTGACGCAGTGCTGGACGTTTATTCCAGATGTACGGTGCATAGAAACTGAAAGTTGCTTCTGCATGTTTGATTCTGAACCTGGAGATGGTGAGCAAGTCTCAAAACATGTGTTTAACTCATCAGATCTTAAAGGTGCTCTAAGCGATGTCACACGTTTTTTAGGCATTTTTTTGTCACATACAGCAAACATCTCCTCACTATCTGCTAGCTGCCTGTCCCCTGAACACACTGTAAAAAAACATCTCCTCACTATCTGCTAGCTGCCTGTCCCCTGAACACACTGTAAAAAATATCTCCTCACTATCTGCTAGCTGCCTGTCCCCTGAACACACTGTAAAAAATATCTCCTCACTATCTGCTAGCTGCCTGTCCCCTGAACACACTGTAAAAAACGTGGTCTCTGTAGACAGCCCAGGCTCCACAAACGCCAACAAAAACAAACTGCGCCAACCTGCACCACCAAACATAACAAACAGGGTTACAGCGTTCCAGCCAATAACCAACCAGAAGGATTTGGGGGTAGGGGTTGGGGGGTTAGTGTGCGGAAGCACGGAAGGGAGGCTGAGGGGACGGGATGAGGAGGAGGGAGGGAGGGGCGAGCTAGCCTCCGTTTTGTTTAAAAATACTTCGAACGTCGACAAGAAGTGCTGTCACCCAACATCGCTTAGAGCACCTTTAAGATCTCAACTCTGATCGCTCCATCAGAAAGTCCCAGCTCTGCAGCAGGAACTTTTTCGAGGCCCAGGAACTGAAACCTGGACTAGGCTAAGTTGTTTAAAGGTTCCTGGAAATGTTCCAGTGACGACTAGTCTTTGGAAGGTTCGTAGTGGTTGTAGTTTTCATTGCATTGTACTGCTGATAAATAACTGCCTCTTCGTGTGTGTGTGTGTGTGTGTGTGTGTGTGTGTGTGTGTGTGTGTGTGTGTGTGTGTGTGTGTGTGTGTGTGTGTTTGTTTTAGGAAGCGGCTCGGTGCGCAGTCTACAGACGGGGGTCGGGGAGTTGTTTGGAAACACGCGGTTCTGGCACGGAAAAGACTACTGCAACTTTGTGTTCAAGGATTGGATTCAGCTGGACAAACCGTTCGATGGTAGGCACATTACTAAACTTATAGTCTCGCTTTGCCAGACCCTCCTCCTCAGCGCTGCAGAGGAGGGTCTGGCTAGTCCACACAGCATTCTGGGATGGGACTAAAACGTGCTCTGGTTTATTGGCATTTCTTTAAACCAATCACAATCGTCATGGGCGGGGCTAAGCACATGACACATGTATGATGCCACTGCAAAATAGTCTCAGGAAGGAACTTGTTCTGGTGGAACATGTGTACGTTCAAAAGTTGTTTTAGTCGTGCAACAGAAAACTCCGATTGGACAGATAGTCTAGCTAGCTGTCTGGATTTACCCTGCAGAGATCTGAGGAGCAGTTAACCATAGTCCTCACAAATCCACCGGAGGTTAGAACGCCAACACAAAAACAGAGGAAGGGGACGGACATCCGGCCAAAATAAGGGACATCCGGCAGAATTTCCACCGGCAACGGAAGAATCCTGGAATTGAAACGTCGTCGCTATAGACTATTAAGCTCACAGTTTAACCGGGGAATCTACAGAAGAGCGGAGACTATTTATTTCCCCTCCTGTCCTACTCACATTCCTGTTTCTGCTGTTTTTAGACTTCATAGACAGACACACAACTCCCAGAATGCCTTGGCACGACATCGCCTCGGTGGTTCATGGGAAAGCAGCTCGAGATGTGGCCAGACACTTCATCCAGCGCTGGAACTTCACTAAGGTCAGAGGTCATGCTGGCTGCCCTTTCTTGGACAATTAGTCGACTAATCTGTCTTTTTGTTCTCAGTTGACTAAGATTTCTATGGTTGATTAGTCATGTTTTATGCTTTTCCATGCTGAATGAATTATTTTCCAAGAAACGTATGAGCACATCTCTGGTAAACACAAGACGAAATCTCATGAGTGGTAGTCAAAGTAGAATATATTTAATCGAGGACAGCTCTATAGCATACTGAATAAGGGATTAACATACAAGACTCCTGCAAAATGTTGTGTTTTCTGTTACAGAGTCATTGAGCAAGATGCTAAAGCTGATCCTGCGTCTCCAGAGAAAATGCATACAAATATGAAGTGATGAAATTAGATTCATGGAAGAAACAACAGATAAATTAGGGCTGCATCTAATGATTAGTTTTACTGTCGATTAATCTGTTGATTATTTTCTGGATTAATCAATTCATTGACATGTCTCTAAAATGTCAGAAAATGGTGAAACATGTGGATCAATGTTTCCCAAAAGCCCGAGATGACGTCCTCAAATGTCTTGTTTTGTCCACAACTCAAAGATATTCAGTTTACTGTCCCAAAGGAGCGAAGAAACTAGAACAATATTCATATTTAACAATCTGTAATCAGAGAATTCTTACTTTTAAAAAAAAAAAATACAAAATGACTCAAACCGATTAATCTATTACAACTAATCGATTCATCTTTGCAGTGTCTGCGTATAGACAGATAATACAAAATCTGTATATATGAAGAGTGTCTGCGTCTTTATTTTCACAGCGTGCTGCATGGAAACTTGATGATTAAAGGTGCACATACACGCTAGAAAAACGGCATTCTTGCTGTACGTCACTTTATAAGATGACACCAGTTTAACTCTTTGGTCTGCTTGCTCTGATCTGACTCTGCAGCCGTCCACGTAGGGTTGGGTACCGAAACCCGGTTCCACGATGGAACCGGTTCCTATGCAACTGGTAGGAATTGGACCGGATTAGAACGCAAATTTCGGTTCCTCATTTCGGTTCATGTGTCGACTGAAATATTTTCCCTCTTTCGTTCCAAAACAGATGTAAAAATATCACACTTTCTCTGTAGTCTACCGTTAGCTAGCTACCGTAAATGTAGGCTACTTTTAAAATGCCATATTTTCCCTCTGGGCTCACCAAAACGGACGTAAAGACATATTAACCATTCACTGCACGTGATCGCTAGGTGACTTAGGTTTACTTATTATACAGTATATTTAAGTACTTTAAAACGTTAATATATTGTTAAATTTAAATAATTTTCAATAATAAAAAAAAAAAAACTCTATTAAAGAGTCATTTTTCAGTTTTTTTAAGAATAGGTTTAGGACTCTGAATCGTTTTAAAAGTACCGGTTCGGAATCGTAAAAATCCAAACGATACCCAACCCTACATCTACGTCGCTGGAGGAGAACTCTGCAGTCGTGTGCAGCGCTGCTCTGTGTGACCTGTGTTTCACTCTTTCCTCTGTTTCTCTCCCAGCTCGTGAAGGCGAAGTACAATTCTCTGTCGTACCCGTATCTGCTGCCCAAGTCTCACACCACGGCTGGAGAGCAGCGATACCTAGTCCCCAACTGCATCCCCACCAAAGTGCAGGTTGGTACTGTTTTTGTTTTTTTAAAGATTATTTTTGGGGGGCTTTTCCCTTCATTAAGTAGTGACAGTGGATAGACATGAAAGGGGGAGAGCGATGGGGGATGACCTACGCAGTTGCAGGACTCAGCCAACATGGGGCGAACGCTCTTACTGGGTGAGCTAGAGGCCGCCCCAGTAGGTTGGTACTGTGTTCAGTTCACCCTACATCCATCTGCCTCTTTACTTCTTTTTTTCTTACTTAAACCTACACAGTCATGCACTTCATTGTGACTGGTTTTCAGTTCTGGACTACATTGTAAGTCGGTTTAAGTGTGCAATATGTTCACACTGGTACCTCACGTCGTGGAAACGTGCATGCAATTTAACCCTTGTGTTGTCCTCAGCTCAAATGTGACCCCTTTTCAAAGTTTCAACCAAATTGCCCAAAAATAATATGGATAGTTCCATACACGAAACAGGCTGTAATTATGCATCAACATACGTTCCTCTAATCATAACTATTAACTAAAAAAAACTAAAATAATTCATAATTTCTGGGTTTTTTAACTAAAAATGTAGACATAATTTAATATGAATTAGGTTTATTGACCATGACTTCCAAAAATAAGTGTAAAACTAGTGGTAATAAGTTGGAATGAAGTTGGCTAAGAAGATGTAACACAGAATTGGGTGATAATTTATACTTTATGCTTTATAAAACAGGCAAAACAGAATGGGTCCATTTTGACCATGGTCGATGGGAAGACAACACAAGGGTTAAGGTCTTGAGATGTATGTATGTCCCACAGAGGAACCATGGGAGAGACGTCTTTTCCTCTGAAGCGTCATGTGAATTTGTCAGCAGTATGGGCGGAATTAGCAATGGCTTTCAGCTGCACGGCTTCCAGGAAGGTTGCACTCTGTATCCTCGCTCATAGCTCCTCAGAGATCGCTTCTCCATCCTCACTCATAGCTCCTCAGAGATCCCTCCTCCATCCTCGCTCATAGCTCCTTAGAGATCGCTTCTCCATCCTCACTCATTGCGCCTTAGAGATCGCTTCTCCATCCTCACTCATTGCTCCTTAGAGATCGCTTCTCCATCCTCACTCATAGCTCCTCAGTGATCCCTCCTCCATCCTCGCTCATAACTCCTTAGAGATCGCTTCTCCATCCTCACTCATTGCTCCTTAGAGATCGCTTCTCCATCCTCACTCATAGCTCCTCAGTGATCCCTCCTCCATCCTCGCTCATAACTCCTTAGAGATCGCTTCTTCATCCTCACTCATAGCTCCTTAGAGATCGCTTCTCCATCCTCACTCATAGCTCCTCAGAGATCCCTCCTCCATCCTCGCCCATAGCTCCTCAGAGATCCCTCCTCGAACTTCGCTCATCGGGGCAGGAATAAGAGCTTTGAGACGGCCTTCACAAAGGAGGGCCAGAGCAACTTCCGGTTCAAGCGAGGAGATATTGTGGTGGAAGTTTTTCTTTAGAGCAGCATGACTGTGGATTAAAAGCACAAGAAATGAAACTAATAAAGACTTACTGAGAGTTAAACCAAAGTTTGGTCTTTGAGTATTTATTTACATTTGCAAATGCAGACAAAACAGTGTCACAAGTAACACGGCACATCTGAAAGGGTCTTCTGACCAATCTAAACAATTCATACATCTATATAGTAGAAACTCACTTAAACCACCCCCCCTTCAGGATATCTTTAGCAGCTACACAGATGAAAAAACACCATAACAGTCATAATGAGTTTACAACCTTCCCCTCTGCTCCTGTTCCCAACTTAGCCAAAACACCTGTATGGCTTAGGAGACAGAAGGAGACACAGTTCAAAATGTTATGGCCCTTTTCACCCTTATCTGCTAAAAAGGAGAGACTGAGGTCTCTAAACAAAGACTAGAATCAACCAGAATAGTTTCAACTAGGCTCAAGGTTTTATGTCAGCATCAGCTGCTTCTCCTTGTAGTCCTAGAGACTACACAAAATGAAAGAATATAAGGGAACTCTTGTAAGATATATATATATATATATATATATATATATATATATATATATATATATATATATATATATATATATATATATATATAAGAGAATCTTGTAGGATATTAAACTATTATGTTAAATTAAAATCCCCATTACAATATCAAATAAGAGACTCGGGAAGCAGCCTAAGTATACTCAAAGATGTCAGAATAGAGCAAATCACCGTGACGTCGCGCTAACACAAAAATCTCTTTGACGTAGACAAATGGCCGTTGATTTGTATTGCGGAGATACTGTATGGGAAATCGCCAAACTTGTTTATTTCTGTTGTCATGTTCATAATCATCTGTCGTCTCTGCTGTGCTTATTTTCTATCTGCTGTTTTGCTTTGCTAGCGTCTTTTTATTAACCAACTCTGGCGGGCATTTTAGATGGCAGTGACCGTGGTTAGAATCCAACCTGCGTCCCTTTGCCGCGTCAGTCTCTCTCTCTCCTCCCTTTCCTATCCGTCTCCTATATCTAATATAAGACCCAAAAATAAATAAATAATAATAAGGACGTATTTTGTAAGGGCAGCTGCGGTACGTACTGAAAATAATAAAGAAAAAGTATGCGATTTGGAACACAGCCGCTACTTTTTTTCGCGGCTGGAAAAAATGAAAACAGATTGGTGAGAAAGAAGGCTTTAGGAGGATCTGAGGAAAGTACAGAATATTTTAGTAAAACACTTCAAGCATACAACGCCATCTTTTTCAAATAGTTGTCTGCTTGTGTACATCATGTATCATTACCTTTTGGGACAAAACCATAAAGGTAATGTTAATTTCTTATATGCTAACCCAAGAAAAGTCTAGCTTTTCTTTTACTTTTACATTACTCATTTAGTATGTTGTATAGAATTGTGTCAGAAAAGTATTTTGTTTTGTTGCTCCTCTCCAGTGAAGAAATAAGTGGAGTACTATCACATTGCAGAGTCTCAAGAGCCAAACACAAATATTTTGTCGAAGATGAAACTAACTTTCCTGTTTGCAAAGTGCAAGTTGAAGCTTTTATTTACACAAATGTTTTCCTGTTGTCCCTCCCAAACTCACTGGTCTCCATTCCCTCAGCTCCTTCGCTCGGCCTGTGACTGGTCCGCTGGCATCAAATACCACGAGGAGTCCATCCACAACGCCTACGTCCACACCATCCAGAACAGCCAACACTTCATCTACATAGAGGTACTTGACCGTCTCCTGTACAGCCGGAACAAAAGCACCATCTAACAGCAGCATTGCTGGTCCCACAGTTTAACCACAGTTCTAAACGGGTTCAGCCCAATGGTCCCACAGCCCAATGTTCCCACAGCCCAATGTTCCCACAGCCCAATGTTCCCACAGCCCAATGTTCCCACAGCCCAATGTTCCCACAGCCCAATGGTCCCCCTTTCAATTTAAGCCCTATCCTCCCACAGGATTTTTTTAGGGTTAGGGGGATAAAATCTGATACAAATTCATGAAAAAGGAAATGTGGGAACATAGGGCCTAATTTTTAATCTTAGAAATGTGGGAACATAGGGCTGTGGGACCATAGGGCTGTGGGACCATAGGGCTGTGGGACCATAGGGCTGTGGGAACATAGGGCTGTGGGACCATAGGGCTGTGGGAACATAGGGCTGTGGGACCATAGGGCTGTGGGACCATAGGGCTGTGGGACCATAGGGCTGTGGGACCATAGGGCTGTGGTAACATAGGGCTGTGGGACTATAGGGCTGTGGGACCATAGGGCTGTGGTAACATAGGGCTGTGGGAACATAGGCACGCTCCTGTTCTAAACCAGTGTTTTGTTGAACTTCAGGTAACCAAGAAAGGAGCTTTTTGCAGCCAGTTAATACACACAACTGGTGGGTAGTTCATGAAGACTGGGGGTGTGCCGTTTCCTTGTAAATATTAAAAGCTGGGTCAGTTCTGTGACTGGCTTTCAAAATAAAACGCTTGCCAACCCTCGGCAGGTATAGTTTATTGTCATGTTGGGATGCCTCATTCTTTTAATCAGCACATACCTAAGTGGTTTACCGTTGGCTTTCTGCAGTGATCTGATTTCTTAAAAGAGATTTAATTTGAGAACCATGACTTCCCAGCTAGTTTCTCTGCCATATGCATGGTCCCTGGGTTTAGTTGGTCTTTTACTTGTTTCAGGGATCTTTTCAACAGGTAACATGTCCTTAGTTTTCAGAAAAGCAATTGAAGAATGAATTTTAGTCTGACATGCAAAAGACATTTGTTTTTGTCATTTTGTAGCGTAGAAATGTGACTCAAGACCAGAACAAATGAACGTTGTTGTTCATTTATAAACGTGTGTGTGTGTGTGTGTGTGTGTGTGTGTGTGTGTGTGTGTGTGTGTGTGTGTGTGTGTGTGTGTGTGTGTGTGTGTGTGTGTGTGTGTGTGTGTGTGTGTGTGTGTGTGTGTGTGTGTGTGTGTGTGTGTGTGTGTGTGTGTTGCAGAATCAGTTCTTCATCAGCTGTTCAGACAACAGAACCGTTTTCAACAAGATAGGAGACGCTATTGCAGAACGCATTATCAGAGCACATAGGTAACACACACACACACACACACACACACACACATTTAATTAGAGTAACACACACTTTGTAAACTTTTGTATGGCTGCTGTGTATATTAAGCCTTACCTTGAAATGATTGTCACACGTCTCTGTTTATGTGCTCTTTGGCTTATCATGAAATGATTTACCAGAAACGCAGGACATGTGCACACACACACACACACACACACACACACACACACACACACACAGTATATGGAACTAATAGACTGATTTTGTATCATATTTCGTGTTTGACTTTGGCCTCTGTGAAGATTAATTTAAGTGTTTCCCTATTTCTCTGTAATGTTTTTCTGTCCAGGTAATACATCCTGCACTAAACGCAGGAAAACAAACCACACACACACACACACACACACACACACACACACACACACACACACACACACACACACACACACTTCTTCAGTATAAACAATCCAGAGTGGCTTTTCTAAATGTCCGTCTGTCTTGTTTCTCTTAGTGTCGTGTAAGCTGATATTAAGGAAAACATTGTTAAAACAAACTTGCTGGTTGGGAGTGTTGAAACAAAGCTGTGTCTTCTTTCGCTCCAGTTTCTCTGCTCTCTCCGTCTCTGAATGAATCCATTGTGTTGTAAACCTGTTAAACTATGCGGTTATTTAGAAGGTCGTTATGGTTGCATACTCAGATCGGATGAGTATAAACTTCCCAAACAAAAGATCAGCCGATTTGAACTCGGCCTCAACAACGCTGTGAACGTGGTGTGGTGCTTCTCATTCGTTCTGATAATCTGAGTCAGCATGTGAGGAGTTGTTCTCGCTCCTCCGTCCTCACTGTGCCTTTGGTTTTGGACTCCTACTTTAGCTGTCAAATAAAGAAATATATTAATAATGTCGTCTCTGTCTGGTTTAAAATGTTTTCAGGGAGGGTAAAAGGTACCGAGTGTACGTGGTGACGCCACTGCTGCCGGGCTTTGAGGGAGACATCAACACCGGAGGGGGCAGCGCCCTCCAGGCCATCATGCACTTTAACTACAGGTGTGTGTGTGTGTGTGTGTGTGTGTGTGTGTGTGTGTGTGTGTGTGTGTGTGTGTGTGTGTGTGTGTGTGTGTGTGTGTGTGTGTGTGTGTGTGTGTGTGTGTGTGTGTGTGTGTGTGTGTGTGTATTCCTGTTACGAGAAAGCTGCCATGAAGCCACCTGCTGTTTGAGTTTGTTTGTTGAGGGTTAGTGGAAGGAGCCAGTGATAGATTACAACCACACCCTAACTGTTTAACAACAGTGCTGTAAACCGTGTGTGTGCGTGTGCCATTCCTTTCGATGCTGACATTCATTGCATGTATTCTTGAATAAACACTGGATTGGCTCTCCCCTGTCAAACGCAGCGACACACAGAGGCTTGTATTGTGAGGAATGTGGATGTGTTGCTCTTTCAACTCTCTCTCCCTCCGTCCCCTGCAGGACCATGAACAGAGGAGAACACTCCATCATCTCCCAGCTCCGGAGAGAGAGTAAGTCAGAGAACCTTGTGTTTCCAGCTACATGTTCAATTTGCAATGCTGATTAGTCTGGTGGTGGCGAGGACCCTAAACAATACACAACATCACTGCTGTTACAACATCTGGTATCAAACATCTGGAAGAATACGAGTTGTGATGAAGGAATCTACAGACAGCAGCCAGAATGCAGGAACTTCAGGTACGGCAAAGGAAGGACAGTCACAGCTAAAAACTGGTGTTAACCAGACGACCAGCTTTGCTACTTCATTAATGTGTTTACTGTGTTAATGGAATGAGGATGGGAGTAGGATTCGGTATTCGATTTCGGATTTGGCAGAATCTTAACCAGTGGATTCAGTATTCGGACGAACACCAAAAATCTATATTCGGTGCATCCCCAGTTTCTACTGTTGGACTGTGAGCTTGTGGGCCGATGTTGCACTGGCTGTATGTAGCTACATTTTTACCATACTTTTTTTTTTAGATCTTGGTGGGTTTTAATTTAACTAATTATTAATAATAATAGTAGTAGTAGTACTTAAACCAGATGAAGGATTTCAGTCATCAGACGTCTGGATCTTCAGTTACCAGAGAAACTAGTCGATCAAACGTTAGCAGCAGCTCGCTCGCAGACCCTCTCTCCGCCGACAAGTTGAACAGCGTTGGAGAATCGCTGATTTTTAGCGTGAAACTGCTTTACTCAGTGATTTTCCCAGTAGAGTTTAAGATAGGCAAACACATTTCATTTTGATGATTTTGTACTTCCTGATATTGTGTAACAGCTTTACAGAGAGTTAACATAAGTAAAGTGCTTTTAAGTTCATTAAGTTCTCTTTTATTCGTCTAAACTGATGCGAGAACCAGAGCCCTTTCCCAATTCCCAGTTTGTGCATCCCTGATTCTTCTCTGATTCCTCTCCCTGATTCTTCTCTGATTCCTCTCCCTGATTCCTCTCCCTGATTCCTCTCCTCCTTTCCTCGATTCCTCTCCCTGATTCCTCTCCTCTTCTCCTCTCCCTGATTCCTCTCCCTGATTCCTCTCCTCTTCTCCTCTCCCTGATTCCTCTCCTCGATTCCTCTCCCTGATTCCTCTCCTCCTCTCCTCAATTTCTCTGTCCTCGATTCCTCTCCTCAATTTCTCTATCCTCGATTCCTCTCCTCGATTCCTCTCTCACAGATTCCTCTTCCCGTTTCCTCTCCTCGATTCCTCTCCTCGATTCCTCTCCTCGATTCCTCTCTCCCAGATTCCTCTTCCCGTTTCCTCTCCTCAATTCCTCTCCCTGATTTCTCGATTCCTCTCCTCGCGTCTTAGTCCCGCCCACAGGAGATCTGAGCCGAGGAGTTGAGGAAGAGACTTGAGGAGAGAGGAGTCGAGGCAACAAACACAAGACATCTCTGCCTCGAAGCCGTCATTAAAAGCGACGTCAATTAAATATGACGTGCAGCAGTACTCCATCAGCTGTTCACTGTTTCGTCATACGCTGTATTTTATGATCTCTGTCAGAGGAGCAGAAGTGTTCATGACAAGTTCTATATTTACTTTCAATTCAATTCACACCATGGCATAATGCGGTAAGAAAGTAGAATACAGATGAGCATGTCTTTTATTTTGGGCTCATGCATGTGTTTTCTGTCATATGTGTGGTATTGTGTGTGTGTATTTGGGGCAGAATTGGGTTTTAGTTGGATTCAGCTAAGCTTTAATGACAGACTAAAATCAAAGGTTACATAAATGATTCCTATACTGTAGGTTAGCCGTACTGTACATGCCCTCCAGCTGTACATACAGAGGCTTTATGATTTTTTTTCCACCCCTGGTGTCGAGTAGATTTTGAAAGTTTTCTTAGTTTTAACTTCTTACTTCAGGTTTATTTTAGTATTTTATGAATATGAACGTGCAGAGACTCAATATTTGTTCTTATGAATGAAAGAAAAGACAATAATGCGCTCTAACTATCGTTCATCACGTCCTGATGATTGAATGAACTGAAAACTTAAATTCAAATCTGTGCTGCGACCGATCTCCTCCTGTGTTGGGACTCTGACTGACTGTCTGTGGTTTCCAGTGGACGACCAATGGATCAACTTCATCTCCTTTGCCGGTCTGAGGACTCACGCTGAGCTGGAGGGGAAGCTGGTCACCGAGCTCATCTACGTCCACAGCAAGATGCTCATCGCCGACGACAACACCGTCATCATCGGTACTTTTCATATTTTCTGTGGCCACTTCGCTGACTCCCAGCGTGCTAGACACCTCGATCACACCAGATGTTTATATGACAAGCCGCCTAGGCCAGGATGAAATACTTCACTTGCACATACATACTGTAACCCTAAGTCCTTTGATGAAACATTGACACATTTTTTAAAGAGCTAATAACTGATGAGCTTTGTATAAACTGTCCTCTAAAACAAAGGGAAGGTTGGTAATGTTTCTTAAAATTTAAGGGTAGATTTTGGTAAAAATGCAAAACATCTTCTGTTGTAGGAAAAGGATAATTTCTCCCATGCCTTTTACTTATTTAATGCCTCAAACACGTTTGCAGTAACTACATACGGTACATATATACTGGTGTATGTGCAAGTGTTTAGTACCACTATATATGTATGTGCTAATTCAATATATACAGTGGTGCTCATAAGTTTATGAGCCCATGCTAAAGTTGACTAAACAGAGGAATAAAAAAATTATCTTTGGGAAATTGATCTTAATGCAGACTTTTATTTTGAAAGGCCAGTTATTTCATGGATCCAGGATACTATGCATCCTGATAAAGTTCCCTTGGTCCCCACATCATCACATCCCCTTCACCATACCCCCACATCATCACATCCCCTTCACCATACCCCCCACATCATCACATCCCCTTCACCATACCCCCCCATCATCACATCCCCTTCACCATACCCCACATCATCACATCCCCTTCACCATACCCCCCACATCATCACATCCCCTTCACCATACCCCCCCATCATCACATCCCCTTCACCATACCCCACATCATCACATCCCCTTCACCATACCCCCACATCATCACATCCCCTTCACCATACCCCCACATCATCACATCCCCTTCACCATACCCCCACATCATCACATCCCCTTCACCATACCCCCACATCATCACATCCCCTTCACCATACCCCCCCATCATCACATCCCCTTCACCATACCCCCACATCATCACATCCCCTTCACCATACCCCCCCATCATCACATCCCCTTCACCATACCCCCACATCATCACATCCCCTTCACCATACCCCCACATCATCACATCCCCTTCACCATACCCCCCCATCATCACATCCCCTTCACCATACCCCCCCATCATCACATCCCCTTCACCATACCCCCACATCATCACATCCCCTTCACCATACCCCCACATCATCACATCCCCTTCACCATACCCCCACATCATCACATCCCCTTCACCATACCCCCACATCATCACATCCCCTTCACCATACCCCCACATCATCACATCCCCTTCACCATACCCCCACATCATCACATCCCCTTCACCATACCCCCCCATCATCACATCCCCTTCACCATACCCCACATCATCACATCCCCTTCACCATACCCCCACATCATCACATCCCCTTCACCATACCCCCACATCATCACATCACCTTACCCCCCACATCATCACATCCCCTTCACCATACCCCCACATCATCACATCACCTTACCCCCCACATCATCACATCCCCTTCACCATACCCCCACATCATCACATCCCCTTCACCATACCCCCACATCATCACATCCCCTTCACCATACCCCCACATCATCACATCCCCTTCACCATACCCCCACATCATCACATCCCCTTCACCATACCTAGAGATTGGCATGAGGTACTTTCCATAAAATCATCTCTCAATGCAAATCAAACCAGCTATTAGGCTAACTGAAATAAAACCATAAACGTATGACATACAGTACATACAGTGGTGTATGTATGTGTAGGTGTTTAGTATCAGTATGTATGTGTTACTGAAGTATACTGTATATGTATGTGCAAGTGGTTAGTAGCAGTATATACGTATGTGCAAGTATTCAATTGTGACCTAGGCGGCTTCTCATACCGTTTAGCTGATGTCCATATAGCTGCTTGAATTCCTCCATTACAAGATTAAAAGATGACAGATGTAATGAAATATTCCGCTGACACTGACTGAACATGTATAATAGAGGAGTAGGAAACAGGAGCTGCAGAGACAGAGAGAGACAGTGATAAAACCTTTTGTGTTATATTAAAGAAGGCACAGAAGAAAAACTACAAGATAAGAAACATTTTAAAAGCCTGAACATGTTGTGTCGTGTGGGTTGTGGGGAGGTTTCAGTTTCCTCTGCAGCCACTCAGGCTAAAAATAAACCGTCGGTTCTACCAGCAGAGGGAAGAGCTGCAGATAAAAGCAGCCGCAGCTTTCAGATGGTATATTTTGTCTGATCATAGTGGTGTTTTTCTACTTGAGCTGTTAAAAATACTTACGCTCCAGATACCCTAAAGCAGGGGTCTTCAACGTTGTTTAAGCCAAGGACCCCTTAACTGAGAGAGGGACGGAACAGGGACCCCCTACTACATATATTGTATAAAATTAAGTTGAATATTAAACTGGGGCTACAATTACGTGTGGGCAGAGAGAGAGAGAGAGAGAGAGAGAGAGAGAGAGAGAGAGAGAGAGAGAGAGATCCCTAGCACTCATCACACAATACTATTAATACAGAACAATACAACACAAATGTTGGAATGCATTGCATAGTAAAGAGCATTACAATGTGATAACTATACATACCTTTTTAATGCATAGAATACTAAGCTATTAAAATATTTTAGAGTAAAAAAGAATCGCCGGTGAAACACAGATGTCTTCTTACTTTATAGTTTTTTTTATTTTTTAATGTAAAGTTACATCTTCATCAGAGTCCTTTTTCACAAATGTTTGATTTCTATTTGCTAATAATATGTTGGATTCAGTTTAAGACATTTACAGTTTTGAAAAACCCTGTTGAAGATCTCTGCCCTAAAGCAGTAGTTCTCCACATGTTTGGCCTGTGGCTCCTTTAACCCTCATGTTCAAATTTGACCAGTTGTTCAAAGTTTTTTTTAATATCAGAAATATGGGATGTTGAAATAAGTGCCAAAAATGTCAAAAAAAGTGACAAAACGTTGGGAAAAGTGTGAAAAATGTTGAGAAAAGCGCCCAGAACAACCATAAAAACTGAAGAAAATGTCAAAATAGTTTGAGAAAGCGCCCAAAACTTTGAATTACTGACAAAAATATTGGAAAATAAGCGACAAATTGTCAGACAAAGCAACAAAAACAACAGAAAAAGTGATAAAAATGTTGAAAAAAAACAACAAAAGTGTTTTTTTCATAGTCGAGGGGAAGACAACACAAGGGTTGAAGAAAGCCAAGTGTACTTGTTGCATGTCTAGGAGCTGATCAGTTCATTTCTCAGATTGTTGTCTTTTGAAGTGGGCTTGTTTGAGGTACTCATCCATAGTCAGCGTATTAGCTTCTTTTAACATTTCGGGAGGGGACACATTATATCGGGATGATTTGGAGCATCATTACCTTAATTTCCTGCATTCTGGTGAATTTAATTTAATTTTAATTTATATTGAATCTAATTTAATTCTTCTATATTGTTGAAAACGTTCTGCATGTTCAAAACATCACGTTTCAGGATGTCTTTTTTTTTTTAGGAATCGTGTACATCTTGTCACCATCTTGAGCCAAAGGCTCCAAAATTTCAGTCTACATGAAAGTTTATAGATCTCGACCTTTCCGACCGCACTTGAAGGCAGCTTCATTTCACAGAGAAAGGGAGAAAGAAAAATGATGGACAGACGTGTGCGCTGCAAGGTTGAAGGTTTAAATCGTGTGTTCGAGCCCCCTGAACGGTTATTTTTACCTCTTTTGGGGAATGGGTTCTTATATATTTATTGAGGGGGACACATCCTCTTATAAATATTGGGGCGGGGACATATCCCCTGCATCCTCCCCCCTCCAAAATCTACGCCTACAGAAACCATGTCAAATTCAGATGCAAACTACCTATTTGAAGATTTAATCAACACCTTAAATGAAAAGTTTTACTATAATATTACATTGAATTCAGCAGATGTTTCTGTTATTTTGTCCAGCGCCTGTATACGGTGGCCCTGAAAATAAGCATATCTATAAAATATTAAAGAAATCATGAACTTTCATGCCCTTAATTTGAGCGTGGAGACGTGTTTTGGAGTAATTCATTCCGATGTTAAATATTGTATGAACAGTACAGTATGTTTTACTTATGAGGCATTCATGTTTCTTTGGGGTATGTGATTTTGTGTATTTTCCTATCGTTCATCTACTTCTTTTTTTGCATAAATATGTTTTTGTTTATATATGACAACACAGAACACGCTCGGCGCCCAACTAAAAACAAAAAGCAAGCAAAAATAGACCAAACGTATCCAGTCAAAACAGAACGAACTAAACTCTGCTCACAGATCCACACAAATATTTACATGAGAAGAGTTACGTCATGTTAGATGACATAAAAATGAAATATACACACGTACATATAAACATCCTGATGTTGCTCTCTGAAGGTGTGGAGAGTCTGAGATCTGGTGTTGCAGCGCCGCCTGCTGGGCGACTCTGGGCTCTCACTCGTCTTCTCGTTCCCTCTGTAACCTGCAGGTTCTGCCAACATCAACGACCGGAGCATGCTGGGGAAGAGAGACAGCGAGGTGGCCGTGATCGTGGAGGACTCGGAGACGGTTACCGCGGTAATGGATGGCCAGGAGTACCAAGCTGGAAAATACGCTCTGCAGCTCCGCCTCGAGTGCTTCAAGTACTGAAACATCCTGAATATATATATATATATATATATATATATATATATATATATATATATATATATATATATATATATATATATATATATATATATATATAATCTATCTATCTGTCTCTCTATGTATCTATCTGTCTGTCTGTCTGTCTATATATCTATCTATCTCTATATGTATCTATCTGTCTATCTATCGATCTATCTATCTGACTATATGTATATATCTATCTATATGTATATATCTATCACTCTCTTTATCTATCTATCTATATGTATATATCTATCTATATGTATATATCTATCGCTCTCTTTATCTATCTATCATCTATCTCTCTATCTGTCTGTATCTGTCTGTCTATCTGTAATTTGATCATGTAGTAAGTAAGTTAAGTTTATACTATACATTTAATAGAAGATATAACAATACAAAAGAAAAACATAGGTACATCAAATCAAAACTCTCGTCTTACTAAAAGCCCGTTTGAACAAGTCTTCAACTGCTTTTTTAAAGAATCAACAGAATTTGAACAACGTCAAATGATTTTAACACTAGTAGCTGACAGTATCAAAGGGTCTACAATGATGAAAACTGGTTTGACAGACTGAAGCTGACAGATCAGAATTAATTGTACTTTTTTCTTCTTTAAGGAACCGTGTCAATGTCATCATCACAATATTTCACATGTGCAAATGTGAAATATCTCACACACAAGATCCTAAGTCCATCTTGTGTCGAGTTTATGTTCTCCTGACTAGCTTTGTCTTGTTTTTTTCTCTCTCTCACTCACTCAATTACTCTCTCTCTCTGTCTGTCTCTCTCTGTGTCTCTCTGTCTTTCTCTCTCTCTCTGTCTCTCTCTCTGTGTCTCTGTCTCTCTCTCGTTCTCTCTGTCTCTCTTTGTCTCTGTCTCTCTCTGTCTCTCTCTCTGTCTCGCTCTCACTCTCTCTCTGTCTCTCTTTGTCTCTGTCTCTCTTTGTCTCTGTCTCTCTCTGTCTCAGGATGATTTTGGGCGCTCACACCGATCCCTCCATCGACGTGTCGGATCCAGTCAGTGACCAGTTCTACAAGGAGGTCTGGATGGCCACCTGCGCTCGCAACGCCTCCATTTACCAGAAGGTCAGTCTGATGTTGTCATGTCACCAACAGAATCACAATCAGAAAAAAGGTTTATTTCAGCAATGATTATACTTGTGGAATTTGCCCTTGGTGAATGGTGCAAACATAAACAAACAAACAAATTAACCATAAATATGAAATAAACAATTAATACAGAAAACAAATGTATACATATATAAAATGACGTCACCACGGCTGTCGTTTCCAGTGGGAAGGCTCCCCGAGCTGTCGCGGCGCGTGGCCGTGCACCTCTGAATTTTTAAGAGTCAGTGTTTGCTGCGTTAGCAAAAGTGCAGTGTGAACGCTAATCGAACCAAGTTAAAAAAAATGTTGCAACTTCAACCCCCAAATCGCACCGAGTCTACCAAACTATAGGTTGAAAGCAAAGCGCCCTTAAAGTGCTCATATTACGCTTTTTGGCTTTTTCCCTTTCCTTTATTGTGTTATATATCTTTTTGTGCATGTTATAGGTTTACAAAGTGAAAAAGCCCAAAGTCCCCCCCAAAGGGACTTACCATCTCCAACAGAAAACACTGTTCACAAACTGCTCCAAACAGCTCTGTTGTAGTCCAGCCTTTACTTCAGAGACAAACGTGGTCACTTTGGAACACACGTTATAATGCTCGCCTAGCTGCTAGCATGGCACGCCCTCATACTCTGCTTCTGACTGGCTAGTAGTCCTTACCTAGGTACTGTCAGGACACGCCCTCATACTCTACTTCTGACTGGCTAGTAGTCCTTACCTAGCTACTGTCAGGACACACCCTCATACTCTGCTTCTGACTGGCTAGTAGTCCTTACCTAGCTACTGTCAGGGCACACCCTCATACTCTGCTTCTGACTGGCTAGTAGTCCTTACCTAGCTACTGTCAGGGCACACCCTCATACTCTGCTCCTGACTGGCTAGTAGTCCTTACCTAGGTACTGTCAGGGCACATCCTCATACTCTACTTCTGACTGGCTAGTAGTCCTTACCTAGGTACTGCACATGTGTGACTCCCAACAAAGATGGAACAGCAGTGAGAGGTCTCACTCTGTAGCTAAAACAGAGAGCTCAACACACAGGGTGAAAAGAGGAGCTGCAGCAATGTGCAGTACAACAAAAATATGGTGTTTTTTGAAAATTAAACCATGTAAACCTATTCTGGTACAACCTCTAAATACAATTATGAATCTGAAAATGAGCATAATGTGAGCACTTTAAGCTGAGCTCAGAACCAGTTTTCGGTACAAAGCCCTTGGTTCTCTCTCTGACTTTTCCGTCCTCTTCTCTTCAGGTTTTCCGCGTTCTCCCGTCCAGCGACGTGCGAAGCATCCTGGAGCTAGAGGGCTACCTGGCCAAGCCGGGCCTGGACCGGGAGGATCCGGCCAAGGCTCAGGAAGAGCTGAAGAAGATCCGCGGCTTCGCGGTCCAGTTCCCTCTCCAGTTCCTATGCGAGCAGAACCTGCTCCCCCCCATCGGCTCCAAGGAGGCCATGGTGCCCATGGAGACCTGGACCTGAGACGGAGAGACCCACCTGTGTGTTCATGTGTTCACGCGCAGCTTATGGAAGACTGACAGGCTGATCATGTCCACTCTGGTGCCAGTTTGGAGGTCATATTGGCTGAAAACAGCTGAGCAGCCTTTTTTTTTTTTAAAACCTGCCACTGTTTCAAGGTTTTTATTTATTTACTCCTTTAAAAGTTTTTTTATGGTTACTAAACCGACTAACAACAGTTTGTTAGCGAGCCTCCCAGACAAGGGGTTTTCTGAAGCCCTGTACTACAGTAGTTCCCAACCCGTGGTCTGCGGACTGACACTGGCCCGTTGAACATTTGCTGCTCAAATGGGATTTGAAAGCTGAAGAAAAAAGCTGAATGATAATTCTTTTCGTTTTGTGCAGTAAATACCTTGATCTTGGCGCAGTCCGGCCGTGCATCTTCCCACAGAAACATTATCCGTCTGAACTACCTTTAGAGTTTAAAGGACAGCGACAGAGAGTTTCTTTACCGTATTACGTTTGGTTATAAGATGTGTCTGACCTACTTATGCCGAATTGCCTCTGCATGGTTTCGGCTCGACTCACTTTTGGTACCGGTAGTTTTCTCTATTTTCTCTATTCCCCCCAGAGTAGGCGGCATTCTTTTCTTTTTAAAATTTTTGGGCATTTCTGCCTTTATTGGATAGGAAAGCAGAGATGTGACGTGCGCCTGCTCTACCAACTGACCTAAACGGCCACAACTTCATCTTCAATGCGACACTCTCTGAAAATCCTTTCATCAGCATACAAACAGAGGGGCGTCTGCACTTCATCAATGGTAAGCCGTAGTTTTGCAGGCTGCCATTTCAAATCTGGGTCGAGTATTGACGGTCGCTTGGCTATTTAGAAATGTCTGTTCGCGCACAATGTCCCATGAAGCGTGAATTCTCTCTGACCAATCAGTGGTCTGCAGGGTTTTAACTCCACTTTCTAGTATCGACTCGGCTCACTTCACACTAGCGCTGGAACTACAGATTATTTTCACTGTTCTGGATGAATGGATTAATTGTTTGGTCTCTAAAAAATGTCAGAAAATGGTGAAAAATGTGGATCAGAGTTTCCCAAAAAGCCCAAGATGAAGTCCTCAAATGTTTTGTCTTGTCCCCAACTCAAAGATATTGAGTTAAATGTCACAGAGGAGAGAAGAAACTACAACATATTCACATTTTAGATTTTATTTTTTTATAATGAATGACTCAAACCGATAATATATCAAAATACTCGGCGATTCATTTAATAGTTGACAACTATTCAACTAAATCTTTGCAGCTCTACTTCAAACCTCGACCAGGTTGGTACCAAAAAAAATATTTTTGCTATTACTATTTTAGGACCAATATCAGGAGTTTGAAAAATAAACCCCTAGGTGTCACAATCCGTAGTTTTCCTTTTAAGATAATGTTTGGAGTCACAGCTGCTGGTCCCAAAAGAAGATGGGATTCAGCTGCAGCCTGATAGGAAACTCCCAGAGCGTGAAATGTTCTCATTATTTAGAAAAAGAGCTTGAGTTTGCTGTTCTGTTTACCACCTGAATTTGCAGCCAAAATTACTTCCAAAATGGCATCAGCTGAGGTTGTGAACAAAGCCTCTGTACCAGCAGTGCCGCTGAATGCACATGAACAACATCCCACTTGCTTAAATAACACATAGTTGTTGAATCTCACTTTCCTCAAATTTCATCCCTGGTTCCTCCACATGCTTCCCTTCCTCGCGTCTTAGTCTGTCCCACTGAGGAAACATGGGAGAGACGCAAGGAAATCATTCCTGACGAGAGGAAACAAGGAAATGTGTTTTTAGAGGGATGAGACATCCTTTCCTCTGAAGCGTCACGTAAATTCATCAGCCGTTTGGGTGGAGTCAGCAACGGCTTTCAGCTGCACGGCTTCCGGGAAGGCTGCTCTCTGTATCCTCAATCATAGCTCCTCGGACTCTCTGTATCCTCGCTCATAGCTCCTCAGAGATCCCTTCACCCTCTATCCTCAATCATAGCTCCTCAAAGATCCCTCCTCCATCCTCCCTCTATCCTCGCTCATAGCTCCTCAGAGATCCCTCCTCCATCCTCCCTCTATCCTCGCTCATAGCTCCTCAGAGATCCCTCCTCCATCCTCCCTCTATCCTTGCTCCTCGGGGCAGGAATAAGAGCTTTGAGACGGCCTTCATGAAGGAGGGCCACAACGACTTCTGGTCCAGGCGAGGAGATTATCAATTAAGAGAAGTGAGATTCAGACAGTTTCACTGGGAAATCGTGGAGACTCTCATTGAGACACATTGTTGTTCAAAACACACATGCAAACACACACACATGTGGACTGGCAGATGCTGAACTCGACAACCTGGGCCTCATGTTTACAAGAAGAAGAAAAAAGAAGGAAAAATGGAAGTGATCAACTCCGAGGCCTGACAGGCCTCCCCCTGCACCCCTCACCAACTAGCTATTACTCCTTAAGTTTAAAAAAACGGCTCACTCCTTCATTCTCCAACACAGCTATGCAACGTCCAGGGCTGGCAAACGCTGCTCTGACTCTTCTGGGTTGAGAGTTTGACAGAGACACTAAGAGAAAAAAGAGAGAGAGAGACTTTAATGAAGACGGCGGTGCAGAGAAGGGGACGAAGAACCGGACGGAACTGTCAGACGTTTCGTATATCTGAAGCTGCCTGCTTTTAATATTAATGTCAAACAGGAAATCACAAGTGCCAAAGATGATGTTAATGCAGTACATTCATTAATTTACATTCCTCATACTGTGGGTTCTACATTCAGCCTTAAGTGACCTGTTTTCATTCTCTGATCTGGTCTTTGTAGTTCTTTATTTTAGAGGTCTGCACGTTCCTGGGAAGTTTTCTGGAAAGAACTCGTAAAAATGTGTACGGAAGCGTAGTGCTGCCACGCATGAAAAAGAAAAACGTATCTGTGTCACGTTAGTAGCCTACGTATATAATAAGATTTTTATCACGTTATAATGTGAAAAGTTTCACGTTATAACAATAAATTATAACTTGATAAGTTTGTATGTTGTAATAACATGAAAATATCTTGTTATAACAATCAACAAGTTTTTCTTTTTGAGGCGTGGCAGTACTACGCTTTCGTAAGTATGTTGCTCATTTATAATTGGAAACTTTACTCTCTATATAATAGTTTTTCGCCTGTAGACAGATTTCTCATTTTGACCTGCTTTTCACAGACTAAAAGACTCTAAATTACACATTTAGTTATTGAGAATTATGTGTGTACAGATAATTATCCTTTTCAGGAAACTGCCAGGAAATTCCAGATTTGGATAAAGTGTTACGGTTCTTGTTTTTAAACTACATAACCCACAGATTCATGCATGAAAAGTGTATTGCAATGCTGCGTTTCATTCAAAGCGGGAATTCTTTAACAACAGGCAACTTAAACATTTAAGCGGCTGTAAGCACAAAACCTGCAGCACCTTTGTTTCTGTTTTCCCCAAGTGACCAAAAAATCTGCTTCTGTAGGTTTAAGATATTGATAAGTTCAAAGACCTGACTCCAGTTAAAGATTAACAATTATTTCAAAAGTTTTTTTGAAAGCTCCTGCTCCTGCAGCTCTCATGTGTGCCATTGGCGTTTTTCAAGCTTTTACGACATTTTTTTGTCACTTTTTCGACGTCTTTGACGATTTCTTCTGCACTTTATTTGAAGTTTTTGTTTCCCCCCCGTGTTTTTTAAGCTTCTTTCACGACATTTGGCACTTTTTTCAACGTTCTTTTATCATTTTTTTTTCTCCAAATGCTATAAAATTGAATAAAACACCCAAATTCAATGAAAGTAGAGAACTGATCATTTATTTTACTTGTGAAGAGCGTTGTATGGAACCATCCACGTTACTTTTTTTGACAATTTGGTTGAAAGAAACCCACATTTTTTATATAGAAACTTTTTGAAGATTGGTCAAATTTGACCCGAGGGCAACAGGAGGGTTAAACTCAGATCATCAGTATTTTGGAAAACAGTCGTCTCTAGATTTCCAATTTTGAAGCCGTTTGAAACGCAGCATCGATGTTTTAGTGTCTTCCTCGTTGGTCTGTGGGTGATCTGCATGAAGCTGTTCTGTGCTATAAATTTGACCCAAAAGAAAAGCATTAGACGATGCTCGTAGCTGACAGCATGACAGCAGCTCGTTGCCATTATACAAAAAAAAGCATGAACTCTGCAAACTGAATGATTGCCTTTAAAGCCATGGACATTATTGATGCTAAACAGTGTGCCTGTCCAGAAGCTGTGTGTCGTCTAGATGCACCTGAACTTTCTTTACTGTTAATATTTATGGAAAATGGGACCTTAAATGTGCTCTTCTTTTTAATCTCCCTCTCTACCTCCCTGTGTTTCTACCTCCTGATGTTGATGCATGTTTTTAATCTTTGTGATGAATTCAGATTTCGGAAATTCTGAAATATTTGCAACCCCAAATTTAGTATAGTTGTTGTTGTTGTTGTTGTTGAAAAGGCAAACAAAATGTTGTGTGCAATGCCAGCCTGTTTACATCTAAAACAGAAATTATAAAGAGATTGAACAACTGAATTCCCCCTACAGAGATAGGATGAGATCATCAGCATAGAAGTTGATTTGGATGGAAATGTTTTCTGTGCATCCAGAATAACTGAATTTAAATAACGCATTCTCATGAACGGGTATGTACGATATAGTACGAAAATATATGCACAGAAATACGTATGATATCCTATGAAATTAGGCGACCGCCGGCTGGTCACGTGACGCCAGCTACAGAGCTCCATCGTATCAGCGGCAGTTGGTAGTTGAGTAGTCTCGCATTGCCAGACCTTCCTCCACAGCATATCAACGGACAACTTGTGTAGTTCGTTTCCTTCTTGTGTAGTTCGTTCACCCACATCAGCAGATAGAGCTGATGTTACTGGACAGTTTTATTCAGGAAACTGATTGATTCTTTATAAAGACTCAGCAGATTGTCCTGTTTACACCTGTCAACAACCCCCTGAGCCTGATTTTCACCTTACATTTTCACTTAAAGTCAAACTCAACTTCACCAAAAGCCACACTGGAAGATAAGAATCACATCCAGGGCCAGATGTATAGTTGATTGACATGCTTTTATTTCATCGAAAAATTCAAATCTCTGACTGTAATATCACGTCTCATATAATCTGCTCTCTTACAGTTTGGTCGACATAAAGCCCTAAAAAAGTCAGAAAAAAAACTTCCTTAGCCATCATAAAAAAGCACAAAAAAAGGCTGGGAAAAATGGCAAAAATGTTGAAACAAATGCCAAAAAAGCATTGGAAAAAGTGGCAAAACAAAAACTACGTGGGCCAAAATGTATTGTGAACCTAAATTGATACGTCCCGCATAGCCAGACCTTCCTCCCCAGCGCTGCAGAGGAGGGTCTGGATAGTCCACACAGCATTCCGGGATGGGAGAAAAACATGCTCTGGTTTATTGGCATTTCTTTTTTAAACCAATCGCAATTGTCTCGGGCGCAATAAGCGCCGGGCGGAGCCATGGTGCCGCTGCAAAGTAGCCTCGGGAAGGAACTTGTTTTGGAAAGTAGTTTTAGTCATGCAAGAGAGAACTCCGATTGGACAGATAGTCTAGCTAGCTGTCTGGATTTACCCTGCAGAGATCTGAGGAGCAGTTAACATAGTCCTCACAAATCCACCGGAGGTTAGAACGCCAACACAAAGAAAAAGGAAGGTAATGAGACATCTGGAAAAAGGAGGACAAGATCGTGGTTTGGATTTAAACACTCCCTAGTAACGAACACGCGTTTCCTGGGTGAAAGTCTTTTGTTTTCCCCTCGAAGTGAACTCTGCTCCCCGGTTTAACCCTTGTGTTGTCTTCGTTTCAACCTTGAAAAAAAAACATTTTTCTGACATTTGTGACGCCTTTTTTTCACAATTTGTTTTTTCCAACGTTTTAAATTTTTCTTCTACACATTTTCAGCGCTTATTTCTACGTCCAGTATTTTCTGATATAAAACAAAAATTAAAAACGGGCCAATGTGACCCGAAGTTATGACCCGAACATCCACCCCCGACCTACACGGTCCACAGCGCTCTCATACAGCAGCATGAATACGTTGGATGCATACGAATTACAGTGCTTTACTTTTTGTATCTATATGTACGAATGATTCATGAGAACAGCCTGATGTAAACCACAAATGTGTATACAGTTTTTGTTTTAATTCTTTTTTAGTAATCAGGAACGCAGACATGCGATGCACGTGGATTGATAGCAGGTGTAAACGGTCAGCGGACGCCAAGGAGCTTGAACCTGAAGTGTCGATGTTGAGAAACACTGACGTTTTCCTGTCTTTTCTCTCTTTTCTCTGTCTGACTTGAATCACTGTGTCTCTATAAAAATGCACTATTTGCACAGACTGTTGTTTTTCCCATTGCGACCCCTTAAATGATCCGCATCATCAAGTCATGCGTCGCTTTTTGTGAAATGATGGCATAAATAAATGATGTAATAATAAGTCATCAAAACGGATCTGGTCTTTATGTGTCATTCATACTCCGGGTGGAATATAAAGTACATTTACTCAAGCGCTGTTCTTAAAGGGACAGTTCGGATGTTTCTCAGAGTGTTTGTGTGAGCTTCTTCTCCAGAGTCAGCGTGTCGGCTTCAGTAGATGGCGGTCGGCACGACGACAGTTTGGATGTGCCGGCAAGAGCACCGACACAGAAGCTAAGCAATGTCCTGCAAGATAAGTCACAACAGGAATATTTCAGTAAATGAAAGACATTTTTATCAGTCTGATGTGTGAGTGTCTTCATCACACCATCATCATCCTCCTCCTCCTCCTCCTTCTACACTCACTGAATACTTGTCTCTCTTGTCTCGTCTCTCTTTGCACTGGTTTTTAATCACGCTGTCACCAAAGTGAGAAACGTGTCAGTGATGAAGATGAAAACAGCCTTGTCCTCAGAAAACCTCCACCGTAGCTCCTGCAGCTCTCATGTGTGCCACTGGATGGCGCCACAGAAACACAATCTGTTAAATAGTCTTACAGTTGGTCAGTCTAACAATAGTCCTGCTATACACTAGGCCTTTGTCAAGCTTACAAAGTTCAGATGAGAGTTCAAATTACTTTGTGGTCATTTTTTAGGCTTTAAACCTGCAAAAAATGCAATGTTCTCAGTCTGAAGATGTGTGTGTGTGTGTGTGTGTGTGTGTGTGTGTGTGTGTGTTTTGTGTGTGTGTGTGTCTTTTAGACTTTTAGAATCAGTTCTTCATCAGCTGTGCAGACAACAAAACCGTTTTCAACAATATAGGAGACTCTATTGCAGAGCGCATCATCAGAGCATATGGTAACACACACACACGCACACACACACACACTGTGTGAAATACCTGCCTTGGCACGACATCATTGATTCGTTGTCCCGAGAACTTCCTGTCTCTATTGGCATCACATATTGACACATATTAATTGCTGTTTACAGCTCAGAACATACACTTAAGAGTTATTAGCTTGTTAAGTGAGATTACATTTAGTTTTTCCACTCATGGAGTGATTCATGCGTCGAGACTTGAGAGCGTGTACAGACGGAAACATGACTAAGGATGTTTTGAGTTCTGAGTTATTAGTTTGTTTGTTTTTGCAGCCATTGCATTAAAGCAATAACGCACTCTTAAGTGTCATGATTATATTCATATATCAGGACTGCAGATGGAAATGAGCTAGGAGATAAGAGTTGCAACTCGTCTGGCTGCTATGTTCAATTTGCTTCAAAGCCCGGTGCACTTCCTGATTTATACAGGTTGAAAGGGCAGGTACAGTTCATGAAAAGGTTCCTGGTGGAACATGGAAAGAGGAACCTTTTCTGTGTGGCTGTTAGGGTGTGGTTTCTTTTTTTGGGCATTGTAAGTCTTTATTTGACAGGACAGCTGAAGACATGAAAGGGGAGAGAGGGGGGGGGGGGGGGGGGGGAACGACATGCAGCGAAGGACCGCAGGTCGGAGTCAAACCCACGGCCGCTGAGTCGAGGAGTAAACCTCTATTGGGCGTCCGCTCTACCATCTGAGCTATCTGGGCGCCCACCAGATTAGAATTTTGATTAAATACTCAGTGATATCTGAAAAACCCAGAACATTTAACAACACTGACTGCTGTTCTAAATATATTTCCAAATCCCCAAAGACTATTTAAACCAGGGGTCACCAACACGGTGCCCGTGGGCACCAGGTAGCCCCAAGGACCACATGAGTAGCCCTCAGGCCTGTTCTAAAAATGAAATTGAATATCGATATTATCTGTTTCCCACCTTGTTAAGTCATTGTTGATAATTATTGTGAGAAATCATTAACGGGATCAGTGTCTTCACATAGATGACTATCATTAATCATTAATAATCATATATAACTAAAGGCAAACTGAGCAAATGTGTTATTTCAGAAGAGTGTATCAAACTGGTAGCCCTTCGTATGACTCAGTACCCATGAAGTAGCTCTCACTTTCAAAAAGGTTGGTGACCCCTGATTTAAACCATCTGGAAATATTCAATCTGTTGCACAATAAAGAAATGTTTCCAACTGTGCAAATAGCAGCAGTTTTTCTTCATCTAAAGATAGCCGGACGTGACACGGACCTCTCCAGTCTCCATGCTGAATTTGTACAACATGAAACCAAATCAAAAACTGTATTTCAAAAGGAAGAAAAGTAACACACTGATTGAGTTGCAGTGTTTAATTGTGCAAACAGACATATAAAGGCTAATGTCTCAGGTTGTTAAATTGCATTCACGTTTCCTTCAATTGCTTCCCTTCCTTTTGGAGGAAATCATGCGAGGAGAGAGGAAACAAGGGAAATGTCTTTTTAGAGAAATGAGACGTCCTTTCCTCTGAAGCGTCGCGTGAATTCGTCAGCTGTATGGGCGGAGTTAGCAACGGCTTTCAGCTGCACGGCTTCCAGTAAGGCTGCTCTCTGTATCCTCGCTCATAGCTCCTCAGAGATCCCTCCTCTATCCTCCCTCCTCCCTCCTCCATCCTCAATCCTCAATCCTCTACCCTCGCTCCTCGGGGTAGGAATAAGAGCTTCGAGACAGCCTTCACGAAGGATGGCCGGAACAACTACTGGTTCAAGAGAGGAGATATCAAAATAAGAGATTCAGCCATATTTAACCTGGAACAGGTGTGCAATTCTTATTGGATAATTGGTTGAAGGGGATTTCAAATATATTGGTTAATGGATGGTAGGAGGGGCCACAGTCCAAGTGCCACACCCTCTTCACTGTAGACATCTTTTAAAGTTAGAGACAACAGAAAGCACAAGTGCTGCATCCATCAAGTGTGATAAATGATGTTTGTTACCTTCCAATACGTTGTATTTTCATGAAAAATATGCATTAATATTCTCCTTGTGTTTTACAGAAAGAGCAAACACTATAATGCCATTATTTTCCAGCTGCCTGGATAAGAAAATGGAAACAAATTGTGACAGTGCAGCCATGCAGGTGGTTTAAAGAGTCTTTGAAGGATTCTGGAAAGACCTGTTTCTTTAAACTGCCTTCTCCGTGTTTTTAAAGCTCATCCCATATTTTTAGGAAAATCAGACGCTTATCTGTGTGACTGGGACACACGAGACGAGAGGCACAAACTGGAGCTGGACAGATGAGGGGGCCCTGATGTCACCAATTAAGTGTCCCTCTGATGTGACATTAGGACATAAATGAAGCATGAAAATGTCCCATGGGGGGCAGGGTGGTCGCCCCTGGCAGTTAATGTGACTGTGACGGTGACCTGCAGCTCAGAGTCTTGATTGATTACCACTTAGTTTGTCCTTAATGAGCTTCCATACCGAAACAGACAGCTGTGTAATAAATGTGCCTCTTTTTTGCTATGACACTGAAGGTGTGTGTGTGTGTGTGTGTGTGTGTGTGTGTGTGTGTGTGTGTGTGTGTGTGTGTGTGTGTGTGTGTGTGTGTGTGTGTGTGTGTGCGCGCGCGCGCGCGCGAGACACATTGTGGGCGTCTCTGTTTGTGGCGCAGCCTCCTCGCAGACAGGCCACTCCCGGGAAGCGCGCTGCTGTTCCGCCCCACAGACGGACGGACGCTGCTGTGTATGCTCGCTCTTCTCTTCTGTGCGCTCTCTGCCTTCTTTCTCTCTCGATATCTGTGCGCGTGCGCTTGTGTCCCCCCCACCCCCCAGTCGCTTCCTGTCCTGTCCAGATTGGGTGTCGAGGTGGAGGTATGTAGCGCCGGATTCAGCGCGCCGAGCAGCATGTAGCACCTGGAGCGCCGCGCACATCGCCTCCCTGCCGCGCTGCTCCTCCGTCTTCTCTCCCTCCCGGAGCGGTCATTTCTACTCTCGGGAAAGCATCGCCTGCACGAGGATTTTTGGGGATTTTTTTTGTTGGGGGTGGTGGGTGGGGGGATTTATTATATAATTATTTTAGAGGAGTGTTTGTGTGTGTTCATCCCCGCCGCTCTGCACCTCTCGGTCGATGGTCGTTGAGGAAGCTTCCATCTTGAGTCCCGTGTCTACCGAGAGAACCATGGCGAGCGACTCCCCTGCGCGGAGTCTGGACGAGATAGACCTGTCTGCACTACGGGTAAATGTCTCCCTCTGTGTGCACGTGCACGTGCTGTGTGTGTCTATGTGTGCGCGTGCGCTTGAGGCTGTTGAGTACCTGTCTTTCCTCCTCAACCTCACCCACTCCCTTCTTTCCAGGCACCGCGCAGGGATGCGTCTCCCGGCACTTTCCTCTTCTTTCGCTGCCGCCCGCCTTGATGGTGCGCGTGCATGTTAACTCTGTGTGTGTGTGTGTGTGTGTGTGTGTGTGTGTGTGTGTGTGTGTGTGTGTGTGTGTGTGTGTGTGTGGTGGGGGGTATGTAGTGCTCGTGCACGGCGGCCAGTGATTGAGAAAATCAGCTCGGATATCAGAATGCCTGCCACCGACACTCCTGTTGTTTGTTGATGTTTTTTTCTTAACAATTGGGACGTGATGTAATGAGGCCCTGAGCTGCTGCTGCTGCGCGCGTGCACACACCCTTTTGCGCGTGCGTCAGACAGCATAATAGAGGCCGCTGTGTCTGTACTATGTGGGGCAGATGTTAAGCTGCCAGCTCACTGACAGACACACACACACACACACACACACACACACACACACACACACACCGTGATTAATAGCGATGATAACTGCAACAGCAGCGAGTTCCGCCATTTCGTGATGTTGTGGCGACAGCAGCATTGCATCGCAGCGGCTGTTTGTGGGTCTGTGCGCGTGTAAGTGCTCGCCCTATGACGATAAGAGGTGTGTGTGTGTGTGTGTGTGTGTGTGTGTGAGTGAAAGATAAGGACAGTGATGTTACATTCAGAGAAATATTAAATGTACACTTTCTTATTTGGATTCAGCTGCTCTTCTTAAGATCTACATGATTACCTGTGTGTGTGTGTGTGTGTCTGTGTGTGTGTGTGTGACATGTGAGTGTGTGTGTGTATGTGTGTTTTTCTAGACAGCTCTTACTTCTTTTCTCCTCCTTTCGCCTGCTGCTTACGCAACACCGTCCTACCTGCAGAGCAACACTCAAGTCTGGACATGATCAAGTGTGTGTGTGTGTGTGTGTGTGTGTGAGAGAGTGACAGATAAAGACAGACTGACAGACAGAAGGATCAAGAAAAGATGTGCTCAATCTTGTAAAGAGAGAATCCTTGCTCTCTTTTCCCTCTGTGGCATGACAACTGGAAATTAGGTCACCCAGGACGGATTGGAGAGAGCTTGGGGGAAACATTTAAGTGTGACGCAAAGCCTGTCGCAAGCACACGTACACACACACTTCCTGTTTCTCGTCCCAAAATGATCTCTGATCATCTCCTCATGTTTGACCTGTCTTCGCCTTCTTCATTTACCTCTTGGTCCTTCCTGTGACGGCTCCGTCAGGAACCGTGTTAACGGACTTAAACCGAGCCAAACAGCGCTCATGTCTTTATTCAGACAAAATGCAATTCATTCAGGAAGGACACAGAGTCCCTTTTAATATTCTCCTAAACAAAAACAAATGGTGAAAAATGTCAATCAGTGTTTCCTAAAGCCCAAGATGACGTCCTCAAATGTCTCGTTTTGTTCACTACTCAAAGATATTCAGTTCACTGTCACAGAGGAGAGGAGAAACTACAACAATATTCACATTTAACAATTTGCAATCTAACTTTCTTTTCATAAACAATGACTTAATAGTTGACTCAATCTTTGCAGCTCCATATACAACCTGGCTCTTTGTTGTTGGGACGTGTGTCACATCTCTTAAAAGAGTCCATCGGGTCAGGAACACTAGCGCTCACTCAGGTTGTAAACAAATCAACTGTTTAGTCACATTATCCAAACCACTGATGTGGAAATGCCTCTCTCTAACGTGACTCTGCCCTTAACCCCCTACCTGTCTGTCAGAAATATGCACTGCATACAAAACTACTGCGGCAAGATGAATCGCATAAAAAGGCCATATAAGTTGGGCTGCACGATATGAGGAAATAATTGCAATTATTTTGACTGATATGGCGATATGATTCACGATATTGGAGGGAATGATCATTTTTGTATAATTTTTCTCATTTTCATTGAAAAATATAAAAAATTGGGGCGACCTCTAGCTCACCCAGTAATAGAGGAGACACACCAGCCCGATAATCGGCCGTCGGACCGTCTGGCGAGGTCGGTGACTCGAGTCTGGTCGGTGTGTTCCGTGCCGTCGTCCGTCCGAGGAGCCGTCGGCCTTCATTTGGGCCGACCCGACATGTTCAGTCAGAGACAGGACAGTCGGGACTCACCCGGAAATGGGGAGCGGATGAGCCTCTCAAAATCTGATGAAGATCTTTTAACCTGACCTTTGTTGATCTGAAATGAAGACAGATTCAGCGACTGCACGGCCTATTTCTCTCTTAACACGTTCTCAGGAACACGTTACGGTGAACTATTTTAGTCCAAGATGAGATCGGATTCTGAACGAGCCGCCATGACAGTCTGGCTGTGAATTTCTGGAGAAAAAAGAACCACGTGACGCGTTCGTCCAATCAGCTGCCGGTTTTCATTTTCTGGGAAATAATCAGACTGTTAATGGAAACAATACAGAGCAGCGCCGCCTGCTGCTATGGAGACGTATTACGTTACGTGCACGTGCAGAGCGTACGATCAAGTCGGCGTCTCTTCGGTGAGTTCTGAGGCACTTTTTGGACCTCGGGGACCCGACTGATCAGTCCGACTGGCTTTTTATATATATATAAATTAAGATGAAATCGTTTTTTTACCATGATTTAGTCTGTTGGATAGGATTTGTAGGCAGAGACGTGTCTGCAGCACCACAATACTTAATTCAGAATGGTTTGACACATACTGTATTTTGCCTTTAACAAATATTACGCCCCCCCACCACCCCTGCGATTTGGATATTGCACTAGTCCATATTGCGATTTTGATAACATTGCGATTAATTGTGCAGCCTTACATATAAGTCCAATGAAAGGACAACAGCAGGAGTTTGTACAAAAGCCTGAAACCACCTACAGTTTGATTTCCTGACAGAAGTAAAGGTGGAGGTAGTGTAAAGTTGTTAGAGAGCCTTCAGACTGTGGCTGCAACTTACGATTATTTTCATTGTTGATTAATCTGTAGACTATTTAGTCGATTAATTGATTAGTTGTTTGTCAGAAAAGTATGGAACAGTGTTTCCCAAAGTCCAAGAAGACGTCCTCAAATGTCTTGTTTAGTCCACAACTCAAAGATATTCAGATTACTGTCCCAGAGGAGAGAAGAGACTAGAAGATATTCAGATTACTGTCAGAGGAGAGAAGAGACTAGAAGATATTCAGATTACTGTCCCAGAGGAGAGAAGAGACTAGAAGATATTCAGATTACTGTCACAGAGGAGAGAAGAGACTAGAAGATATTCAGATTACTGTCCCAGAGGAGAGAAGAGACTAGAAGATATTCAGATTACTGTCCCAGAGGAGAGAAGAGACTAGAAGATATTCAGATTACTGTCCCAGAGGAGAGAAGACACTAGAAGATATTCAGATTACTGTCAGAGGAGAGAAGAGACTAGAAGATATTCAGATTACTGTCCCAGAGGAGAGAAGAGACTAGAATATATTCAGATTACTGTCCCAGAGGAGAGAAGACACTAGAAGATATTCAGATTACTGTCAGAGGAGAGAAGAGACTAGAAGATATTCAGATTACTGTCACAGAGGAGAGAAGATACTAGAAGATATTCAGATTACTGTCAGAGGAGAGAAGAGACTAGAAGATATTCAGATTACTGTCCCAGAGGAGAGAAGAGACTAGAAGATATTCAGATTACTGTCCCAGAGGAGAGAAGAGACTAGAAGATATTCAGATTACTGTCCCAGAGGAGAGAAGAGACTAGAACGTATTAACATTTAACAAGCTGACATCAGATAATTTTCTTACCTTTTTTCATAAAAAAATGACCCAAACCGATTAATCGAACATTAAAATAGTTGGCAATTAATTTAATAGTTGACAAATAATCAATTAATCGTTGCAGTTATACCCAAAACCTCTCAGGGTGCAAGGATGGAGAGGTCAAAAAAGTGTTGATGCGTTTTAAATCACACACTTAAAATTTTTTTTCAAGTATTTAGTACCATACCTTGACTCCGATACATGTTTCTGTAACCCTAACCCATCGCTCGGTGTGTGTGTGTGTGTGTGTGTGTGTGTGTGTGTGTGTGTGTGTGTGTGTGTGTGTGTGTGTGTGTGTGTGTGTGTGTGTGTGTGTGTGTGTGTGTGTGTGTGTGTGTGTGTGTGTGTGTGTGTGTGTGTGTGTGTGTGTGTGTGTGTGTGTGTGTGTGTGTGTGTGTGTGTGTGTTCTTGTTTAACTACTTTCGTGGGGTCCAAAAACCGGGAATACAGTATACTTGTGGGGTCCGGACAGCCTTGTGGGGCCAAAATGCTGGACCCCACAAGGTTAAAGGGCTGTTTGAGGGTTAAGACTTGGTTTTAGGGTTAGAATTAGGTTATGGTGAGGGTAAGGGTTAAGGTTAGGCATTTAGTTGTGATGGTTAAGGTTAGGGTAAGGGGCTAGGGAATGCATTATGTCAATGACGGGTCCCCACAAAGATAGTGAAACGTGTGTGTGCGTGCGTGCGTGTGTGTGTGTGTGTGTGCGTGCATTAGGTGCAGTCTTCCAGGATTAGATGTACTTCTGTTTGACCTTGAGTGAAAAGGAACGCTGCTTTTTAAGCTAATCCCCCCCCAGGAGGCTCTGCTGTAATAGTCTCAACACACACGCACACACACACACACACACACACACACACACACACACACACACACACACACACACACACACACACACAGGTGCTTAAAGATCAAGATCTCTGTTATTGAATTTTAATCAGCCTGAAGTTAGCTCGTGTGTGTGTGTGTGTGTGTGTGTGTGTGTGTGTGTGTGTGTGTGTGTGTGTGTGTGTGTGTGTGTGTGTGTGTGTGTGTGTGTGTGTGTGTGTGTGTGTGTGTGTGTCTCCATTCACTCTGCAACTCCGTCTGCAGATTATAATGTGGGATTTTAAGGCATACCATTTCCAGTCTGTGTGCTTAGCTTCTGTAAGCTAACTGGCTGCTGGATGTAGCTTCATATTTACAGCACAGAGACATGGGATCAATCTTCTCATCTAACTCTTGGTAGGAAAGCTAATATGCGTTTTTTTTCCCCAAGACAAAGACTGTCTCAGGTTTTAGCTCAGTAATGGAAAACCGACTTATTTAGACTTGTAAAAAGTTTCTGTCTGACTTTGGATGAATATGAGACTCATTTTTACGTGCAACAATGTTCCAGTCATGCGGTCATAAAAAAGAAGCCCATTAGAAACCCGGTTACACATATCAGCTTTCTAATGATGTTTCCGAATTCAGATGTCAACTTTAACCCTGGTTATTTCAGTGCATGTAAACACACACAAGAGATTATGAGTGAGCGGTATCTGGAAGAATCCAGAGGGAGCACAGCTGGAAAGTCAGAGGTTACCTATTGAAGGAGTAATAACAGTGTGGTGATACAGAGAGAGGCTTTCCACAGGGGAATACCACAGACAGGTGTGTGTGTGTGTGTGTGTGTGTGTGTGTGTGTGTGTGTGTGTGTGTGTGTGTGTGTGTGTGTGTGTGTGTGTGTGTGTGTGTGTGTGTGTGTGTGTGTGTGTGTGTGTGTGTGTGAGGACAAATTCCTCACACTCAAATTCCAAAGTCCATCTTGTGTCCAGTTAATGTTCTCTGGACTAACTTTGTCTTGTTTTTTTTGTCTCCGTTCTTTCTCCTCCTCCTTCTCTCTCTCTGTCTCTCTCTCTCTCTGTCCCTCTCTGTCTCTGTCTCTCTCCCTATCTCTCTCTCTCTCTGTCTCTCTCTGTCTCTCTCTCCCTCTCTCTGTCTCTGTCTCTCTCTGTCTCTCTCTCTCTCTGTCTCTCTCTCTCTCTCTCTGTCTCTCTCTCTCTCTCTCTCTCTCTCTCTCAGGACCCAGCTGGTATCTTTGAGCTGGTCGAACTGGTTGGAAATGGCACCTATGGGCAGGTCTACAAGGTAAGACTTTCTAATCCGTGCTGCTTAATGTGTGTGTTTCTGGGAAGCTTCCTTCTATGAACAGTGACACACAAAAACATTATAAAGTGTTCTGCAGCGTCCTGTTTATTTAATATAGAAAGGTTTCAGGAGTCAAAAAACTTGCCTTTGAAATTATTTTAAGGTCAAAAGCATTCATGTCTGAGAGTGTAACCTCTCAGTTTTAAATTAGAGGTTGAAGTGGAGAACCATAACTGTCGTTTGCAGGTCATAAAGGTGGACTCTATTAATCGACCCTGTAAACCTGCACAAAAGGAAAACGAATGCCTTAATTATTTTACCTTTCATAACTTAACCCATAATAACTGCTTTGCTAGCTGTGCAGCAGAACCAGACAGCATTTACTTATATTTTGCTGCCGCCTTTTCTCGGCTAAGCTCAACTGCCAGGGCCCTTGAAAGGGCCGTCATCTGGCGGGGCTCTGTAGCCGGCTACCAGTAACCGACTGGCGCCTAAAATCCACTAGCTACTGCCGCTGATATGACGGAGCTTTCTAGCCGGCATCCCATGACTAGCCGGCGATCGCTCAGTTTCGTCGGATATCATACGAATTGGTGTGCATACATTTTCAGACTATATGCTAAGAGCCCGTTCCTGAGAATGCGGTGCTCTGTTACAACTCCGGGCCCCCCTAGTTTTGGGAACCACTGCCCTAAATCATGTTCACATTATGGTGTAAAAATGGCTTTCGCACGTGTCACTTCCATTATCTTTTGTCTGGAAAAAGTAATCCCATTACAGGTGATCATTACAGCAGGTGTTTGACAACTCGAGTGTCAATTTACAAACTGAAAGACGATCGATGTGCCGGTGAGGTTCGTTTCTATTCATTAGGGGTGTAAGAAAAAATCGATACACTTGAGTATTGCGATATTTTATTTTGCAATACTGTATCGATTTTCAAAAAGATAATATTGGTTTTTTTTATTTTACGTTAACAAATATTCACGTAAGACTTATGTTGTGTTTAAACCCCCTACAGCTAGATGGCTATGCTGAGACGCACCACTAGTGTCCTTGCCTAACAGTGCCTAGCAGTGCCTGACTTTTAGCTAGAAGCTAACAACGTAGCTATGGCTGACCTTTGGCCTACTTTAGCATATTAACATTAGCTCACTAAGAACCTGTGAACCACAATCCCAAACTGGCAGTTTGAGTTTCTGTGTACTGAATTGTTTACCTCAAGTAAACTTCTTTGACTTTTATGAACATCATGTCTTTTTTTAAATATTAGTTTTTCTAAAATTATACTTTAAAATCCCAATATATCGCCTTACGCACAGTATCGAAATATATTGCAATATATTGAATCGTAACCCATGTATCGTGATACGTATCGTATCGCCAGATTCGTGCCAATACACAGCCGTAGTATTCATGCACTGATTTAGTTTGACTTTATTTATAATAATAGTAATATAAATAGAGTTTCACATACAACAGCATGTTGTGATGTGCTACTAATAAGTAGAATGTAAAGTGGGCTCTCCACTTCGTGTCTTTCTGGTCTCTATTAGGGCTGCCCGATATGAGGAAAATATCGCGATAACGATATTACTTGCGATAAATATATGAAATATAAATGTCACAGCCTTTTGCAATGTGTTTATTGCGCCAGTTGATATCACAATGACAATAAAAAAAAGATATATTGTGCAGCCCTAGTCTGTATGTTGATACTTTGAATGCTCAGTTGTCAGCCGACTGCGACAGCGATTACAGTGTTTCTCAAAGCCCAAGATAACGTCCTAAAATGTCTTGTTTTGTCCACAACTCAAATATATTCAATTTACTGTCACAGAGGAGCAGGGGTGTCGGAAGATGGTAGAATGAATAGCTGTGGGTGCGAGGAGGGGCCCATAGAGAATGCCTTTCTACAGGTCCCAGAATTCTGTGGTACACCCCTGCAGAGGAGAGAAGAAACTAGAAAATATTCACATTTTCACACAAATGCCTCCTTTATCTCCCCACCTGTGAAGGGTTTGCCACATTCTGCAAAGCCCTCTGAAATATCACAGCTGCTGTTTTTTTTTTTTTTTTTTTGAGGTGCACTGTGTTTAAAACGAGCGACTTTGCTTCGTGACACACAACATTTTTACAGAAAAATGCAAATACAGCTCGGTCTGCTCTTGCAACGAACCCAAACTCCTTCATCCAACTGGGCAGAAAAGGCCTGCGAGATGTGCTTGTCATGTTGCATGCAAATTGGTGTGTTGTGAGTTCCTCTTTGCCAGGTGGTTCCTGGCCCACGTTTTGCATGCGTGTCACTGGTTTACGATCCCTGCTTCAGGGATCATGATGAGGTTGTACAACTTTAAAGTGGAAATGAAAACACTGGCTATAGTTAGCATCATTTACAAGATGGATTACCACTCTTAACAAAATATTATAGGTTTCAGCTTCACCTCCTGCCCTATTTTCTATCTTTCTCTAGCGAAATACAAACTGTGACTGCTGCGTTCAACTTCCAACTCTACCAACCGAACAACGTAGTGAGTGATGTGTCGGCAATATGGCGGCGAGCCAGAAGGAAAGCATACCTTAGTTTCAACCATAAATCTATTATAATTTAACGTGTAATTACACTACCGGTCAAAAGTTTGGGGTCACTTAGAAATTTCCATTCCACTCTGTTGTATATTAGTTGCAGTGCTGCGTTGCCGATGTGTGGAAAGGAACTCTGCTGACACTGATCCTTGATTATAAAAAGGTTTATTACATCAAGTTTTCAGCATCAAGACGAGTTCTGCAGAACCCGGAGAGTCACAGCCCAAAAATGCACTCTGTCTTGCTTCAGCAAGAGCAGGCTTATAAAGGGTACGTTTAGGTAACATGTTAGATAAAGTAAACAGATGTGAGTTGGCAAGTAAAGGTCTGAGTCCCTTTGAGGTCAGAGTCTCTTTGGGGGGCTCCAACACTACACATAAAATCATTGAGCCCACTCAGCCCCCAATCACAGAATCACATAGAACATCCTCTTCAACACATCACTCCACTGAGAGGAAAATCATTAGACTTCCATCACTAACACAATGCTCCTAATGTCTCAACACATTTGAGCTTTATACAGACTTTATAGGCCCAGATACCACAACTCCATTCCAGACAGAATACCAGCTGAGATCAGTTGCATTGTTTTTTTAACCAGGTTACATAATTGCAAAAGGGTTCTCCAATGTTTTCTCAGTTGGCCTTTTAAAATGATAGATTAGTAAACAGAATGTGCCTTTGGACCATTGGATGAATGGTTGCTGATAATGGAGAATGTAGATATTGCATTAAAGATCAGCCACGTCTGTCTCCAACAGTCGAGAACCCTTTTGCAATTATGCAAACACATAACGTAATCTGAAAACTGCTGCACTGGTTGAAAAAACAATGCAACTGATCTCAGCTGGTATTCTGTCTATAATGGAGTGGAATGGAAATTTCTAAGTGACCCCAAACTTTTGACCGGTAGTGTACTTTATGTAATTTCTTTTCATAATGTGCTCCAACACATACGTACACATCTCTTTGATTATCTGGACGACGATAAGATCTTAGCTGATATCACAAAGTCTGGCACAATATGATTTTGATTTGATTCAGGGGCCTGCGAGATGATATGAGATGCTATCATACCCATTTAACACAATCATTTACATATATATCAACTCAGAAAAAGCAACTGAAATATGATTTGACAATTTTATTACCGAGATTTTCCAGCCATTTAAATGAAAAACAAACCATTCTTGGTAATAAAAGGAATAATTAGAAAGTGGGAATTTCAAAATAAAGGCGCATCTTAAAGATGATGATATGTACCCGCTGTCCTTTGCTGCGTGGCATCCCCTCTCTCTCCCCCCCTTTCCTGTCTATCTGCACGAACTGATAAAAAATAATTGAAAAAAAAAAATCTATATTTTCACTTTGCATCTATGATATTGCATCGCTGGTCATTGAATCAATATATCGTTTCAGATCAACGTATTGTTACACCCCTACAAATTGCTGTCTGCCGTGTTTTTAAGAGGTTTGACATTTTAAAGGTGCAATATGTAATACTGACAGCTAGTGTTTAAAATAGTTACTGCAGTACAAATTCAAAATACTGGAGAGAGTCGTCTCCCCCGCCCCCTCCTCCCCAGACTTGAAGTTCACGTTGGTTGCCAGTCTGAGACCGCAGCATCCACAACAATGTTGCTAGACGCTTGTCTCACATAGCCAGACATTACTCCACAGCACAGCGGAGTAGCTAACGTTAGATGCTGGCTATATTGACAGTCATAAAAGCCTGTGCTCAAGCAGAGCTCTGTACCCAACAGACAGACACACTTCCTAGAATTACAGTAGGAACCGCTAAAAACACAACAACCTTGCCATCCTCTCCACCCGCCGGACAGACACACTTCCTCGGCTTAGAATTACGGTGAGAACCGCTAAAAATACCACTACCTTGCCGTCTTCTCCACCCGACTGAACACACTTTATTGGCTTAGAATTACGGCGACAATCGCTAAACACAAATGCAAACTCACGGTCCTCTCTTTCCGATTCACAGCCCCCCTCTCTTCAAATAACTCTCCGTTGTCGGCTACTACCGCTAAACAGGCTACACAGGCTTTTTTTTTAAACTTAAATTATTTTATTTTTAAATTTATTTTATCTTGGCATGACTGTTTGTGTTTTTAATGATGTGTTATGCCGTCAATGCAGAGCTGCTAAACTGCTTTTCATTGTCTGTAAAGCAACGACAAACTATTCTATTCTACATGTTGTAAACAGCCGCGCCCGCTTGCCTGGTCCTCCGGTAACGTTAGCAGTTAGCAGGGTTAGCATGGCGGCGTTAGCCAGGACCAGTCGGGTTCACTTTACTGGCTGTGTCTCAATTGTTTTTGCAAGTAACCAACTCGGGTGCTCTAGCTATATAAATCAATATGAATACACAAATGTTGAAATGACATAAAATGCCCGTCCCTTGTAGCGTGATAAATAAGCCTGAAGCTAATGCTTAGCTACCTGTTCAGGAGGAAATTAGCCAACTCGGCGTCCTTTTGGACTCTAAGCTGTCTCCATCTTTCAGATACATCTCCAATATTTACCCAGACGGGTTTGTCTGGTCACGCAACTGTTAGAAACATGCCGTCGGGTAGAATCTATCTCCGTTGTTCCTGTTCGTTTGTTTGCTGCTTTCACGGCTGTACTAATGTTACAGCTGTAACGTTAGTACAGGTATATCTGGCAACCCGGCCTGGCTGTCAAACTGGGCCATTTATAACAACACACAGGCCAAAACAGACAGAAATTCCGTCACAGAACGGAAATTTCAAAAGGAGAAAATACTGGCATTAGCATTGTTGTCAGAAAACATAGTATTTCAACTTAGCTTATTCCTTAATATCTGATGACACATTGGGGTCATTTTGGATTTATTACAATAAATATATTACATATTAAATGAGAAATCAGTTTTAATGGAGAAATTATGGACATTTTAGGGATTATATGCTGTGTTTTTGGCTTGCGGTGTGTGTGCTCAGAGAGTTTGGAAAATGTGACTTGAGGTTTGTCGGCTCAGGAGGAAGTCACTTCATCTCCTCCTCCTCCTCCAACATTTAATTTCTGACCAAAACTAAAGTTAGTACTGACTTTCTCCATTGTCGCACAGCGGAAGAAGAAGCCCACGCATACTTTAACAACACAGCTGTGTGTGTGTGTGTGTGTGTGTGTGTGTGTGTGTGTGTGTGTGTGTGTGTGTGTGTGTGTGTGTGTGTGTGTGTGTGTGTGTGTGTGTGTGTGTGTGTGTGTGTGTGTGTGTGTGTGTGTGTGTGTGTTCTCTCACTTTGAAAGTAATTAACACACTCGCACACAACGAGACAACACAACACACAGCACCTCGACTCATTTGTTCTGTGTGCCGGCTGTTCAGTATTGATCTGCTGCCGCAACAAGGTGACGCCTCCTTTGGCGAAATGATTGATAGAACAAACTGTGGTCGATCGCAAAGCATACTGGGTAAATTAAGACCTAAAATAATAACACAAGTTGAATGAAACATCACCTCAGAAAAGATCCCCTCCCTTATTCTGCTGCAGGAGCTGGCAGATCGATATTTCAAATATGTCTCATTTTGATCTCATCAGAGGGCAGAGGAACTGTTTGTCATGATCTTCTGACAATGTCGTTACATCACCTTGTTGTTATGGAGAGCCGGCAATTTGCCGTAGCGTTTTGCGGCGGCGGTGGGATTGTCACTGAAATGGCTCATTTGTGTGACGTCCTGACTCCTGTTGTGTTCTTTAACCCCTCCAATGTAGCACAAGTTGATTTTATATTTCACAGTTACTGTTTTTCCGTCAGATAGTTTAGATCTGGTCATTTCCGACCGCACTTGAAGGCAGCTTCATTTCACGGAGAAAGACAGAGAAAGAAAAGAGATGGGGGGGGGGGACTGAGCAAAGCTGTTCCACAAACTCCCGGGCAGTTCAGTGCTTGTGTTTGGGGGTTTAAAACTTCCTTGTGGCAGCGATAGGGGCAGAGATGTTTCCTGTTTCCTGTACGGGACTCTCACACCGCCTCAAAACACACCGACAAGTCTGATCTGATCGGTTACATGATTGGTCTTCAAAAGTTGAGTCGGTCTCAACTTTTTGCCGCGGGCCTGCTTTTTTTTTTTTTTTTGCGTGTCTCCCCCATCGCCCCCCCCCCCCCCCCCCCCCCCCACCCCTCGCGCGGGACCCCCGCCGCAGCCAAAACGCACTACCCACATTCAAAAACAATGGAAAGACCTGCGTTCTTGCGCCACTGTCTGATGGCCGACGCAGGCTGTGTGAATGCCATAGACAGTGAAATTAATGGACAATGTGACGCTGTAGACTTCCACGGAGAGCAGTGAAGTCTATTAGAAGCACTTTTCCGGTGATGGACGCCGCCACCCCCTAGCCATCTCACAAGCCCACTCCTGGATAGACGGCACCCCTTCATTCCTCCATCCTCTTAAAAGAATCTGTCTGACTATCATTAAACTAGTCTGGACCCAGCGTCTTATGTGCTTATCCATCCCGTTTAGGACTGACCCATCTCCCAGAACTAATAATCTCGGGCTGAATGGAACCTGGGTCCCTGCAATCCCACATAGGTTATCATGTATCCCGGTCAGAAATTTCCTGGACCATATCACAGGGACCATAGGACATGAAGTAATGCCCTCTCGCAATGTTAAACAAATTGCTATTTTTACTGAAGTAAAAGATCAGAGTACTTTTTCCAACACTGGTTTTACCCAGTACTTTCCTCTGACATGTCAAATGGAAACAGTCGTTACTTTCCCGACTGTTTTTCATTTAGTGACCTAGAGCAGGATACTTTTCATTCATCCTCCCTGCCAACGTTTTCCAGCTGCTTCCAAATCAGTTTCCTCTCCCCGACGCCTCCCCCCGCTGCCTCCCAGGGTTAATCATCTTTCACAGCGACAGATAGTGAGCGAGCAGTGGGAAAGGAATATCTGAATGATGGCGACTGTCAGGAAGACTGTCAGTTCCTGGAGAGCGTTAAAGCGTGTACGGCACATTTTACTGCAGGCTTTTAGCTGCTGCTGTCATCCAGAGATCATTCCTGCAGGTTAGAGTTTCCTTTTCTCGCTCCGGGGGAATCAAACCTGTGATCTTTTTTAATCACACTCGCTTTAGTTGACCTGGGGTGTGTGAAAACCTAAAAACTCACATACAAGCTTTGACCAATGGGGAGGCAGCGGTAACTGGCAGAGAGCTTTTCCCTGGATTTAATTAATCAATGAATTAGTTTGTGGAGTTTATTCAGTTAGTTGTATTGATTGAAACACAGAAAGGCTCCTGAAACCTTCCTCTCATCCTGTCCCACCGTACGGCCACCGCGTTAAATGAACAACATCAGAGACCTTTTATTACAGATCGACATTGATTATTAATATTTTTTTTAAGGGTGGTCGTAATAAGATTCATGCTTGTGTGCTGGAAGAATGTAGACGTGGTAACTTTGAGGATGTAACACAGGTATCTAGTACTCTAAAATGATTCCCGTGCTGGAGGCATTTAGCCGTCGACTCAGCAGCACAGATCAGGTTTAAAAAGCCCTCCAGCGATTCATGTCTCGGTTTAATCCCATTCCTCTGGCAGCTGCAAGGCTTTTTCTTCTGAACCAAGTGCAAGCACGTGACGTGTACAGACCTCAGAATGCAAATTCACCGCTCCCTCTCTGGCGTTCTGATGTCACAGCCTTTTGTTTACTAGGGTTCAATGCTTTTGCATAATTTTAAATCTACAGTGCTTAGTTTCTGTCGCCCCCATTAAAGGACAATTCCGGCGCAAAACGAACCTAGGGGTTATTAACAGATGTGTATCCACTCTGTCGCTCTCTGGGACATGTTTTCATGCTAATTGAATGACTTTTTAGCTTGAAAGACGCTAGCCAGGACCGCCGATTAGCTTACAATGCTAGTATTCGGGGCACAGGGAAAGTAAAAACAAATCGCTATTTATACCACTAAAAAGGCTCAAAATATCACCACACTTCAACGGTAGCATGATGAGGGTCCCTAAATGTTAACCGAAGCATTGAGAACTTTGTAAGTGTACAGACAGTTTGTTGAAAAGATTATGTCATGACACATGAACCCTAACCCAAACTCTAACTTGTCATAACAAAAACTGAATGACACTGTCTGACAGAAGCGTTATGTCATGAACGTTTGAGTTTAGTTTATTTACGGAAGGGGACAGCGCAAATTAATAAAACGCATGATTTCCCATGAGTTAAAAAAGCCAGAATTAGCCAAAAGGCTATTTTTCATCTGTAGTCCCCTGCCTTCGATGTTAAAAAAGGCTTTTTAAAACACAAAAAAACAACACAAGCAAAACAAAACTTAGCATAAAGCGTCACAGAGACAGAAAACAACAGAACAAAGTACAACACATAACTAAGCATAAAACAAGACACAACGGAAAAACGGAAAGATATACAAAAGAACAAGAGGGTATGAAGTGAAAAAAATATATAATTTAGAACAGACACAACCATTAAGAACAATAAAAGCAGTATTAAACAATAAGTAAAATTCATATATGTTGACTCAAACTAACAGAATAATAAATAGTGTTAATGCTGACATGTATATGTATTGACCATCCAGTGTTTTAGCTGCTTATGACTTGTTTATAATGTCTATAACACGTTCATGACAGTGTCATGTCACTCTTATGTAGATACCTTCAAGTAAAGTGTAACCCAACTCTTCTGGGGGAGACACTGCATATGATACCAGTATCTTCTCTAGCTTTAAACGGAGGCCGCTACAGTCTCTAAAAAGAGAATAATGTTGGCCTAAAAGCTTCAGGGATTTTGAAAACTATTTGCGCTCCTAAAACAATCATCCATGCTTGAAATCAGCAGAGGATTCAAACAACCACTGACTCTCTGTCCACAGCATATTCAGTCAAATGTTCCTCTACAACTGACACGGCCACCTCCAGCAAAAACAGTTGAATCAGCTTGTATGTTGCCTTCTGTCAGCCTGTTTCTGTCTCTGTCTGCATGTGTTGAGGCTTGTGTTCAGGTTAAGAATGTGAGGCTTGTCTGAACACGGGACCTGGGGTGTGGTTTTACGCCTCAGGCTGCCTCAAAAGGATACTCTGCCCTTTCCTAGCACCTGCCATCCTCCTCCTCACCTGCCACCTCCCTCTGTTCTCGCTCTGTCGCTATCTTTATCTCCCCCCTCCTTCCCTACATGCATGTCTGTGTTTGTTCGCATTCAGGTTTTAATACAGCTTTCTCGTGCCATCTTGATCGCAGTAATCTTTCACACACACACGGGGAGCCTGGTGTCACATCTGGGAGATTGTTTGGCCGGCTGTCAGTGTCAGGAGGAAGACAGATAGCAAAACAAAGAGTGTCTCTGAGACGCTATCTCGTCCTCTCATCTCTGCTGTTTTTATCTGCCTCCACTTTTATTGCTTCATCGTGGTGGCTCGCTGCCATCCATGCTGCAGTCCCAGCAACACACTTAACCTCCGGTCCCAGAAGCAGGTTTATGGAGTTATCTGGATCACAGTCTATATCCACGATGCTCCACTTTCGGGATTGCTCCGGTGCCGCCGGAAATTCTGATGGGTGTCCCTCATTTTTGGCTGGCTGTCCGTTACCTTCCTCTTTCTTTGTGTTGTAATTTTTAACTCCAGACAGCTAGCTAGAAAATCTGTCCGATCTGAGTTTTCTGTTGCATGACAACTTCTGAACGTACACACGTTCCACCAAAACAACTTCCTTCCAGAGGCTATTTTGCAGAGGCATCGTGGCTGTCGATTATGATTGGTGTAAAGAAATGCCAATAAACCAGAGCATGTTTTTCTCCCATCCCAGAATGCTGTGTGAACTAGCCAGACCCTCCTCTGCAGCGCTGTGGAGGAAGGTCTGGCAATGCGAGACTAAAGGCCCGGATACAGAGCCGATAATCGGGCGTTGGACAGTCTGGTGAGGTCAGTGACTCGAGTCTGTTCGGTGTGTTCCGTGCCGTCGTCCGTCCGAGGGGCCGTCGGCCTTCATTTTGGCCGATTTGACATGTATAATCGGCGGGGCGGGCACTGCCGGCAGTCGGACTCAAATGACCCATCTGATTGGTGGAGAGCTAACCTGGAAACGGGGAGCAGAATGACCGTGACTGGAGTCTCTCAAAATCTGAGGAAAATCTTTTAAACTGACCTTTGTTGATCTGAAATGAAGACAGATTCAGCAACTGCACGGCCTATTTCTCTCTTAACATGTTTTCAGAAACACGTTTCGGTGAACTATTTTAGGACAATATGAGATCGGATTCTGAACGAGCCGCCATGACAGTCTGGCTTTGAATTTCCTGGAGAAACCAGACCCACGTGACGCGTTCGTCCAATCAGCTGCCGGTTTTCATTTTTGGGCGACAATACAGATTACAGAGACATACAGAGACAGCACTTTTTTGACCGATTTGGGGGGGGGGGCTTTTGAGGCTCCAGCCCCGAATAACTTTTTAAAATAACTTCAACTTTGTTTAATTTCCCTCAGTCTCTAAGACTGGACCGGCTAAGCAATGGTGCTTCCATACCTATGTTATGGAACTTAAAATTTACAATTGTTTCCTCTTCTTAGGTGGCAGGAGTGAAAATGAGTCATCCTCACTATTTGTTGTGTTCTGGTTTCAGAATGATGAAGACAGGTGGAGAACAAAAAGATACAAAACAGGTTGTAAAAAAGCAAAGGGTTAAAAAAACAACAAAAACTTAGAAAAAAGCCCCTGTCAAAAGTGTCAGAAACGAGGTAAACAATCTCTCGAAGGCAACACAATGGACACTTGTTAAGAAGAGCGGGATTAAGAGAGTCAGTAAATGTATAAAAGAGGAAAACAAGAGACAGACAGGAAGATAACAAAAAAGGAGAACAAGAGACTTTCTGTACTCTGAGGTGGTTTCAGCCTGTCAGATACAATCAGCGTCTGATGCAACACTGAGAAACCAAGACTGTGTGTGTGGGGGGGGGGTGGGTGGGTGTGTGTGTGTGTGTGTGTGTGTGTGGGGGGTGGTGGTGGGGGGGGGGGGGTTGGTGGGGGGGGGGGTGGGTGGGTGGGTGTGTGTTTTAGGAGGCCATGATATTTCACACTCTGGGTCACTTTCACATGCGAGTTGCTCAGATTCACACACACACACACACACACACACACACACACACACACACACACACACACACACACACACAGCCATCACTTTGCCTCTTCCAACCCCCTATTCGTATTTGTTACCCTCACTAAACAACCTGCCAGGCCTGTTGCTAGGTTACCATGAGGAGATTGTGTGTGTGTGTGTGTGTGTGTGTGTGTGTGTGTGTGTGTGTGTGTGTGTGTGTGTGTGTGTGTGTGTGTGTGTGTGTGTGTGTGTGTGTGTGTGTGTGTGTGTGTGTGTGTGTGTGTGTGTGTGTGTGTGAGATGGGTGGTGGGCTGGTGGTGGTGAAATGGATAAATTTCCACTTTCTCGCTTTAGCAGCTATGATGCTGACTTTAGTCTGGAGGAGAAGTTAGACTCGCTGTTAGTTTCATCCTGCAGTGCTGTGGATCCCAACGTTGGATCTTTAGATTTTGTTGCTCTTATTCCGAAAAACCATATATTCTGACTGAGCTGTTTACATGGCTAAATAAAGTGAATATTTGACTAATATTCCTGTTTACAATGCAGCCGTGCAAAATAGTATTTTGGTAAGTGTTCCAGCGGTGGCGGACTTGTTGGAGCGTGTGAACACAGCCTCCCTCTTTCATTCCTTCAACCCCCTTCTTGAAAAGGTCGACAAACTGTTGGCTGGTTGGTTTGCGTACAGCAACTATAGCAACGCACAGAGCTGACAGTAAGCTGTAAACTGTCACAAACTGCGGTGAAAACCCTGATTTGAGACGCAAATTCCATATGCGCTGCATAGATCCATATATGTCCAGGGAATGCTTCTAAAACCTGAATAATACCGGCATATCACACATGTCTTAATCAGAAAATGCTATATTCAGACAAAGTCAGAGTATTGTCTTATTCTGAATAATAGTGGAATATTAGTGTGCATGTAAACGTAATCAGTAACACACTTACACACAACACATGAACGCACACATCAGGTTCTACAGGGACATAAACACACACAGGCCACATCATCATATTTTAGGCAGTGGCCTAAAGGTTAGAGAGGAAAGTGAAAGACCAGCCCTTGTCCCTCCCTCATTACCATCACTGAGGTGCCCTTGAGCAAGGCCCTTAACCCCAACCACTACAGTGGAGCTGCTCGGTGGCCAGCAGATCAGACTGTGGTTGTACTGGGCAGCTTCCAGCTATGAATGTGGAACTGTGTGAATGTGATCAGGGTGTTCCTGCAAAAGAGAGACTGCCTCTCAGTGAACCTTCCCTGAATAAATAAAGGTTAAATTAATTTTTATTTTTTTTTTAAATCATCTACAGGTGATTAAACTTGGGCTACGTCTCAGGTTGTTAAATTGCTTCCCACGTTTTCCTCCACTTGCTTCCCTTCCTCATGTCTTTGTCCGTCCCATGGGAGGGACGCGAGGAAATCATGCGAGAAGAGTGGAAACGAGGAAATGTGTTTTTAGAGGGATGATATGTCCTTTCCTCTGAAGCGTCATGTGAATTTGTCAGCTTTGTGGGCGGAGTTAGCAACAGCTTTCAGCTGCACGGCGTCCAGGAAGGCTGCTCTCGTGTATCCTCGCTCATAGCTCCTCTGATATACATCCTTGCTCATAGCTCCTCTGATATACATCCTTGCTCATAGCTCCTCTGAGATACATCCTCGATCATAGCTCCTCTGAGATACATCCTCGATCATAGCTCCTCTGAGATACATCCTCGATCATAGCTCCTCTGAGACACATCCTCGATCATACCTCCTCAGTGGTCCCTCCTCCATCCTCGCTCCTCGGGGCAGCAATAAGAGCTTTGAGACGGCCTTCATGAAGAAAGGACAGAAAGACTTCCGGTTCAAGCTGAGGAGCGAGGAGATATCAAATAAGAGACTTAGCATTTACCCATCACCTCGCACATTTGTCCCCTTCAGCTTCAACTACAGCAGCCAACTAAAATAAAGCTTTTATTTCACAAAACTTGACTGAGTTATGATTAAAGTCACCTGGCACCAGGCTTTTTTTATATTAAAGTGCAAAATATATTATGACTGACAACAAGTACGCACACTTTTTCTTAAATGTAATAATCGAAGCATCTTTCTTATTATGTTCTTTTCTTCTGTGTCGTTCAGGGTCGCCATGTCAAAACAGGCCAACTTGCTGCCATCAAGGTCATGGATGTCACAGGAGTAAGTAACACACACACACACACACACACACACACACACACACACACACACACACACACACACACACACTCAGACACACTCAAGACACAAACACAGAGCCTTATTAAATCTGTCCATGCACACACACACCTACAGTGCCTGCCTTGAGGACACTTGAGCAGCAGTTTGTCCTCACTACACTCTGCTGGAGGGCTTTCTTCTTTAATCTGATTTCCTCTGCAGGATTTTTAATGTTTTACATTTCAGTAAACACAGAATTTGTGGATTAGCATCATGTGTGTGTCCATGTGTTTGTGTTTTAGGATGAGGAGGAGGAGATTAAAGCAGAGATTAACATGTTAAAGAAGTACAGCCACCACAGGAACATCGCCACCTACTATGGAGCCTTCGTCAAGAAAAACCCTCCTGGGATAGATGATCAGCTGTGGGTACGTACAGTACATGTGTACATGTGTCTGTAAAAGAAGTGTCAGTGTAAAAAAAGAACTTAAAGTGCTCATATTATGCTCATTTTTAGGTTCATAATTGTATTTAGAGGTTGTACCAGAATAGGTTTACATGGTTTAATTAAAAAAAGCAACATATTTTTGTTGTACTGCACATTGCTGCAGCTCCTCTTTTCACCCTGTGTGTTGAGCTCTCTGTTTTAGCTACAGAGTGAGACCTCTCACTTCTGTTCCATCTTTGTTGGGAATGTGCAGTAGCTAGTTAAGGACTACTAGCCAGTCAGAAGCAGAGTATGAGGGCGTACCCTGACAGTAGCTAGGTAAGGACTACTAGCCAGTCAGGAGCAGAGTATGAGGGCGTGCCCTGACAGTACCTAGGTAAGGACTACTAGCCAGTCAGAAGCAGAGTATGAGGGCGTACCCTGACAGTAGCTAGGTAAGGACTACTAGCCAGTCAGAAGCAGAGTATGAGGGCGTGCCCTGACAGTAGCTAGGTAAGGACTACTAGCCAGTCAGAAGCAGAGTATGAGGGCGTGCCCTGATAGTACCTAGGTAAGGACTACTAGCCAGTCAGAAGCAGAGTATGAGGGCGTGCCATGCTAGCAGCTAGGCGAGCATTATAACGTGTGTTCCAAAGTGACCACGTTTGTCTCTGAAGTAAAGGCTGGACTACAATAGAGCTGTTTGGAGCAGTTTGTGAACAGTGTTTTCTGTTGGAGATGGTAAGTCCCTTTGGGGTGGACTTTGGGCTTTTTCACTTTGTAAACCTATAACATGAACAAAAAAGATTTATAACACAATAAAGGAAAGGGAAAAGCCAAAAAGCGTAATATGAGCACTTTAACACTCAATTTGAGCTTGAACAAACTCCCTTTTAAAAATGAATACTGTTGGTCGCAAAGTATTGACGTCACAATTTCTGTTTAATTGACTTCCATGGCTCTATGAATTTTGTAATACCTGAATTTCTACCATCGATGGTGGTTAGGAAGATTTTAATCTTTTTATATTCATTCAAAGGCGTAGGTTTTTTTTTAGACACACATTAGGCGGGGGTTCTAGGTGTCATCCCCCAAGACATCTGGAGTGTCAAACACTTCATTTCCTGCCTTCTGGGGAATTTTTCTGCACCAATTTGTGCCTTTTCTCCATCAATTTACCAATTTTTTACCAATATTTTAATCATGTATTTTTGCTTCTGTTTATGGCAGATTACAAACGTTGCTTTTGCAGTTGCATACTGTCACCACCTAATTCACCAGAGGCATTGTTGCGTCTATGAGTCACGTTTTAACAGTTAGTTGAAATAAAAGTCCATTGCTACTTTCGTGTTTTTATTGGGGGACAAATACACATTTTTTAACCCTTATGTTGTCTTCGGGTCAAATTTGACCCATTTTGCCAAATTGCCCCAAAATAACATGAATGCATGGATGTACGTTGTATAGAAGCCATGTAACATTCTTGGCAGGTAAAATTAATGATTACTTTTATTGAATTGTGGGTGTTTTTTTTTCTTTTCAATTTTATAGCATTTGAAATAAACTCAACATCCTCTGATCTTAACTATCAGTCAAACTAATCCACAATTTCTATTTTTTTAAACAAAATAAATAGGTATTATGTCATTTCAATTATGTTTATTGACCATGTAGTTTAAAAAAGCTTCGAAAAAAAGTGACAAAAACGTTTCAAAAAGCGTCAAAATACTTTGGAAAAAGAGCCAAAAAAGTTAATTTGCAATTTTGACCCGGAAGTACAACAAGTTTACGGTCTACGGGAAGACAACACAAGGGTTAGGTATTGAGGGGGATGTGTCCCCTGCACCCCCTTTCCCCACAAAAAAACCATGCCTATATATTCCTCAATAGAAGGGATGTTTGGGGTTATCATGTTTGTTTGTTTTAAATAGTTTTTGGTAGTCTTCTTTTGGGAAAAAGGCAAGGAAGTTCCTATAACTTATTTTAATTATTTTGTATGTTTATATTTTGCGTATTAAATGTGTAACTCTATGTTGTCTTGCACGTTTATGCTTGGTCTTGGCCAAGTCATCGCTGCAAATGAGAATATGTTCTCAATCGGCCTATCTGGTTAAATAAAGTTTAAACACAAGGGACCATAATCAATTGATAGTATAATAAAGTGGCTAGATGTATGATGTTGTGTGTGTGTGTGTGTGTGTGTGTGTAGCTGGTGATGGAGTTCTGCGGTGCTGGTTCGATTACGGATCTGATCAAAAACACCAAAGGGAACACTCTGAAGGAGGAGTGGATCGCCTACGTCTGCAGAGAGATCCTCAGGGTGAGAACTGACATAACGAACGTCACCACTAGTTATCAGTGTGTCAGCATGAAAACAAAATGTTTTGTAGGTGTTATCTTAAAAAAAGAAATGTTTGGTGGGGAAATAATTGCAAACATGAAGGAACCTAAGAACGTTCCCTGAGGAACACCTTAATTTGGTAAAATAAATGAATGAGTTGTATGCATATATTTTTCCGTCAAAAAAAAAAGATGGAATGAAAGATGATTGGTGAAAAAACTTGAATTATCTTAAAGGTGCACTATGAGTTCTTGCATGGTCACTTCTGTTGATGTTCCAAGTAAATTTAAAACAAAACAGAGCAAGCTCGCCACTCCCCCCCATGTTTCCGTAACTGTCATGACTAACTGACCCCACCCCCTCCCCCAACCATCTTGTCGGTGATTGGCTGCAGTGGTTTGTTGTATTTTGGTGCACAGCCTGTGCCTCTTGTGTTTGTTTGACGTTTACGACGTCTGTGTTGTCTCCAGAGACACAGTGTATTCAGGAGGCAGGCAGCTAGTGGATCAAGGAGAGATGCCTGCGCCATGCAGGAACTCATAGTGCACCTTTTAAAGTTATAGTCCGTAGTTTCTGTCGCCCCCATGAGGAATTCTAAGTGATGGCAACAAAAGTGTCAGCGCATCGACATGATACAAGCCTTCTGTGATCACGCACGTGCCCCCACCCCTCCTCCACGCAGTTGCTTGGAGCCCAGGAGGACACGGAGGATTAAAAAGACATTATGGACTCTTCAGAAGAGATCATTATCTTTGCCGGACGCCACAATCTTCTGAACATAGTCATACTGAGAAATACAGAGAGAGTTGTGTAGAGCTGATGGTCTTAATTAGCTTTGTATCAACTCATTTGGCAACAGCTTGAATGTAACGGACGTTCATTAATATCAAAAAATTACGCACTAAAGCTTTTAAATTAAATGACTACATTTTTATAGACTATTTTAATTATTTTAAAACTTTCGATTCACATAAGACCTGAATGGGGCATTTTCTTCTTCTCAAAAAGTAGAAGAAATCCAAATCATAAATTCAAGACAGGAAACTCACCGTACAGTCGGACATGTCGACTACAGTCTGTGTTCTGCTGATGAAAGAAGGGCAGCGAACCATTTTTTCCATCATAGTTCTCTGGTTGTCATAAGAAGTAGTCAGTCTTTGTCCTTGTCTATGTCTCCAGGGTCTGACCCACCTCCACCAGCACAAGGTCATCCACAGAGATATCAAGGGCCAGAATGTGCTGCTGACAGAGAACGCAGAGGTTAAACTAGGTGAGAGGACACACACAGACAGACAGACAGACAGACAGACAGACAGACAGACAGACACACACAGACACACACATTGTGTCTTTTTGCACACTGTACACGCAGCCAGAAATACTGTTAAGTGATCAGAAATGACATTTTTACTAAGGAAAGTAGTGAAAGTAGCTTCTAATTAAACCATTAAACCCATTTACTGTGCATGCGTGTGTGTGTGTGTGTAGTGGACTTTGGTGTGAGCGCTCAGCTGGATCGTACGGTGGGGCGGAGGAACACGTTCATCGGGACGCCGTACTGGATGGCCCCCGAGGTCATTGCCTGTGACGAGAACCCCGACGCCACATATGACTTCAAGGTAATGTGTGTGTGTGTGTGTGTGTGTGTGTGTGTGTGTGTGTGTGTGTGTGTGTGTGTGTGTGTGTGTGTGTGTGTGTGTGTGTGTGTGTGTGTGTGTGTGTGTGTGTGTGTGTGTGTGTGTGTGTGTGTGTGTGTGTGTGTGTGAGAATCTACATGCTGCATCACCGCCCGTGAGCCAATATACATGCAGCATGCTTCTACCAAGATCTAATAATGCTTGTAATTGGCTGTCTAATGTTACACGTAGAGGCAGGGAAAAGACGGGGCTCACGTGTGTGTGTGTGTGTCCACAGTGTGCGTCACATGGGTGTAAAGAAGCTGAAAAAATAAGAAGATTTGTACTGTAATGTTGTCATTTCTTTTTGTTATAATGGATTTTATAAAATTGGTATTGGAAAACAGTATCGTTCAGAAACTGGTATCAAACTCACGGTATCCAGTGGTGTAATGTAACTAAGTACATTTACTCCAGTACTGTACCGAAGTACAAATGTTGAGGTACTATTACTTTACTTGAGTCTTTTCTTTTCATGCCACTTTCTACTTCTACACCGCTACATTTCAGAGAGAAATATTGTACTTTTTACTCCACTACATTGATCTGTTACATCTTTAGTTACTAGTTACTTTACACGTTAAGATTACTGCACACAGAACAC
>CM042335.1:2523451-2615951 GCA_023566125.1 Zingel zingel | reverse complement strand
TTACGGGGCGGTCACACCAAATAAAGTGATCCGGTGATTTGCCGCAGGGTGGTGCGGCCAGTAGGGTGTAAATGAAACGGCCCACTTGTGTGACGTCCTGTTGCGTTCTTAAACCCCCTGAACGTAGCACAAGTAGACTTTTTTATTTCACTATTAATGTTTTCCGACCGCACTTAAAGGCAGCTTTATTTCACAGGAGCGAGAGAAAGAAAAGAGATGAGTGATACACAGAGAGCGCTTTGTTGTGGCAGGAAACATTCAGCCATTAACACAAACTCCCAGGCAGTTCACTGCTTGTGTTTTTTTTTTTTTTTTACCCTCATAGTGTTTTAAAACTTTCCTGTGGCAGAGATAGAGGCGTGATGTTTCCTGTTTCCTGTACGGGACTCTCACACCGCCTCAAGCAATAGCTCAAAACACACCGACAAGTCTGATCGCAGGTTACATGATTGGCCACCGCAGCGTGACGCGGGGTTGCGTTTCTCCAAAAGTTGAGTCGGTCTCAACTTTTTGCCGTAGGCCCAATACGTTTTTTTTGGAGTGTCCCCCCCCCCCCCCGCCTAAACACACTACTATGGTGCTAAAACTGTCTCATAAGTATTTGCAAATGAATACAGAGTGATATGTATTCGTAAATCTGTGTTGTATCTGTGCCTCTAATTTGTGACTTGTGAAACACAGTTCACAAATGAATGCAGAGCGATTTGTATCCGCAAATGCGTATCTGTGTCCGTGTGTCTAATTTGTTCGCACAGACACAGATACGCATTTGCGGATACAAATTGCTCTGCATTCATTTGTGCATTGTGTTTTACAAGTTGCAAATACTTATGAGACTGTTTTAGCACCATACACTACCCCCATTCAAAATGAATGGAAAGACCTGAGATTTGCCAGACTGTCGGACGGCCGACGCAGGCTGTCTGAACGCAGCCTTAACCTGAAGAGTGTGTGTGTGTGTGTGTGTGTGTGTGTGTGTGTGTGTGTGTGTGTGTGTGTGTGTGTGTGTGTGTGTGTGTGTGTGTGTGTGTGTGTGTGTGTGTGTGTGTGTGTGTGTCCTCCAGATGAGACAGAGTACGAGTACAGTGGGAGTGAAGAGGAGGATGAAGAGAGGGACGTCGGAGAGCCCAGGTACACAAACTAACTGCAGTTATCTTTGATATCAACATTCTTCAAAGCTGTACATTTGTGTTTAAAACGAATATATATATATATATATATATATATATATATATATATATATATATATATATATAGTAAAGTACCTCATAGTTTCAGATATTAGGTTTTTTTTAACAGTTCACATTTCCATATGTACCAAACTGGACCGGCTAAGAATCTTCATCGTCCTTCATATAAAACATCCCGTGGTCAGTTTTTCTATCAAATTTCAAACTTCTGTGGTCGGGTTGGCTCAGTTGGTGGAGCGAGCACACACAGTACTCCTCGACGCAGTGGCCGCGGGTTCAACTCCGACCTGCGGCCCTTTGCTGCATGTCATTCCCCCCCTCTCTCTCCCCTTTCATGTCTTCAGCTGTCCTGTGGCATTAAAGGCCTAAAATGCCACAAAAAAAGTCATTTTATTTGGAAACTGTTAATTCTGTTTCTCTGCATTGATTCCTCCTTTTTTAAACTTATCTTAAATTAAACTTTTGAACACTAGTTCTTAAAAAGTACTGGGTATTTTGTATGTTTACATTTTACATTTGGTACGTCCTCTGAGTTTGTTTTTTTATAGAAGCCATTACAGATTTCTACCACACCCTTACATTGATTTATATTTCTTCAGATTTGAATGCAGTGAGAATTTACACAATAAAGTTGTAAAAAAATAAATGAAATGTGGGGAACCAAGCAATCGGCCCGTTCTGAACATGGCTGCGCTCCAAACGGGCACTGCCTTAGTTATTAATAAATGAAATAAGGACCACTCTACACTCTCACTGCTCCTCCTCTAGTTCCATCATCAACATCCCCGGGGAGTCCACCCTGAGGCGGGACTTCCTGCGCCTCCAACTGGCCAATAAGGAGCGGTCGGAGCTGATCCGGCGCCAGCAGCTGGAGCAGCAGCAGAACGAGGAACACAAGCGCCAACTGCTGGCTGAGAGACAGAAACGCATCGAGGAGCAGAAAGAGCAGAGGCGACGGCTGGAGGAGGTAGCTTCTAGCTTTCTATTTGTTTTATCTGCTACATCAGAGTAGCCTGACCAGCCAGCCCCACATCCAGATGTTGGGTCTGGGAACTCACCATTGGCCGGGCTCAATCCGAGGGGCGGGATAAACGGTTGTCTTTCAAATTCCCTATCTATACACGATGTGATTGGTGTTTTTTGCCCCCAACATCTCCTCCCAGGCAGCGCGGCAATGGTTATGTTTAGGGTTAAGGTTAGGGTTAGCTGCCTGGAAGGCTCGAAAACATGATCGAACGATCAGAATTTGGTTTTTCCAGCTCGCAAGCCAACAGAGAGTTGCTAGATGACCCTGGCTGCAAATTACATTTGCTGCCGCTAGGGTGGTCTAGATTTCTAGGCTAACATCAGAGATCTTCAACAGGGGGTCCGGGACCCTTAGGGGGTCCTCAGAGTTACTGCAGAGGGGCCCCAAGTTATTGTTAATCATTTCTTTTAAAAAGTTCAAAAGTTAATGTCTGTGAATATACATAAACACGAGTCCAACATATTATTAGCAAAGGTAAATTTACACAACACTGATGACAGGCTTGTTGGCCTGTAGGTAAGGTAGCCATCCACAGACACAGGTAGGGTCCTATTTTAAACATCTAAGCGCACGACGTGAAGCGCCTGGCTCTGGTGCGTTTAGGGTGTGTAAGTGGATTCCACTTTTGCTAGTTTAACGGTGGAAAAAAGGGTCCGTGCGAATGTCTATAATTATTTTAATAGCTAAGTATTGTATGCACCACAAAAAGGTATGTATAAAGGCTTTAAGCAGCCATACACGTTATTGTTGTAGGCCAAACTCAATTTCATACAATATGTAGTGGGAGGGTCGTCGCTCCATCTTTCTTTCAGTTAGGGGTCCTTGGCCTAAAAAACGTTGAAGACCCCTGTGCGACATTATGTGATGAGACGTTGCAACATTGCAGTTTTTGTGCGTTATGTGTGAACGCAAACATGTAGCTCATAGCTGAAGCTGGCTGTACAAGGCTGTGGAAAAGCTGCATGAAAGTCAATCCTCCAATATTTAGAAAGATAAAAGACACCTGGGAAAGAGCAACCGATGGAGATGAAGAGTTAGGCTCCAGCTACACTACTACGTTTCCATTTTTAAGCGGCGTTTTGAAACAAAAAACGATCTCCGTTCACACAAGAGTTTTAGCTCCAGTAGCAGAACTAATCTCCGTCCATATTAACACGTCTGACAACACTTATCACATGACTGTTCACACACACTGGGCATGTGCGTGGCGGTGTAAAGAGGAAGCAGATTACCTGACGTTACTCTGCGGTTGAAAATCGTGGCTGTATGAGTTGAAATACAGAAAATACTTTTGGAGAAAGAACAAAAACGGTGAAAAGTAGGAGCGATGTTTGACGTTGTGTTGCGTGTTTTAACACCAAGGACCATGTTGGAAATAAGTGTTTACACTTTAACATGCTATCCTTTGGAGTATGTTGTTTGTCTGATCCAAAATAAACCAAACGTGACATGTGTTGTGGAACAGAGCTAAGCTAGCTAGCTAGCTAGCTAGCGAGCAAGTTGAGCGTCAAGCTAGGTGACGTTATTTGTGTGAGGCGAGAGATGTAGTTCACTGAGCGGTTTCACACTAAACTAATCGTATGACAAACCTACGGCTTACTGAGACTTTCTTCGGTTGAAAAATTATCTTTTAAACTGAAGAACATTATATTTGGAATCCTTGGCTCAGTTCAAACGGGATCACAAAAATAATTTGCCTCTCCCCGTTCACTACCATTCATATTTTTTCTGAATTAAGGTCCCGTGAGGTCCACCAGAAGGAGAGGGACTTCTCCTCATTATGTAGATGTAGCCTTAATTAAACCAATGAAGCCCCTTCACATCATGAGTGATGAATGAGAATGACTGCTGTAGCCTGCGTTTGTTTTCACCTTTGAAAAAGCATCTCAGCTTTGATTATAAAATGTCTCGTCTTCCATGCAAAACCTTCCACACCTGTGATGTTAGCACTTCAGCTTCTCCAAATGCCAGAGAAACACACCTGATGTGTGCACACACACACACACACACACACACACACACACACACACACACACACAGAGCCGAAGCGTTGGCGTGTAAAATCTTCTCCACCTACAGCAACAGCGCCGGGAGCGAGAGATGAGGAAGCAGCAGGAGCGAGAACAGAGGCGGAGGTACGAAGAGATGGAGCAGCTCCGGCGAGAGGAGGAGAGGAGGCACGCAGAGAGAGAACAGGTAGGAAAACACCTGACACACGTTACATCACAGGTGTCATCCAGAAAGGGGCGGGGCTTCTCTACTCATTAAAACTCACCGCTCCGTTGCACATCACCAGACTTCACATAAGTTGTTCTTTCATTCTCGCCGGGTAATAGGCCTTAGACAAGTCCTAGACCAAACTTCCACAGATCATCGCTCTGCTTTTGCTCAGACTACAGACCTTAAAGGGACAGTTCAGATCTTTTAATGTGGTTGTATGAGGTGCTTATCCATTGTGAGGGCCAGATGTACGTACATTTGCGAATGTAGCGTTGTCAGCGCCATGGCCAACCCGCAGAAAGCGCACGCTGTGATACTTCAGTTTCGTCCTATTTACCACTGTTCCCACTATACCGTAAATTGCGCTGTAGCAAAGCATTAAGTACTGGTGCTATGATACGGCTGAGTGCAGACTGTGATATTCCCACTGCTGATGTGGCGAGGAGCGAGGAGTTTAATAACTGCTGGAATGGAATGTGAACGCTGAGTCGCAGAAAAAAAAGTGCATAATGACTCTTCCAACGTGTTTTGCCCTGGTGGCGAACATCCTCGTGTCCGTAAATTTATTTTCGCTTCCCTTTGCTTTACGAACAAACCGGAACAGAAGATTCCAGCTGCACTATCTTTGATCTTTGATTTCTTCCAGTAACTGTAATATTGCATGGCTGCTTAATCTGTAACGCTTAATGATTTCGTGTTCACGCAACTGAAAAAGTGTGATCCTTGTGGCAAAAATCTTTTCAGCTCATCTCCTTGGCTTATGTCTCCGTCTTGCTCGGATTACTGCTGCCATTTCACCAGGAGGCATATGCCAGGAAACCCGCTTGTGCCTGGTTTACAACTGCTTTTAAGAGGCGGAGAAATGTCACCGCAAAATAGGTGGGTGGGGTTGACGCAGTGGATATGACACATGCCACTGGCGTGGGAGATCTGGGTTCGATTCCCACTGCGATAAATCACCCAATGTGTCCCTGAGCAACACCCTTAACCCCTAGTTGCTCCAGAGGCATGCAACCTCTGACATGTATAGCAATTGTAAGTCGCTTTGGATAAAAGCCTCAGCTAAATGACATGTAATGTAATGTAAAATAGAGGCGCGCTTTCACGGACGTTTTTTGTACATACCGCGGAATACATAATTAGGCGCACTTTACGCTTCCCCTCCCACCTCTTTATGGGAAACTCCCACTTTCCCCTTCACCCTCCCGTGAATGCATATACATGACAAAAGTGCAATTTGCCATTTTCAGTCCCCGCGTCAGGCAGTCTGCGCTTTTACCTCAGTGTGGCCTGTTTGTTCATACCTCGCCATGCTTTTACTCTCACGTAGCAAAACAAATACACCTGAAATCGGCGCAAAAGTGTTAGTACATCTGGCCCTCAGTGTATTAGCTACAGTAGATGGAGGTCGGCGTGCCCCCAGTTTGGAGAAAATGTCAGAAAATGGTGAAAAATGTGGATCAGTGTTTCCCATAAAGCTCAAGATGACGTCCTCAAATGTCTTGTTTTGTCCACAACTCAAAGATATTCAGTTTACTGTCACAGAGGAGAGAAGAGACTAGAAGATATTCAGATTACTGTCAGAGGAGAGAAGAGACTAGAAGATATTCAGATTACTGTCACAGAGGAGAGAAGAGACTAGAACAATATTCACATTCAACATGCTGACATCACAGAAGTTTTCTCAAACCGATTAATTTAATAGTTGATAATAGATTAATCTTTGCAGCTCTGATTGCCAGACATGTTTGCTTCTTCTCTTTAAAATAAGATTTTAAATCTTTCAATTATTTTGTGGTTAAGTTGGACGCAGCATTCTTATAATTATAAAGATAGAAGATGTGTAATGTTTCAGTATCGGAAAGGAGACGAGGCTTTGCAAAAGACTGCATGACTAATAGTCAACTTTTCCTGCAGTTCAGCGCTCCCTTAACACTCTACCTTTTTCAAGCATACATTTTTACGTCTCGCACAGCTGATTTCATTCTGATCTTTGACATTCAGCGTGTCTCTCTGCTCGACTAATTACACCCCTGCTGCTACTGCTTCTCTCTCTCTTTATCTCCAAATCCTTGTTTCAATGAATCTACTTTTCCTTCTCTTTCATTTTCTTTCCCCCCCCACCCACCCCCCCGTTTCTCCTGTTCTGCTGATGTCACTGGTTGCCTGGGCTCCGGTTTGCTTCTCGACTGCCTTGGCGCTCTGTGATTGGCTGCGCCTCATGCTGCTCCCGGCTGCTGATTGGTTTAGGAGTATATCCGTAGACAGCTGGAGGAGGAACAGAGGCAGCTGGAGATCCTGCAGCAGCAGCTCCTGCAGGAGCAGGCTTTACTGCTGGTAACACACACTTATATACACACACACACACACACACACACACACACACACACACACACACACTATTGTGTCACTATCTTTGTGGGGACCCGTCATTGACATAATGCATTCCCTAGCCCCTTACCCTAACCTTAACCATCACCACTAGATGCCTAACCTTAACCCTTACCCTCACCCTAACCATAACCTAATTCTAACCCTAATCCTAAAACCAAGTCTTAACCCTCAAACAGCCCTTTAACCTTGTGGGGTCCAGCATTTTGGCCCCACAAAGCTGTCGGGACCCCACAAGTATACTAGTTTTTGGACCCCACGAGTATAGTTAAACAAGCCCACACACACACACACACACACACACACACACACACACACACAAACACACTCTCTCACATGGGCTGCTGCAGATGTTCACACACAGCTGAGAATAATGCCAGACCTCTGACCTTACGAGACGGTGTGAGAAACATGTTTCAAACTGAGCGTTTCGAACTGATCAGTCGATGGGATTCGTCAGGTTTTGCTATGAAATGAAACTAAGATTTAAGATGACTGGATTACGGCAAAAAATGTAACGTCAGTGCCCAAAATGTGCTTCACTTTCATGGCAAAGTTCAGTCATATTTCATCTTTTGCTGTGTTCTTTGGGACATGTTGGGACTCTGTTGTGTTTGCTGTGCAGGAGTACAAGAGGAAGCAGATCGAGGAGCAGCGGCAGGCCGAGCGGCTGCAGAGGCAGCTGCAGCAGGAGCGGGCTTACCTGGTGTCACTGCAGCAGCAGGAGCCGCCACGCCCACCGCCGCCACAGGACAAGAAGCAGCTGTACCACTACAAGGACCAGGCTCCCAGCACCAACGACAAGCCGGCCTGGGCCAAAGAGGTAACGCACAGACACAGACACACACACAGAGACACAGAGACACACACACACGCAGACACAGAGACACACAGACATGCACACACACACACACACACACACACACACAGATGCACAGACATGCACACACACGCACAGACGCACACACACACACACACACACACACACAGACATGCACACACACACAGACACAGAGACACACACACAGAGGCGCACACACACACGCACGTACACACACGCACGTACACAGACACGCGCACACACACACAGAGACACGTACGCAGACACACACGGACACACAGACGCACATGCACGCACACACACAGACACAGACGCACAGACATGCACACACACACACACACACATGCACACACACACACACACACACACAGACGCACAGACATGCACACACACAGACGCACAGACATGCACACACACAGACGCACAGACATGCACACACACACACACACACACACACACACAGACATGCACACACACACAGACACAGAGACACGCACACAGAGGCGCACACACACACGCACGTACACACACGCACGTACACAGACACGCGCACACACACACAGAGACACGTACGCAGACACACACGGACACACAGACGCACATGCACACACGCACACACACAGACACACAGAGACACAGACGCACACACGCACACACACATACACACACACACACAGGCTCACAGGCAGCTCTGCCAACATGTAGACGTGCGCACACACAGACATTCAGGAAACCTTTGGTTTTCCGGTGGGGGGAACCCCCCCCCCCCCCCCCCCCCCACACACACACACACACACACACACACACACACACACACACACACACACACACACAGAGCAGCTCTGCCACGATGACAGAGTGGTGTTGTAAAGTGGTAGTTTTCATTCATAAAGACACAAAGAGGTGTAAGAGGCTGGTTGAAGGCCAGCAGAGCTCCCTGGAGCCTTACTGTGTTTGTTGTCTGTGTTTGAGTTTTCTGCCCTCCAGGTTCCACCTGCTCTCTACCTGCAGAGGAGTCCATCGAGGCTGTCGCTTCAAATTACGCTTTCTGATTATTTTTTTCTGTTTAGGTGAAACAACGGGTCAATAATTGATGGGCTGTGTAATTCCTCTTATACGTTTTTATGTGACAGAAATGTGGAGTTTCATTCCAAAAATGTTGATTATTTAAAGGTCCCATGCCTTAGTGGTCCCCTAATACTGTATCTGAAGTCTCTTTTATATAGGCCTTAGTGGTCCCCTAATACTGTATCTGAAGTCTCTTTTATATAGACCTTAGTGGTCCCCTAATACTGTATCTGAAGTCTCTTTTATATAGACATTAGTGGTCCCCTAATACTGTATCTGAAGTCTCTTTTATATAGGCCTTAGTGGTACCCTAATACTATATCTGAAGTCTCTTTTATATAGACCTTAGTGGTCCCCTAATACTGTATCTGAAGTCTCTTTTATATAGGCCTTAGTGGTCCCCTAATACTGTATCTGAAGTCTCTTTTATATAGGCCTTAGTGGTACCCTAATACTGTATCTGAAGTCTCTTTTATATAGACCTTAGTGGTACCCTAATACTGTATCTGAAGTCTCTTTTATATAGACCTTAGTGGTCCCCTAATACTGTATCTGAAGTCTCTTTTATATAGGCCTTAGTGGTCCCCTAATACTGTATCTGAAGTCTCTTTCCTGAAATTCAGCCTTGGTGCAGAATTACAGCCACTAGAGCCAGTCCCACAATGAGCTTTCCTTAGGATGTGCTATTTCTGTGTCTGTAGCTATTGAGGAGGAGAGAGGGGGGGCAAGGTGGAGAGTGGGGGCGTGGCCTTGACCAACTGCCACTTTGCTTGTTTGAAAGCCATGATGTCTCTCTCTCTCTCATGGGTGGGCCAAATTCTCTGGGCGGGCAAAGCAGAGAAAGGGGAGGTAACCTTTCCCCTTATGATGTCATAAAGGGAAGATTCCAGATTGGCCCATCTGAGCTTTCATTTTCTCAAAGGCAGAGCAGGATACCCAGGGCTCGGTTTACACCTATCACCATTTCTAGCCACTGGGGGACCATAGGCAGGCTGGGGGAACTCATATTAATGTTAAAAAACCTCATAAAGTGAAAATGTCATGCCATGGGACCTTTTAAAAGTAAGGCTGTTGTCAGAGATGTGTGAGTACAGCAGGTTTACTTTATGTGGTGATGACCACCTGAAGGTCTCTTCTCTTCTGTACAGTATATACAGTCAAAGCATTTTGGAGTGAAACTCTTTTAGGTCTTATTTGCTATTTAGTGCTTCACATGCCACTTTTGAATTGTCCACTAAACTTGAAAAGGAGAGATACTGACAGAATGAAAGTTAAATGAGATGTTTTATTTCCAAATGTAGGTGACTGTCAGGACACTGTCTTGGTTTTAAAGAAGAAGAGGTGTCATGTTCGAGTCACAGAAAGATGCCGTTGTTTTTGTCACCTGAGAGATACACAGCGGCTCAAACTGTACTGCATTTGTAAAGTACATTGAAACTGAATTTGTCAGCAGCTAAACAGCGTAATTTCCAGCTGGCTGCAATCTTTATGAAGACGATTCTTGTGAATGCTTCTCGCGTTGCATCTGGGCATGGGCCGGTATGATAACCTTCAGCAAAAATATCACGGTTTCACGGTATTGCGGTATCGCAATTACAGCTTTAAAATGTATTCTTTTTTTTTTTTAAATGTCTGGGTAAAAAAAAAACTTTTTTCAAGTGAACACAATGTATTTCATTTCCAAAACCCACTGCACACTGGCAGGGAGAGGGATTACTAAACTGCACTTACTGTCCTTGACCACTCGTAAAAACCAGCTCATACTACAGGAACGGTACGACGGAGAAGCTAAACCTTGAAACTGGTAACCGGCCCATGCCCCCCCCCCCCGTCTCCTGGCCTCCAGACTGCACATGTTCCTTCAGCTTGCTGTCTCGTAAACACTCGCCTTGCCCCCCCCAGGTGATGCGTCGAGCTCAGAGCAACTCGCCTCGCATCCCTCCCAAGAAATACCACTCCTTCAGGGAGACGAGCGACAGCGGCATCCTGAGCAACCTGCTCTTACTCCCCGGTTACAAACCTCCCCGCCCTCGCCCCCCTTCCTATCCCGCTCACGTCAGTCCTACTAGGGATCACCACTACTTGCCTCAAATCCATGTCACCTGTGTCCCAGAGATGCGCCAGCAGAGCCCCAACAGGAGCCCAGAGAGGAGCCCCGACTCCAGGGGCCGGACCCCCGGCCGGCGGGTCAGTCGGAGACTTGAACGCACTCTTTACTCCTTATTCTCTCCGTCTCCTTTCTGATCCCGCAGTCTCTGCAGGCTGGCTTACTAACTAACCCCGGCCGGTGCAACGATTCCCTCTTTAATCACTCGTAACAGTCTTATTTCTCTAACCAGGTGGACTCGCACGCGTTCATTCTGGGCTGGCGGCAGACGTGATAATGTGGACTCCTGTTTGTTTGAGTTCACACCCCCTTCATCTCACTATTTCTCCCGGGGATCTTTGGATTTATTTCCTCTTTGATTGGTGCCGTCAGTGCTTCCAGAACTAACTCCCACCTCTTGTATAATAGTGCTGAATCATATTAAGGTTTAAGGTTTTCTTTATTATCAGCGAGGGGCAATTTGTTGTACAGCCAGTAACCGCATAAACGTAAACAATAATTACTATAAAAATCACATTTAGTGAGTTATTTAAAAGGCCAGTGGCAGCATTGGCCAATGAGTTGTTAAGTCTTCTGGTCTTGGCAGATTGAACTCCTTGGATGGGGGTGGGAATTAAAGGTTTGTGGCTACTGGCAAACATTATTTCCACCAAAAAAAGTATTTTTCTTCTCTTTTAATCCTTTGTCAAGTTTCCTCCTCTGCACGTTAACGTGTACTCTTCTCTAAATCGTCTGGATGTCAAACCTTCACTTTCCATTTGACGGGTTGCTGACTCTGTCTGGGTCTTCTTATTACCATAAATATAATATCAAGTAAGAAATAACAGTCATTTCTTGTAGAGATAAGAATATTTTCTTGGTGTGGGCTTCCTCTCCAGGTTAAAACAGTGAAATGGGGACGTACTAAGTAGGGGTGCACGATTCAGAAAATGTCACGATTCGATTTGATATTGATTTTCAGGCTCAAGATTCGATTCGAAATTTAAAAAAAAAAAAAAAAAACTATTCACAGTCTGTAAATGTAGTTACTTTTCCCGTGTGATTGCAGTAGACATACAATTTAAAAAAAAAAAAAAAAAAAAAAAAAAAAACATTTTTGGAATTCTTTGAATCGGTAGAGCTTGAATCGTGATTCGAATGTGAATCGATGTTTTTGCTCACCCCTAGTATTAGGGTTGAGAGCTGCTGTTGTGTTGCATGTTGTGGTGTGATGGGATAATATATTTAACAGGTACTAACGTCCAACAGCTCAAGCTAACATCAGCTTAATCTTACAGGCTTTGTTGATGATCACTAACTGACCAGCATCTCTTAAATTCCAGGTTGTTGGAGTCTTTCCCCTTTTTCTCTCTTTTATTGTGTTATATGTTTATTAGTTGAATTTAACTTTACACACTTAACAAATATGATATTTTGACACTTCTAGATGTGCTTACTAGCGTGTTGAATGTGGGTTACCTTTCAGATTTGAGTGTAAATGTAAGTTTAGTAAAGTCCCAGCAGAAGAATGCAGGTTATTGCTCCATATTTGACCTTTTGCCGGTTTTCTTTATCACCATAAACCAAAGCCAGAAGCTCACACTCACACGAGAACACCCGTCCCCAGAGGGGGGTGGGGGGGGGGGTGTCCTTTATTCGGAATACAGATATACAAACAAACAAGGCACATTTAGATTAGATAAGATTCAACTTTGTCATTGTGCAGTGTACAAGTACAAAGACAGCGAAATGCAGTCAAAATCCACTTCAAAAGTAGAGCTTTTGCCTCAGGTCGGAAACCTAGGAGCTTATACGTAACAAATCAACACAAAGCAAAAAAAATACAAAAATAAGAGAACAATAAAAAGGGCTATCTCATATTAACTTCAAAGTTTCAAGTAGAGAAATCAATTTATGGGCTTTTTTGTCTTAACCCTCCCACAAATTTGACCCATATTCAAAACGTTTCTATATCAGAAATTTGGGTTTCTTTCATCCAAATTGTCAAAAAAAATAACGTGGATGGTTCCATACAACCATTACTCTTCACAACAGTTCAGTACTTTCATTGAATTTGGGTGTTTTTATTCAATTTTATAACATTTGGAGAAAATAAAATGATAAAATAACGTTGAAAAGAGTGACAAAAATGTCGGAAATAGCTTCAAAAACGTGGGGAAAAAAACAAAAAAAAAAGTCAAAAGTGCAGGAAAAATGTGTCAAAAACATTGGTAAGAAGTGACAAAAAAAAACGACAGACGTGTCGAAAAAGACGACCGCAACGTTGGAAAAAAAACTAAAACTCAGACCGAGAAAAATAAAAAGTTGCCTGGTCGACGGGAAGACAACACAAGGGTTAAACCTGTTTCAATGACTTACACAAAAGATTTAATTAATTATTCCAATGGATCAGGCAGGGTTTAGTTTCAAAGCCCCGTCCCCAGAGTCTGCACACATTTAGGGCAGATCTCCAGGCCTGCCCTCTGGTGGCAGCCGGTGGACGGATGTAGGGCAGCTGCAGCTATATCAGTCTCTGTCCCTCTGGACACCCCGCATGGAAACACACACACTCTGTACAGATAGGTCTACCCTCGTCTCAGCCTCCCAGGATTTCCTTCCGAGCTTCAGAGGAAGAAATCACACACAGACACAATGCTCCACTCTAAAAACAGATGACCACCGTTTAGAGAAAAGACGCTCCTCTTGGCATTAATGTACGCATGAAGGAGCGCAGGCTATGTCTGCAGCTGCAGCCTTTTCCAAATGAATGAACGTTAGAACTGAAACGTGCTGCTTTTGTAAATGACTGAGGAGTAACTTAGACGTCTAAAAAGTTAGTTTGTTAGCTGTTGGCTATGAAATTAGGGCTGCACAATTAATCGCAATGTTATCGAAATTGCAAGATGGACTAGTGCAATATCCAAATCGCAGAGGGGGCGCAATATTTGTTAAAGTTAAAATATGTGTCAAACCGTTCTGAATGAAGTAGAGATGTCCCGGCCTACAGATTATTTCCTACAGATCTTTGTTTGGTACAGATCCTCCCAAAAATCGCACTATAATCTTTTACATTTTTTAAGATGTAATATTAGTCAATGAAAATGAGAATAATGATACAAACATGATCATTCCCTCCAATATCGTGAGTCGTATTGCAATCGCAATATCAGTCAAAATCGCAATTACGTATTTTTTTTTTTCTCATATCGTGCAGCGATATATATGAAATGTCTCAGAAACTTTGCTCTTGACTATTATGGATTAAGCTAAAGCTATCGATCATTAATACCGCGACTACAAAACCTGTCGACTCATGTCATTTTGTTTTATGTCATTAATAAAGTCTTTAAATATTATTTTTTTTAAAAGTGTATGAAAGTGTGTTTCTCAGTTGTGCACAACAGAAAAGATTTGCTGCTGTAGATTTAAAATATCTCCGTAAACAATAAGATTAGATATGATGTCACACGTCCAGCTCATCGAGCGAACAATCCTGAAGAGGATGGATGCTGTTCACTCCACCAGAACGTACCTTATGCACGAGTAAAGAATAACGTTTAACACAAGCAATTACATCTTTCTTATGCACTTTCATTTTAAGTCTGGAAATCCAACATCTGGATAAACTCACGCCTAATCACAGAAATCACAACTCAGTCATGAAGCACAGCAGTTTGTACTAAATGGAATGAAACCATTTACACACACCTCAGAGCATGCTGTGAGTGACTGGTGTGTGTGTGTGTGTGTGTGTGTGTGTGTGTGTGTGTGTGTGTGTCAGGTGGAGGAGCATTATAAGATGAACAGACAGACTTCTCCTGCATTGCAGCACAAAGTCTCAAACCGGATCTCGGACCCGTCGCTGCCACCCCGCTCCGAGTCCTTCAGCAGCGGAGGCATCCAGCAGGCCCGGACCCCGCCGATGCACCGCCCCGTCGAACCCCAGGTGTGTGTCCTACTATGTCTTTACATGGGAGTGTGTGTGTGTGTGTGTGTGTTAGCATGAGACACAAACTTACATCCCTCAGGGTCCCATCACACATTAAGTTTGGTTTCTTTGGTCTGTGTGAAAGTAGAAAAGGCGGGTTTTCAGATCGAATCCTCCAATAAGAGAATGTGGTACTCTGCAGGAAAAGGGACCTCTGAAAGGAAGTGTGTAGCCTGTAGTTTTGACTGTTTCTCTGGTATTTATATCATTTCCAGGGACATGAAGGCCCCGTTTTGACAAAAATTCTTTTAAAATCCCATGTGAGTGATCCGATAACAATGCACCCAGGACGCATTGAGATCCGATCACTCAGACCACAGTTAAGAGACAGTTCGGGCCACCTATGGCCACATTGTGTACTGGACCACATTAAGGACCGCCTACTTAACTGTGAGCGAGACTACATAGTCATTGTTTGTTTGGCTCAACCTTACAAGGAGAAAGAACAGTTGGCTTCTAGACGTTAACATTCGTCTACAGACTCGCGTTTCCATTCTAGCTGGAGGTCAGAAGCTTGTGTTTTCAGGGTTGTTAGAGGAAATGTGGTTGTTGCTGAAGCAAACATTGTTTGGCTGGTGTGAACACACCCTGAGTCACATGTTTCTTACCTTCCTCTCCTTCTCTCCCGTCTCTTCATCACTCCTCCTGCATCACTCGTCCTCCTCCCTCATCTTGATCACATTGTGTGAACGCATCCTGATCCTGCTCTTCCTCCTCAACCCTACCTGTTTCGTGTGTGTGTGTGTGTGTGTGTGTGTGTGTGTGTGTGTGTGTGTGTGTGTGTGTGTGTGTGTGTGTGTGTGTGTGTGTGCAGATGGCCCACCTGGTGCAGGTGAAGAGTCACGGCCTGTCAGGCTCCCAGTCTCTCTACGACCCCCACGGTGTGTCGTCCTCCTCGGCATCGCCCTCCCCCTCCCGGCCTCCCATGCCCCGGCAGAACTCCGACCCCACTTCCGACACCCCTCCTCCCCTGCCCCTCTCCCGCCTGGCGCCCCCCCTCGACAAGTTGGACCGCAGCTCCTGGCTGCGGCAGGATGACGACATGCCCCCGAAGGTCTCTGCATGCCACGACCTGTGTGTTTTTGACCACAATGTGTGTGTGTGTGTGTGTGTTTGGTCTTGTGGCTTTTCTTTCTCTAAATTCAAATGTTCTTGTCTGTGTTCTGTTTTAGTTTCTGTCTTTTGGGAGTCTCTCCTGATATGTTTTGTTTTATTTTAATTTTAATGGTTTTAATCTCAAAGACATAGACTCCAGGGCGCCTAGTTAGCTCACCTGGTAGAGCGCGTGCCCCTATGTACAGAGGCTCAGTCCTCGACACAGCGGCCAAGGGTTTATTTCCGACCTGCGGCCCTTTCCTGCAAGTCATTCCCCCTCTCACTCTCCACTTTCATGCCTTAACTGTCATATCAAATAAAGGCCTAAATGCCAAAGAAAAAATTATCTTAAAGGTCCCATGGCATAAAAATGTCACTTTATGAGTTTTTTAACATTAATGTGAGTTCACCCAGCCTGCCTATGGTCCCCCAGTGGCTAGAAATGGTGATAGGTGTAAACCGAGCCCTGGGTATCCTGCTCTGCCTTTGAGAAAATGAAAGCTCAGATGGGCCGATCTGGAATCTTCCCTTTATGACGTCATAAGGGGAAAGGTTACCTCCCCTTTCTCTGCTTTGCCCTCCCAGAGAATTTGGCCCACCCATGAGAGAGAGAGAGAGACATCATGGCTTTCAAACAGCAAAGTGGCAGTTGGTCAAGGCCACACCCCCACCCTCCACCTTGCCCCCCCTCTCTCCTCCTCAATAGCATTTAAAGCTACATACACTGGATAATGATTCAATTCTGTACTAAATCTTACTGAACAGGCCAGATGTTGTCTCCTCTGACCCAGTCTGTGTTGGAGAGAGTCTGATATGAAGACAGGTGGGAGGTTCTGACGCAGACGGCTCTGCTGTGTGTTCCCCAGGTTCCTCAGAGGACGACATCCATCTCTCCCGCTTTGGTCAGGAAGCACTCTCCTGGAAATGGACCGGGCCTGGGGCCTCGGGCTGGAGCTCACCTCATACGGGCCAGGTACATACACGGCATCAAAGTATACGTAAAGTACTTAAATGCTCATTATGCAGAATGAGCCATTTCAGAATGAGCCATTTCAGAATCATATAAAGTATATTTCTGGATTACAATTGTTGATGCATTAATGTGTAAGGCTGCAACTCACGATTGTGTTCATTGTTAATTAATCAGTGGATTATTTTCTGGATGAATGGGTTAGTTGAGTCTCTAAAATGTCAGAAAATGGTGAAAATTGTGGACCAGTATTTCCCAAAAAGTTCAAGATGACGTCCTCAAATGTCTCGTTTTGTCCACATCTCAAAGATATTCAGATTACTGTCCCAGAGGAGAGAAGAGACTAGAAGATATTCAGATTACTGTCCCAGAGGAGAGAAGAGACTAGAAGATATTCAGATTACTGTCCCAGAGGAGAGAAGAGACTAGAAGATATTCAGATTACTGTCAGAGGAGAGAAGAGACTAGAAGATATTCAGATTACTGTCACAGAGGAGAGAAGAGACTAGAAGATATTCAGATTACTGTCCCAGAGGAGAGAAGACACTAGAAGATATTCAGATTACTGTCAGAGGAGAGAAGAGACTAGAAGATATTCAGATTACTGTCCCAGAGGAGAGAAGATACTAGAAGATATTCAGATTACTGTCCCAGAGGAGAGAAGATACTAGAAGATATTCAGATTACTGTCCCAGAGGAGAGAAGAGACTAGAAGATATTCAGATTACTGTCCCAGAGGAGAGAAGAGACTAGAAGATATTCAGATTACTGTCCCAGAGGAGAGAAGATACTAGAAGATATTCAGATTACTGTCCCAGAGGAGAGAAGAGACTAGAAGATATTCAGATTACTGTCAGAGGAGAGAAGATACTAGAAGATATTCAGATTACTGTCCCAGAGGAGAGAAGAGACTAGAAGATATTCAGATTACTGTCAGAGGAGAGAAGAGACTAGAAGATATTCAGATTACTGTCAGAGGAGAGAAGATACTAGAAGATATTCAGATTACTGTCCCAGAGGAGAGAAGAGACTAGAAGATATTCAGATTACTGTCCCAGAGGAGAGAAGAGACTAGAAGATATTCAGATTACTGTCCCAGAGGAGAGAAGATACTAGAAGATATTCAGATTACTGTCCCAGAGGAGAGAAGAGACTAGAAGATATTCAGATTACTGTCAGAGGAGAGAAGAGACTAGAAGATATTCAGATTACTGTCACAGAGGAGAGAAGAGACTAGAAGATATTCAGATTACTGTCCCAGAGGAGAGAAGATACTAGAAGATATTCAGATTACTGTCAGAGGAGAGAAGATACTAGAAGATATTCAGATTACTGTCCCAGAGGAGAGAAGACACTAGAAGATATTCAGATTACTGTCAGAGGAGAGAAGATACTAGAAGATATTCAGATTACTGTCCCAGAGGAGAGAAGAGACTAGAAGATATTCAGATTACTGTCAGAGGAGAGAAGATACTAGAAGATATTCAGATTACTGTCAGAGGAGAGAAGATACTAGAAGATATTCAGATTACTGTCCCAGAGGAGAGAAGATACTAGAAGATATTCAGATTACTGTCAGAGGAGAGAAGAGACTAGAAGATATTCAGATTACTGTCCCAGAGGAGAGAAGAGACTAGAAGATATTCAGATTACTGTCCCAGAGGAGAGAAGAGACTAGAAGATATTCAGATTACTGTCCCAGAGGAGAGAAGAGACCAAAAGATATTCAGATTACTGTCCCAGAGGAGAGAAGAGACTAGAAGATATTCAGATTACTGTCCCAGAGGAGAGAAGAGACTAGAAGATATTCAGATTACTGTCAGAGGAGAGAAGAGACTAGAAGATATTCAGATTACTGTCAGAGGAGAGAAGAGACTAGAAGATATTCAGATTACTGTCAGAGGAGAGAAGAGACTAGAAGATATTCAGATTACTGTCCCAGAGGAGAGAAGAGACTAGAACATACAGTACAGAGTTTTTTTGTGATTGTTGCGGGCAAAAATCCTTGATTATGCGTCACGTTTTCTTAAAAAATACGATGGAATATGCGAGATAATTATGCAGTTTTATGCGATGAAATTGCGGGAACTTGCAGAAACTGCGGTTTCATCGTGGCTTCATCGCGGGGTCTGCAGCTTTTCGATGATGTTCACGTCGCGTAATTTCGTCACTTCATAACGTTCCCATGGCAACAGGGGGAAGTGGCTGCTCTTGTGTGAAGTAAACGCAACATTTTTCAACTTTCTGCTAAGATGTGTGACTTTTTTGCAACGAAAATGCGGGGATTATGAAATCATGTATTTAAACAAATGCGGCCCCGCATAAATATGCAGACTTTGGCTGATTATGATCATTGAATTATGCGATCGCATAATCACGTTTTTCTGGAGGGAGCGAACATATTCACATTTAACAAGCTGACATCAGAGACGGTTTTTTTTATTTATTTTTTTAACTTTTTTTTCATAAAAAATGACTCAAACTGATTAATCAATTATCAAAATATGGTAGTTGGCGATTATTTTAATAGTTGACAGCTAATTGATTAATCTTTGCAGCTCTATTAATGTTGATCACAGCTCATTTGAATGACTTTATATACTATATAATGTACTAATAATACATCATTTATTTTATGACTATATTTTGTATTCTTAACCTGAATCGGCAAAGTAACTAAAGATATCAGAGAGCAGAAAATGGAAATCCTAAAGTACAAGAACCTTAAAATTGTCCTTAAGCACGGTGCTTACAATCCAGATAAGCACACGCACGCACACACCGATCTGTGGAAACGCAGGTGTGATGATTTCAACAGTTTCCCGCATGAATGAGACAGCGCTGTGTTTGTGTTGCCGTAGCAACCCTGACCTGCGGAGGACCGACGTCTCCATGGAGACGCCCCTGAAGAGGACGAGCAGCGGCAGCTCCTCAAGCTCCAGCACCCCCAGCTCCCAGGGAGGCTCCAATGAACAAGGTACACACACACACACACACACACACACACACACACACACACACACACACACACACACACACACACACACACACACACACACACACACACACACACACACACACACACGTTTTCTACTTCTATACTTGTGAGGGCCCTCCTTCATGTAATGCTGTCCTAGTTCCTCACCATTACTTTGCATTTATTTAGGGAATAAGAAGGGACTTACAATAAAGCAATACAACCTCCATAGCAACTATGGCTCTATGTCGTTGGAAAGTTTCCAAAGTTGTACCTTACTTTCCTCCAAATGTTATCACTTTCCCAAAATTCTTCACTGTCCACAAATGCCAAATAAAGTCCACACTTTCATAAAAATTTCCTTAGTTTCCAAATAATTTCCTCACTGTCACAGCTGGAAACTGAGTGCATTATTTTAATATTGAGGTCATTTGCATCCTCAATACACAAATATCGAATCCAGTTTCCAGCTGTAGCTCAGGTGGTAGAGCGCCCGTCTACCAAAAGGAAGGTCGGTGGTTCGACCCCTGGCCCAAAAGAAAAAGAATTGCTCCAGATGCTGTGTCATCGGTCTGTTAGTGTGTGAATCTTTATCTGATTAGCAGGTGACATCTTGTATGGCTGCCTCGGCCACCAGTGTATGAAGTATGAATGTGTGTGAATGGAGCCTTTACTGTGTAAAAGCGCTATATAAATGCAGTCCACACTTTCCAAAACTTCTTAATGTTTGAAAAATATCCTCAGTCCTCACTGTGTGTGTGTGTGTGTGTGTGTGTGTGTGTGTGTGTGTGTGTGTGTGTGTGTTCAGGTAATTCAGCCGCTAAGACTGAAGGCTCGACACTGTCTTCCCACGAGACCAAAGATGACGGCAGAGAGGTGACACGACCCAGCAGGCCTGCAGTGAGTAAACACACACACACACACACACACACACACACACACACACACACTCTGACTCTTCTCTCTGAACTAACCACGCTGCTGTTCATGTTCACTCTCTTCCTCACATCGTCCTTCAGAGCTATAAGAAAGCTGTAGACGAGGTCAGTGACATTTTCTCCTCCTTCACCCCTCTCTCTGTTCCTCTATCGGTCTCACCCCGTCTCCCCCACCGCTCAGTGAAATCTCTCTCTCCTCCCCTTTTCACTCACCTGTCCATTCACTGTGTTCCTACTGCAGAAGTCTTATATTCGAGTGGACTTGTGACCTACAATAATCTGGATGGGGAAAGCCCCTAGCGCTAGTTAGCTAGCTAGCTTGTTTGGCAAGGTGCAACTGAACGCTGAGCAAGACGTTTTTAGGAGACCAAAATGTTTCAATTAACTTTGCTGAAGTGAAAATACACAGTGAGAGGGTCAAAGTTTAAGATGAAAACACCCAAATACAAGTTCAGGTCTATTTGGTTGTCCACAGCGTTAGCATGGTTAGCATCGCTAAGCCTCTGTCCTGATCGACAGGTCCTAAAGCGTCCCCTGCTTTATGGTCTGTTTTAAAATAAATGGGACCATAATTTACTAAATGAACATCATGCTGTATTGAAGAAGACTTGAAACTAGTGATTGAGACCATAAACTCATTATGAAAATGTTTACTGAGGTAATAAATGAAGAGAGAAGAAGGCTCATTTTCTCACAGACTTCTATAGAAACTGACTTCTTTGTGGAGCCGGTGGGTCGCCCTCTGCTGGAAGTTAGGGAGAATGCAGGTTTGCAGACCCGGAAGTTGCTTCTTTGTAAAAACCTACTTTCACCCATTCATCCCCTCTTCTCTCTGATTAGATGTTAGATGATGGTCTCTGTTGTATCAGGAAAGACGCTGCTATTTCTGTTGGATTCATGTCTTCCTCTCATATCCACTTTACTTCCTGTTATCACTTCAGACATCTCTGCTCTCATGTTTCACTTCCAGTCACTCACTCTCTCTCTCTCTCTCTCTCTCTCTCTCTCTCTTTCCTTTCTCCCATTTTATCTCTTCCCTCTCTCTCATCAGGAGGAGTTGGTAAGATATCCCCTCACACATTGACCCCCCCTTCCCACACACACACACACACTTCCTGTCACTTAACCTCTCACATGCACAACCCCTTTTTGCTGCGGATGTCACAGAGGCTGAATTTAAAGTCCCCTGAACTTTAACCTTTAACCTTCCTGCACTGATGGCGTATGTACTCTGACTCTCTTCTCCCCGCACTGTCCTGCTGCTCGCTGCCCTCTCCACTGTGGACATTCAGTAATGTTAGTGAAATGTAATCTCACTAACAGCCTGTGCCACATATAGTCAAACTAGGGCTCGGTACCGAATTCAATACTTTTTAGGCACTGATCCAATAGCCTCTAAAGTATCGAGAATCGAAAAATGCCTCGTCATTCAATACCAAATTTCAATACCCAAGGAGTAATGCTGCGTTCCAGACACAATTTTTAGCCCGTAAGTTACGACTTCAAGTAACGACTTGGTAGCGTTCCAGGCAAAGTCACGACAAACCCTTCTAGCTGTTAAAATAGATATTGGAGAAAAAAAAGTATCGTTTAGGAACCAGTATCGAGAACACGCTATTGGTCCCCGTACGGACCAAAGTACGGAGCGTGGACTGGTAGCTGGAGAGATGCCAGTTCACCTCCTGGGCACTGTCTAGGTGCTCTTGAGCAGTTGCTCAGGGCGCACTCGCAGCCCACTCACCCTCACATCACTCCTTTTGTGCATGAATAGGACCTGAGCATGTGTGTGTGCGTATTTCAGGCCTGTGTGTGGTGTGTTCCAACAAACAGAGTGTAAATTGTAATTTCCCCACTGGGGAGCAATAAAAAGTATAAATTATTATCATTACTGGTATCGGTACCCAGCCCTAAGTAAAACCTCTTTTATCTCTCTCTTCTGCTTGGTTTCTTCTTTTTTTTTTTATTTAAACTGCATAAACTCTGACCAGGGTCCAAAATGAGCACCATCTACCAGACAAATCCTGGTTAAATATGCAAATGGATGGTAGATTTGCTTCATTCACCTGCCAAAGAAACAATGGTAAACTATTGATTGGCTGGTCAAATTTGAACATTCACTAGCCATTTGGCTGGTGGACAAAAAAGTAAATGTTGGACTCAAAGGGCCATATCTTGCACCTGGCGCCGTGCAGCGCAAAGCCCGACACAAGTGTCTTTGCTACTTTAAGACCGATGCTGTTAAGTTTCCCGTCCAGCGCCCACGTAATTTAAATAGCAAATGCACCTGCACCCATCTGTGGCCCATGGGCGTGCTGGTCTTACAGGGAGGTGTGTTCAGGTGCATTCTGGGCGTGCTGGTCTTACAGAGAGGTGTGTTCAGGTACATTCTGGGCGTGCTGGTCTTACAGGGAGGTGTGTTCAGGTGCATTCTGGGCGTGCTGGTCTTACAGGGAGGTGTGTTCAGGTGCATTCTGGGCGTGCTGGTCTTACAGGGAGGTGTGTTCAGGTGCATTCTGGGCGTATTGCTATCTTGAGGCAGCGGGAAGTGATTGCACCATTGACCAACAAAAACCTGGTCTAAAGTCACTAACGCAGCATTTCATTGTTCTTTTAACAGAGCATTAGTAAAATGCTCCGAGGCTCGTGCACAGCACGCACACTATGCTTGTTACACACACAGGGACACACAGCAGCACGCACACATGCAGAAGATTACAAATAAAAATATTACGGTGCAAATCCTCCATCATAACAGCAATGCTCCAAGGTCCAAACGCGCCTGGCTTTTAAAGGGAATGGGAGATGATCTCTGATTGGTTGATTGCATGTTACGCCCAAAACACACCTCTGATTAATGAAGACACTAAGAACAACCCTTTAGAACCATGCGCCCAGCGCACGGACCCTTGTTTCTGCCGTCAAACTAGAAAAGTGGATTTGGACACGCCCTAAACGCACCTGCGCCAGGCGCTTCACGCCGTGTGCTTAGATCGTTAAAATAGGGCCCTAACTCTGACACTGAAATGATTTCAGGGTAAAACAAAGGAACCGGGAGAAGTGAGCACATTACTCCTGCTGCTCGCTGCCCTCTCCACTGTGGACACTCAGTAATGTGGCTGACATGTTACTTACAGTTTGTGCCACATATAGTAAAACCCTCTTTTATTTCCCTCTCCTGCGCGTTTAAAAAAAAAGCTGCAAATACACTGAAATGATTTCAGGGTAAAACAAAGGAACCGGGAGAAGGGAGCACATTCCTTCTGCTGCTTTTTAACATTTACGCTGGCTTCCAGCTGGTTATAAAGACATTTTATGAGTTCTGCTGTGAGTTAATAAATCACTTCACAGATTGGAGCCAAAATATATATATATATATATATATATATATATATATATATATATATATATATATATATATATATATATATATATATATATATATATATATATATATGTGATGTGTGTGCTTGAAGTTGCATTCAGCTTCACACCGATGGAAATATTTCATGATGACCTCATGGACCATAGCTTCAGCTGTTTTGAACCTAAAATGAAAAAGAACTTGGTGGAAACTTTTTTGATTCATGTACCTTTGATTCATTATTTTTTCAACCAAACGTTTCTCTCCGTTATTAAATTAGGGGCACCTGTGGTAATAATAATAAAACATTAGAGGCAGCTTATTGCTACACTGTATCTGCACTGAACATGTATTTCTGGTCTCTTACATTTCTATTCATTTCTTTTACTCAGATTTTGCTCATTTTGATACATCAAAGTTATATAATTAAATTAGACATACTATAGATCACATGTCAAACTCGAGGTGCCAAACCCGACCCCTCGCAGATTTTGACGTTTTGACATTAACCAAGATGACATTACCAGAAGATGTCTTGGTCATGACAACTTGACATTACATTTCCTTGGAGTGTCCTTATTAAGACAACTTGACATTAAACAGGATGACATTACGTCAAGTTGTCATTACAAAGACATCCCAAACGATGTCAACTTGCCATGACAAAAACCGAATGACACTTAATGACAGAAGTCATAAATGTTTATGACTTGTTTATAACGCTTATGGCACGTTCATACATGAGGGTTAGGGTTAACCCTAATAATCGTGACACGACACGGTCATAACTATGTCATGTCATAGTTATGACAGTGTCTATGTCATAGTTATGACAGTGTCTATGTCATAGTTATGACAGTGTTGTGTCACGATTATGTCGATACCTTCAAGTCTTATCTTAGCTGACTTGGTGTGGTGGATGTTTTTTCCCCGTCCTCCAGGACCTGACGGCTCTGGCCAAAGAGCTGCGGGAGCTGCGTCAGGGGGAGGAAACCAGCCGCCCGCCCGTCAAAGTGACGGACTACTCCTCGTCCAGTGAGGACTCTCACAGCAGCGAGGACGAGGAGGGAGAGGGCGGGGCTAACGACGGGACAGTGGCTGTCAGCGATATACCGCGCATTATGTGAGTATACTTCTATTTTTATTAAAGGGATACTATGTGGATATTCAACCCACTTTGCATCATAATAATGTTGGTAGTATGTGTAAATGTTAAACTTCCCTCCATCTTACCATCGAGGCCTACAGAATAGCGCTGTAATGGGGCCTTAAAAGTTCGGCCCTACAAGGCCCGAGCCCGACAAGTACATTTTGATTGACAGCTATTTAAAAGCCCGAACCCGTTTACAGCCCGACATTATTCAAATGTGCGCACACACACAGGTCTTTAGCCTTTTGTCAAGAATGAGTCATTTAGACATTTTTTAACATCATGTATTCATGACTAACGGAGGCTATCGGCCACTTGGAAGTTGGAACAAAGAAATAAAATAAGTCCTCCAGAGGCCAGCCTCCGTTTCACCTCCTCAGCATCCATTTTCGGGCTAATCGAAATGCATCACCTCATTTACCGCACAACCCGGAGCGCGAGCCTGAGCCCGTGCACAATGATAGAAATTAAGACCGGGCAAAAGATCTTCAGCTCTAGCTTTATTGTCGATTATTCTGTCAATCATTTTTTCGATTAATGGATTAGTTGTTTGGTCTATAAAATGTCTGTTGATCAGTGTTTCCCAAAGCCCAAGATGACGTCCTCTAATGTCCTGTTTGACATAGTGGCCAAACAATGGAATTACATCTTCTGTGTCCGTCAAGTGATGCCATGGGGCCCAAAAGAACGTTTTTCCCCACAGACTCACATGGCCAAAGAGAGTTCTGTAAGTCTGTCAGCAGAGAAGTATATTAAAAAGAATATTGAGTAACAATGTTGACTTTTTCAGGCCGGCGGCGAGTCAAAGTACCAACGAGTCCTTCGGCATGATGGGAGGTCAAGACGACGGCCACGACGACTCGTTTGGAAACAGCTCCCAGGACAGCACCCTGATGATGCGTGAGGTGAGCCGCCTCTCAGTCCTGACCTTTGACCTGTAGCCTCGCTGACTCTACGCAATCTAACACTCGGCGCTCATGAGCTCATTCAGCGGCTCTGCATGCCTCGCTGTTTCCTGGTTTTGTTCTGGTCTTTGAGTGTAATAACACACGCTGGGCTCGGGGGGTGTGTGTGTGTGTGTGTGTGTGTGTGTGTGTGTGTGTGTGCATCTGTCTGTCTGTGTGTGTGTGTGTGTGCGTGTGTGTGTGCATCTGTCTGTCTATGTGTGTCTCATTGTCTGTGAATCATGGTGTCTGTTTATTGTCATGAAAGGTTAAGTAACCCAGCAAATATTCACATTTGAGAAGACGGAAACGGAGAAGTTCTGACATTTTTGCTTCAAATAATTCTTGCCAATTAGTTTTCTAACATTGATTTATAAATGAACGGAATACCCATCTCAGCTCTGTGTGCGTTCATGTGTTAAATTCTGGTTGTTTCCGGGGTCTAAGTGGAAGGTTTCGGATCTGTCTTTGTTTGAGAAGCTCTTCCACCCAAACAGAAACAAATACGCACAAGTGAAAACCCTGAATACATTTTGGAAATGAACAGAAAACACTGACTTTATTCAGCTTTAATCCAAAAGACAACAGCAGCCTGCCTGTGTGTGCTGTGTGATAACGTGTATGACGCAGCACTGTGCTGGGTTCAGTGCCCACCCGTCCTTCTAAAAACAAACGCACCCGAGCCCTCCGCCGGGTTCCTCCCTCCATCCCCTGACCTGTCAGTCACAGCCTCGCTGCACAGTAGCCCGCCCCCTCTCTCTCTCTTTCCAGAAACAACGGAGGCGGAGCTCTGCCGCCAGCAACGGTTTCCCCGGCAACACTAATCTGTTCGCCGGCAACGCCAATCTCCCTGATTTGGTGCAGCAAAGCCCCTCCCCCCTGGTCTCCCCTGGCGACGCCTCTGGGGCCCAAGTAGGTGGAGCAGCACCCGACTGTCGGCCCCTCCCCAAATCCACCCTCCCCCCCCACTCTCACTGATCCTGACAGACCAGCACCCTGTCACCTTTTCACCCTGTTCACCCGGTCACACCCCACCTGCCCTCAAACCGACTGCTCCTTTATCAGGGTGGGAAATTACCGGCAGCCACCCAACAAACAGCTCGGCGGTGTTTTGAGCCCCCAACGTCGACGTCAAGGCCCCTAACCCTAACCTCTGTCCTTGGTTCTTTTAACCGGATTTTAAAATCCGGCTTTCTTTTAACAGCTTTTATATAACCGATCTTGGTTTTTTAAGGAGGTTTTTAAGTGTTTTATTAACACCAGTGGTCCCCTTGTGCCCGTGCCCCTCGTTTTAACCCAAACCTAACCCTAACCATTGCCTAACTGTACGTACACACCGCCGCCGACTTGAGCTGCAAAGAAGCTCTGGCCGCCCGGTCAAGGACGCTGGTCAGAAAGTTCGGGGAAGCTGTTTGAGGCTTTGGCCGCTCTGACGTAGCAGCGTTCTATGTTCAATCAGGAAAAAGCTCAAGCAGCCACTGCATGGCCAATACACACTAGAGACCTTTATAAATGACATATATAATGATATAATTTGTTTTGGTTGTTGGTGGCAGCGGTGTCTGTTAGCAGTTAGCTCGCTCGTTAGCCGCTGAACCGCAGCAGCGTGCAGACAGAGCGAGCAGCCGCCAGCTGTTGATCCGTGCAGGACTTCACCGTGAGAGGACTGTTAGAGACCATGTGACCTGTTCACCGTGAGAGGACTGTTTAGAGACCATGTGACCTGTTCACCGTGAGAGGACTGTTAGAGACCATGTGACCTGTTCACCGTGAGAGGACTGTTAGAGACCATGTGACCTGTTCACCGTGAGAGGACTGTTAGAGACCATGTGACCTGTTCACCGTGAGAGGACTGTTAGAGACCATGTGACCTGTTCACCGTGAGAGGACTGTTAGAGACCATGTGACCTGTTCACCGTGAGAGGACTGTTTAGAGACCATGTGACCTGTTCACCGTGAGAGGACTGTTAGAGACCATGTGACCTGTTCACCGTGAGAGGACTGTTAGAGACCATGTGACCTGTTCACCGTGAGAGGACTGTTTAGAGACCATGTGACCTGTTCACCGTGAGAGGACTGTTTAGAGACCATGGGACCGTTTTCTCGGAACTAATGTTTTTGTAGGAACCAAAGTTTACATCGTATGTTTCTCTGGGATCAGCCAGCGTGAAGGACGTCTAGATTCTGATTGGTTGCTGGCGTTTGCCGCTGCTTGCCGCTGAACCGCGTCATAGCTCATTACCATAAAGTTGACCTACTTTCAACTTCCTGATTGACGCACTGGTCGCTCAAAACGCGACTCCGACAGATCAGCCGCTCCTTGCAGCTGAGAGAAGCTTCCGTTGGAAATGAACGACTTCCGGTATCTTTAGAAGATCAAGTCGGCGGCGGTGTGGACGTACAGTAATCCTAGTGCCTTCTAGGCCGCGCTGCCTGGAAGACGACGTTGGGGGCTTAAAACACCAAACACCAGTTTGTAAAAACTTAGTTTATTTAGTGCGTTTGGGTTGAAGTGGTGCAGAAAGAATAAAAGCTGCTAATAAGTCATATATTAACCCTTGTGTTGTCCTCCCGTCGACCCTAAACTTATTGACCTTCTGGGTCAAAATTTAAAATTAACTCTTTTTTTGCACTTTTTCTGATGCGTTTGACGCTTTTTTGATTCTTTTGGTGCTTTTTAAAATGTTTTTGTCACTTTTTCAACGCTTTTTAAAAAAAATTCATGGTCAATAAACCTAATTTAAATGACATTATACCTCATGTTTTTGTTTAAAAAAAGAAGAAGCGGAAATTATGAATTATCTCGACCAATAGTTAAGATCAGAGGATGTTGAGGGAACTTTGCAGAATGTCAAAGTTCAGTCAGGAGACTGTTTTCAAACCGTTTAAACATGGTCTTTCAAATGCTATAAAAGTGAATAAAACACCCAAAAATCAATATACTGTAAGTAATCATTCATTTTACCTGCGAACAACGTTGCATGGGTTCCATACATGCATGCATCCAAGTTATTTTGAGGGTTACTCTATATCATCTTTGATTTTCGTAGGGCTGCCCCCTCTTAGTCAATAAGTCAACTAAACGGTCATTTTGCTCTAACTCTGATTTTCCACCGGGCGCGTCTGTGCTGTGTTCTGGCTGCGCCACGGTTTTGTTCCGTCCTCCGTGACGCGCCATCATACCGCACCTCTCAGAAGCGGAGCGTCTTGCTGCCCGACTCGCAGATTTTAAGTACTTCACAGAACAATCCCGTGTTAATTAAGCTAATATCTACCTTCCACTCCTGTAATTAAACTCCATGTGTTGTCCTTATGAAAAAGATCTGTGATGTCTATTATGTTTTTCCGCCTCCAAGATGAATCTCTCGTCATCCGTGGCGCTTTACGCACGCTTCTGGGACGCGCCATTGCTGCTGGCTGGCTGGTGGGTTATCAAACATTGACTTGAATGCCCGGAAACGCAGCGCAGATGCGTTAGAGGTAGTGGAAATGAAAAAAGGTGTCAAACGTTGAACAAAACGACAAAAACGTGACAAAAACATTGCAAAAAAAGTGACAAAAATGTCAGAAAAAGTGTCAAAAAAGTGTTTTTGACCCGAGAGGACATGGTCGGTGGGAAGACCACACAAGGGTTAAACCATTCTGCTGCTTCACTCGGGCTCATCTTATTTTTTTTACCTCTTTGCATCACAGAGCAACAGGAAGAGGGTTTTAAAGGAAATGAGACTCTAAGCATGAAAATAAAAAATGACAGCATGTGGCACTTTTAATTTCCTGCCCTTTATTTAGATCTTTGGCTCCAGCGTTTTTGCCCACAGATGGATTCCTTCCCTCCCTCGCTCCGCTCGTTTTCTCCCCCTCTTTCTCCCCCCTTCCTCTCTCAGTTTTCCAGCGTCTGATCCAGAAAGTGTCCTCCACTGTGAGCACATGATGCAGGTAGCTGACAAAATAAAAGAAACACTGACAATTAAGTGAAAGTGGAATTAACGTGGGATGAAGCCAAAAAGGTTTTTCATTAACGTGACAGAAGAAAGGAAAAAAAAAAAAAGTTGTTGAATCCTTTTGAAGATGTTTCCGTGGCTCACCGTGATTAAAAAGCCTTCCCTGAACACATCACTGTGTTTTCTTCTATTTCAACAGTTACCTGCTTCATTCAGTTTGCCCCAAAACTAACAAACAGTCAGATAAACGTGTGACTGACTGTGTTTCTGTGATCTGCAGTACGGGATGGGCAGCAGCGGAGGCTCCAAGTCTTCCTTCACACCGTTCGTAGATCCGAGGGTGTACGGGACCTCCCCGACTGACGACGACGATAACATCTCTGCCTCAGGTACAATTCCTCACCGGGTTGGACCTGGAACCATAGACGTAACTAAAGGTATAGTAAGTGATGTTAATCCAATACACACAATTTTGTCAAATTCAGTGAATACAGTCACCTAGCTCTCTATTTTGTGTGTGCGCTGGAAAAAAAATCTGGTGTTAATACACAGCTCTGGCTGTGTAAATGGAAAACAAACAGAAAGGAGTGCACAAGCCATAAAACACTGTTCCAGCCAATCAGCAACAGGCGGCGACAGTTGATGGGGGGGGGGGGGGGGGGGGGGCAGTAGTTATCTGGTTGTATTTGTTTGGCAGTTGAGTTCAAATATCAACAATCTTTGTGCAGAATCACTTACTGCACCGTTTCACGGGGGATAGGGGGTTACAACCCCCACAATAATCAAAACTGGCCAGTGCAAACTAATTTGAACTAATTTAGCTAAAAAAAAGTTATAAAAAAAACATAAATAATATAAAATAATAAATGTACGCGAACTCCCTCTAGTGGTACGCGGATGGAATCTCTGATATATTTTGAAGAAATGAAATAAATTAATTTAAAAACATAATACTTTGGAAACACTTCAACAATACTTAAACTATGATCAGTTTGAAGTCATTTAAAATAAGCATTTCCTTAACGTGTAAATATTTTTGTTTCGATATCAGCCTGCTACGTGGTCACGTTCATGAATGCAGTGCGCATACATCCATAATTAGTTAGGAGCTGGAGGGACGGAGGAAGTACAGCGTGTCTGTGCCTGTCAACAAATAATGTTTTTAGGAATAAACCTGCCTTCTGCGTGAACTGTCCGTAGCTGAATAGGCCTATGCTATTCTCTTTTATTGTAGGGCTGGGCGATTTGGAGAAAATCAAACATCACAATAATTTTGACCAAATACGTCTATATCGATATTGCAACATTATTGTAGGATTGACAATTGGTGCTTTCACAAAATATTTACACAATATCTGTGATAAATAATCATCAGGAATGTGGATACAATGATTAAGTGGTGTCTAATCTGACTCCAGTTAATTAATTCTCATGCCTTCTTATGTAAATGTCAATGGCTGTATTTATATAGCGCTTTTCTAACAACTACTTAACAACTACTCAAAGAGTTTTAAACAGTACAGGAACCATTCACCATTCACACACATTCATACACCGTGGCCGAGGCTGCCGTACAAGGTGCCACCTGCTCACCAGATAAACATTCACACATGGGACTGCAGGGCGAGGGATCGAACCACCAACCTTCCGACTGGTGTCTAATCTGACTCCAGTTAATTAATTCCTGCGCCTTCTTATATTGGCCTTACATTCACCATACACAAGGATCAATCAGAGACGATGAGTTCAGTCAGCCAAGTTTACTGAGTAAATACACAACACAGCTGTGAGTTCACAAACAGAGACTAAGCTTCCCTAACGACAGACATAAAGTCAGGGCTCGATCCACCAAGTTGTCTTCTGAAGTGAGCCCCGATCTATTCTCTCCCTTAAGCTTTTATCCTCTCCTCACAGGGGGGTGTCTTCTTGTTTCTAGGCAGAAACTGTTATCTTCACTCACACACACACACACACACACGCCAGGGTCTGTGTGGTGCAACTTCCTCTTCCGTTCTCGTAACTTTAACTCTCTTTCTTTTTTTTCTGCTTATCTGTCTGGTACGCGATGCACTTGTATGCCATGTAAGGCCTAAACTTGCTTCTCTACTTCCTCAATGACTGCACGCGGATCTTTTGCCATGAGCACGAAACAATTTGAACTATCAATATTCTAAAGTGGGTAAAGGCAAATAATAAAACAGCTAGTTGCTCTGGTAAGTTCAGAAAATGACATCACTTAATTGTAACGCAGCCTTTAAAAGCAGGAAACACTTGTCATATTAAAAAATCACGTTATCTAAAAATGAAGACGATATCTAGTCTCATATCATCGATTTATATTGATATATTGCCCAACCCTATTTTAACGTGGGGCATAATGGTGGTACTTAGAGAGCCTATTATTTTCTGAAAGGGTACGTGCTGTAAAAAGAGAACCACTGACCTAGATTAATACTTTATTCTTCAAATTACATTACTGTTGTTCATCTTTATAATTCACTTGCCAAAATGTCATCAAATAAAAACAATAAGAACCTGTTCCTTCTATTTCCTTCATTATATTCCTCAGTGCTCGTGGTGCAGGTGAGGTCTTCCATAGTAAAATAGCAAATGCACTCATGGCTCTGTGAGAAACTTTGTGTGATAACGTGTGTGTGTGTGTGTGTGTGTGTGTGTGTGTGTGTGTGTGTGTGTGTGTGTGTGTGTGTGTGTGTGTGTGTGTGTGTGTGTGTGTGTGTGTGTGTGTGTGACGTTGTGCTGCAGCGCTGTTTGCTGATGAGCTGCTGAAGCACGAGCAGGAGCTGGAGCAGGCGAGACTCAACGAGGCCCGCAAGATCTCGGTGGTCAACGTCAACCCGACCAACATCAGGCCGCACAGCGACACGCCCGAGATCCGCAAATACAAGAAACGCTTCAACTCTGAGATCCTGTGTGCGGCTCTCTGGGGTGAGACGGTCACACAAACTCCTTCACAATAATAACATTGAGATGCAGATGCAGACGGCCGCCCACCAAGAGCCTGGGTCTGTCCGAGGTTTCTGCCTAAAAGGGAGTTTTTCCTCGGCCCCTGTTGCCCTACATGCTTGCTCTTGGGGAAATTGTTGGGTTTTTGTAAATTATAGAGTGTGGTCTAGACCTACTCTATCTGTAAAGTACCCTAAGATAACTCTTGTTATGATTTGGTACTATAAATAACATTCAATCGAATTGATTATTAATAACTAGAGATGGTCCAAAACCATTTTTGCTTTGCGATTCTGATACCTGAACTTGCGTATCGGTCAATACTGAGTATCGATCCGATACAAGTGTGTTAATAAATATATATATATATATATATATATATATGTATATAAATACATACATATACAGATGAAATAAGGTGCAGATGAATAACAAATGGGATATTGCATGGCACAGTTTTATATCCCATTTGTTAGTCATATGCACCTTATCTCATCTGTATCTATATCTCTCTATCTATCGATATATATATATATATATATATATATATATATATATATATATATATATATATATATATATATATATATATATATATATATATAATATACTCGGCGCTCATGAGCTCATTCAGCGGCTCTGCATGCCTCGCTGTTTCCTGGTTTTGTTCTGGTCTTTGAGTGTAATAACACACGCTGTGTGTGTGTGTGTGTGTGTGTGTGTGTGTGTGTGTGTTTTACCTGTCTATATATAATAGAGGTGTTTATAGTGTACATATTATTACTATTGTTACGAATTGTCATAAATTGCATGGCTTTAACATTGATGTATCATATCTTATTTATCAATTTTAAAGATGGACCAGGTCAGCACTTTATTTGAAGGGCCACAAACATGATGATGTCATGAAGAAGTAATGTTTAGTTAATCGTGATTACAAAACTACAATTCAGTTTCTTTAGCCTGTCACTTTATCTACAGATTTACCTATGAAGACGACACGAACTTAATCAATAAATCAGAAATCAGGATGATTGAAATACCTTAATTGATGCATAAGTTAACGTACTGTTCCTGCGTTAAGTCATGCATGAGATACTATTAATCAGTGTACATTACTGGTAGTTCATGACGTACTACATGAATGATGCAATCATGCTTTTTCATGCATAAAGTCATTCAATAGTTCATGATAATTCATTTACTGTTATTATAAAGTATTTTTCTATTTCTTATAATACTTTTGATCTATTCTATCTCTGTTTAATGTGAGTTTTGGAGCTTCTGTAACAAGGGAATTTCCCCCAGTGTGGGATCAATAAAGTCTATCTAATCTGATCTTAAACACCAGGCATCTGTGTGTCCGTGCAGGGGTGAATCTGCTGGTGGGGACGGAGAACGGCCTGATGTTGCTGGATCGAAGCGGTCAAGGCAAAGTTTACAACCTGATCAATCGCCGACGCTTCCAACAGATGGAAGTCCTGGAGGGACTCAACGTCCTGGTCACCATCTCAGGTTTGGATGCCTCCTAAAGCACTGCTGGAATGGAACTAAGTACATTTACTCAAGTTTTGTATTTCATTTGATGTACTCGTATTTGAGTATTTCCATGTTCTGCTACTTTCTACTTGTACTCCTCTACATCTCAGAGGTAAATATTGTAATTTTTACTCCACTACATTTGTGTGACAGCTTCAGTTACTTTTCAGCTGACGGTTTTTCATTCCAACCCTGTCCAGTGAAAACCTTGTATCTCCAGATGTGTTGACGTTGAATGTTTGTGATGAACTGAAGGATGACGTGTTCCTTTATGTGTTGAGAAAATTGTCCTCCTCCTCAAGAAATGCATCGTCACAAAGCTGAAATCTGGGCTGTTTTTCTGACACCATGAAAAGTATAAAAACTTTTTAGAGATACGTTGTTTCTTTGTTTTTATTTTTTTACTTAACCAGGTAGGCCGGTGAGAACAGGTTCTCATTTGCAACGGCGACCTGGCCAAGAAAAGTATAAGCGCGCAGGACAACATACAGTTTCACGTTCAGTACAATACAGGAATACAGAATACAATAGGCTACATAAAGTACAGAATTAAGTAGGCATTACAAAGCCGGTGCAAAGTGAGGTGTAATGCGAAAGTGATATGGTAATAACACGATATACACGAATAGACAGTCTATATCACTGCTGAGATGTAGTGAAGTGATCTGGTTAGTGGTGTTGATCAGTTATGATGCAATATATATGAATAGACAGTCTATGTAAATACTGAAATGTAGTGAAGAGTCAATATACAGTTAGTGCAAATAGTGGTCTAGGTAGTGATGTAGAACAGAAATAACACAGTATACATGAATAGACAGACTATATAAATGCTGAGATGTAGTAAAGAGTCAATATACAGTTAGTGCAGATTGTGGTGTACAAAAATTGTATGACGACAAAGGTTGGAAGAATGACAGTTGAGCATACCAGGGCGACGCTACAAACATATGATGATCTTATAGAATATGATGCATTGCTGTAGCTTAAACTACCCAACAGTATATAAAGGAGTTAAAATGAGCACAACCTTAAACATCTACAGCAGGAAAATGCAACAGATGCATTAAAGCAGCAGGAATATTAATTTAGAAACAACTGATAGAAGAGGAAACCGCTCTGTTTTCAGCTTTGTGACGATGCATTTTTCCAGCTGATCCAAGAGGCTTTTTTTAAAGACTTTATTCAGCTTAAGAAGGAGGAGAATTTTCTCATCCTTCAGTTTATCACAAACATTCAACATCAACACATCTGGAGATACGAGGTTTTCACCAGACAGGAAGGGGATGATACACTGTCATTTGAAAAGTAACTAAAGCTGTCAGACAAATGTAGTGGAGTAAAAAGTACAATATTTACCTCAAGGGGCCCCGTACAGCAGGTATAAAGCTGCATAATACTGCATAAAAAAGTATATAAATACAGTACTTGAGTAAATGTACTTGGCTACATTCCACCATTGATGTCTGAAATGTGAAACCTGAACATGAAAACATATTTACATGTAAGGAGAATGTAATTTCTCTGAATTGTAATGTGTTTTCCCTTAACCAGGGAAGAAGAACAAGCTGCGTGTTTACTACCTGTCCTGGCTGAGGAACAGGATATTACACAACGACCCTGAAGTGGAAAAGAAACAGGGTTGGATCACTGTTGGGGAGCTGGAGGGCTGCGTGCACTACAAAGTCGGTACGAAAACACATTTATGTGGGTTATGAGGACACAAACGCGTGAACACACCAACATTGTGGGGACTCACCTCCAATTTGGGGACAACAAGTTGAAGTTAGCCAGTAAATTTAAAGGTTATGTTTTTTTAGAGGGGGTTAAAGCTTTAGTGTGTAACGTTTTGATGTTAATGAACATCCGTTACATTCAAGCCGTTGCCAAATGAGTTGCTCACGGAAGGCTTGTATCATGTGGAGGCGCCGTCAGTTTTGTTGTCATTTCTTAGAATTCCTCATGGGGGAGACAGAAACTACTCACTATAGCTTTAAGATTGATTTCCTCTTTGAATCTTTTGATTAATTGGGTGAATATATATTAATCCTGGGTAGCCCTTGTCTGGCTATCACCAGACCAAGCTCAATCTTTTAAGATTGAACATTAGTTTGGAGAGTCTGCTCTGTATTTTCTCTGCACAAGAGGCGGGATCAACGGGCATAGTTCAAATGACTCTGTACGCAACTGGATAGTCCTTCAACCAATCAGACCAACGATCCCGGTGACGTAGCAGCGACAGCGGCATCAACGGGTTGCTGCACTTCGGTGGCTGCCATGTTGAATGTAAACAAGAAGCTGCTTGGTCGCTTCTCTATCGTCATCGTGTTAAACCCGCCAATAGCGCGCCAGGTGGATAAGCCAGTTTGTGATTGATCCCCGCAAATTTGTAACGGAAGCAGGATAGATAAACGTACAGGTTTCCAGCCTGAGCTGCAGGGAGAAATCAAATCGCCGGCAGATCGGGCTGGTTTACCCAGTCTAGGGTAGCCCGGATGTTGTATGTAAATGATTCCAAATTGAAATTTTGAAACTGAAATTGACCGATTGGATTTGACTGATGAGTAATCAGTAGCTGTTAAAATTCAAATACTTATGTCTCTTATTTGCTTCCATATTTATCACTATATTGGTGCAACATATCTGACAGTTTTTACGCTGCTCTGCTCTCCTCTCCTCCCGCAGTGAAGTACGAGAGGATTAAATTTCTGGTGATTGCTCTGAAGAACGCAGTGGAGATCTATGCCTGGGCACCTAAACCTTACCACAAGTTCATGGCCTTCAAGGTAAGCTGCGTCAGGATGCACCTGACGTGTTAAAGGGTTGGGTAAAAGTGGATAAAAGACCTCTTTGTTACTTATCCTACTACTCTGCTTCTGACTGGCTAGTAGTCCTTACCTAGCTACTGTCAGGGCCCTCATACTCTGCTCCTGACTGGCTAGTAGTCCTTACCTAGGTACTGTCAGGGCACGCCCTCATACTCTGCTTCTGACTGGCTAGTAGTCCTTACCTAGGTACTGTCAGGGCACGACCTCATACTCTGCTTCTGACTGGCTAGTAGTCCTTACCTAGGTACTGTCAGGGCACATCCTCATACTCTGCTTCTGACTGGCTAGTAGTCCTTACCTAGGTACTGTCAGGGCACATCCTCATACTCTGCTTCTGACAGGGGATATTTTGCCTCCGTTATAACGAGTACTTTCTCCTAACAATACTCCTGTACTTTTACTTACTTTAGAAACCCTTTGAGTTTAGGACTTTTACCTGTAGCAATGTGATTTTATATATTATGTTATTGTTATATTTACTTAAGTAAAGAATTTAAATCCTTCTTTCCCTGCATTGAATGAATGAAAACATATTTTTCTTGTCTGGTCCGTTACATGATCCATTCCTGTTGATCAGTCCCTAGTCTATATCAATGACGTTTCACGTAGAGGATTGTTCATCGTAGGAAAAAAGTGACAAAACCGTCGAAAGACGTGTCAATAACAGAAAAAGAGACAGAAACGCAGAAGAAGAAAAAACAACGTAAACGTGGAAAAAGTTACAAAACCGGCAAAAAAAGCAATGTCAAAAATAAATTTGAAAACTTTGACGTTACATTGCAGCCCGGTTTACGACTGCCAGTTACAGCTACTCGTTCAATACTGGACCAGTGTCAAAGATTTTTGATCCCATTAGTCACTTAGGCAAGTCTATATCCACGACGTTCTTCTACCGGGATAGTTCAGGTGCCGCCGGAAATTCCGCCGGATGTCCCTCATTTTTGGCCGGATGTCCGTCACCTTCCTCTTTCTTTGTGTTGGCGTTCTAACCTCCGGTGGATTTGTGAGGACTATGGTTAACTGCTCCTCAGATCTCTGCAGGGGAAATCCAGACAGCTAGCTAGACTATCTGTCCAATCTGAGTTCTCTCCAGTGATGGTTTTAGACCATTTCAAATGAAGGGGGCCAGGCTGGGGCCACATGCAATTTTAGGGTTTACCAAATAGATTAAGCACAAGTGTTACATACCACCATCCCTCCATTGGTTTGGTTTTACAAAAGACTAACTATACACACATAGCAATAAACACAAGAATACTTATTCAGTGTTAACCTACATTGTATTTATCACTGCACATGAATAACGTCCGCTATTTGGGGATAAAGATGGGGTTCAAAATGTATGAAAATATTTGCCACAGTTAGGGAGGCCAGAGGGGGGATCGAGGCTTAATATTACGGGGGCACTGGCCACCCTTGGACCCCCCCCCCAGAACCGCCACTGTGCACGACTAAAACAACTTTTGAACGTACACACAACGTTCCACCAAAACAAGTTCCTTCCCAAGGCTATTTTGCAGAGGCGCCGTCATTGTGTCGGGAGCTAAGACGATTGTGATTGGTTTATAGAAATGCCAATAAACCAGAGCATGTTTTTCTCCCATCCCAGAATGCTGAGTGGACTAGCCAGACCCTCCTTTGCAGTGCTGTGGAGGAAGGCAATGCGAGACTAATCAGTCCCTCTCTCTTTCTCTTCAGTCGTTCACCGACCTGCAGCATCGCCCCCAGCTGGTTGACCTGACTGTGGAGGAGGGACAGAGGTTAAAGGTCATCTACGGCTCCAGCGTTGGCTTCCACGTCATCGATGTGGACTCTGGAAACCCCTACGACATCTACATCCCCTCACATGTTAGTCCGTGTGTGTGAATGATGTCCTGCTGTGTTTAACATCATCTGAACGTATTCCTTTTTTCTTTTTTTTTTGGTTACGTTAATTGCATTTGATTGCATGAATGTTTAAATTGAGTGTTTGATAGATCCAGGGTTTTCCCTACTATTATAAGGCTTAGGCACAGCACCTAAATAGAATGAATGTGAAATCAGTGTGAGCATTAGTCTATATCCAAGACGTTCAACTTCCAGGATTGCTTCGATGTCCCTCTTTCGGCCGGATGTCCGTCCCCTTCCTCTGTCTCTGTGTTGGCGTTCTAACCTCTGGTGGATTTGTGAGGACTATGGTTAACTGCTCCTCAGATCTCTGCAGGGTAAATCCAGACAGCTAGCTAGACTATCTGTCCAATCTGAGTTTTCTGTTGCACGACTAAAACTACTTTTTAACGTACACGTTACACTAAAACAAGTTCCTTCCTGAGACTATTTAGCAGAGGCACCGTGGCTCCGTCCGGCGCTTAGCACCGCCCACGACGATTGTGATTGGTTTAAAGAAATGCCAATTAACCAGAGCATGTTTTTCTCCCATCCCGGAATTATATGTGGACTAGCCTGACCCTCCTCCGCAGTGCTGTGGAGGAAGGTCTGGCAAAGCGAGACTACATCAAAACTGACTTAGGGGCGCTTTCACACCTATAGTTCGTAGACTGGCTTTGATTCGGGGATTGAAGTTGCGACATTGCTGCAATTTTTCATTTGGTTCGTTTTGCGTTCACACTGCATTTTGTCAAACCCACCAAACATTGTAAACAAATGTCACACGGTGGAAACGGCCGCTGGTCTATCGGACAGGTTATCCGAGTGGAACTGGCCAACGGTTCTGGTCTCAGAAATAAAGGAGCAGCACCGCATTTATAGCATCTTGGGTTTTCAGTTTTTTTTTTTTGCTTTAGTGTTTGTAATATTTTAGAAGAAGGCGAAGAATGTGAGCAGCTGACAGACAGCGAGTGAAAGAGAGAGAGATGATGATGTCGCAGAGACGACCAGCGATGTTGGGTCACAATAGCTTATGGATTTGGAAGTTATCGTCTCTTAAATCATATATCCGTCCGTAAATTGTGTGTAAGGTGAAAATGGCAGGCTAGGAACTGTTGTTTCACTTCGTATATTTGGGTCGGTTGGAAGTGAACTGAGACGAGACCCCCGTTTTGAAGCGGACCAGAGTTCAAATAAGCTTTCACCTAAACAAGCTAAACGACTTTCCTATCTATCTAATGATTGTATTTGGTTCCCAGTGGATTTCTTTAGCAAGTTTTGACTTTGAGCTTTTATCTGCTCTCGCTTTTCCAAACTTTTACACACAGATATGGTAATAATAACGGTCCAAAATGATGTGAAATTGCATTTATTTGTTGTTGGAAAAATGTAACATTTTCTTGAGGAAGGACCCCTAAACCCCCCAGCCAAATACGTGCACCTAAGTCTTCCACAAACCTAGTAAAAAACCACTGAGATCACGTTGTGTAATTTATGAATGAAAGACAGGTGAAATAATGAATGTGTGACTGAGCAAATGTGAATTAGTGAATGGATGAAAGGAACAGTTGCTTTTTTGATGAGTGAGTGAATCCGTGTCCCCCTCTAACACTGGTCTGGTTACAGTAAGAGATGGACGGGGGAAGGAGACGGTAACCACAGCAACCGCCTCACATTGCTTTTGGCAGACCGTGAATCACGCTGTGCACACGTGTGTTTCCATGGCGAATGCGTGTCTGAGGAGCGGGAGACTCTATTGTTGCAGCAGTTTCTTCTTCTCTCGGGGTGGGGACGGGGGGTTAGCGGGGGGGTCCAGACCTCCCTGTAGGCTCACGACAGCTCCTAATCCCCTGCCCCCACCCCCTCCAACCCCCTCCCGTGTGTCGCCCCGGCAGATTCAGGGTCAGGTGACCCCGCACGCCATCGTGGTTCTGCCCAAGACGGACGGCATGGAGATGCTGCTGTGCTACGAGGACGAGGGCGTCTACGTCAACACCTACGGACGCATCACCAAAGACGTGGTGCTGCAGTGGGGCGAGATGCCCACCTCCGTCGGTACGTCAACCAATCAGCTCGCTTCTCCTTGACCCCTGACTTCTAAACCTCTATAAGCGGTCTCAGCAGATCATCTTTTCACCCCCTCACTACTATCTACCACTCCTCCTCCGTTCAAAGCAACACTTCCTCTCTCTCCTCCTGCCTTCTGCTCTCACTTCCACCTTTGAACAAGAAGCCGAGACTGTAGTCTCACCTGTTCCGTTACCTGGGATACAACAGGTTTTTTGGGGAGGTTGAACAGACTGTTCAACTTGTATTTGGTAACGTGATGAAAACATACAGTAGGAGCCAAAATCATCCATGTGGAACTGGTAGCTCTGCTGCTTCATGCTAACACTTTCACACTTCAGTATGTAGCTGCTTGGGGCTTTTATTTTGTTGATTGAGTGGTGCACGTTGGGGGGGGATTATTTAACATAGAAAAGTAGTGCGGTCGAAGGTGCGTTCATCACTGGAAGTGACAAAAGTGCCACACACTCTGGGCCCTATCTTGCACCCGACGCAGCCCGACGCAAAGCCCGACGCAAAGCCCGACGCAAGTACCTTTGCTATTTTAGGACCGTCCAGCACCCACGTCGTTTAAATAGCAAATGCACCTGCACCCAGGGAGGTGTGTTCAGGTGCATTCTGGGCGTGCTGGTCTTACAGGGAGGTGTGTTCAGGTGCATTCTGGGCGTGCTGGTCTTACAGGGAGGTGTGTTCAGGTACATTCTGGGCGTGCTGGTCTTACAGGGAGGTGTGTTCAGGTACATTCTGGGCGTGCTGGTCTTACAGGGAGGTCTGTTCAGGTACATTCTGGGCGTGCTGGTCTTACAGGGAGGTGTGTTCAGGTACATTCTGGGCGTGCTGGTCTTACAGGGAGGTGTGTTCAGGTGCATTCTGGGTGTATTGCTATCTTGAGCCAGCAGGAAGTGATCGCGCCATTGACCAACAAAAACCTGGTCTAAAGTCACTAACGCAGCATTTCATTGTTATTTTAACAGAGCATTAGTAAAATGCTCCGAGGCTCGTGCACAGCACGCACACTATGCTTGTTACACACACAGGGACGCACAGCAGCACACACACACACACACACACACACACACACACACACACACACACACACACACACACACACACACACACACAGGGACGCACAGCAGCACACACACATGCAGAAGATTACAAATAAAAATATTACGGTGCAAATCCTCCATCATAACAGCAATGCTCCAAGGTCCAAACGCGCCTGGCTTTTAAAGGGAATGGGAGATGATCTCTGATTGGTTGATTGCATGTTACGCCCAGAACACACCTCTGATTAATGAAGTCACTAAGTACAACCCTTTAGAACCAGGCGCCCGGTGCACGGACCCTTTTTTCCGCCGTCAAACTAGAAAAGTGGATTTGGACACGCCCTAAACGCACCTGCGCCAGGTGCTTCACGCCGTGCGCTGAGATCGTTAAAATAGGGCCCTCCGGCTCCATATGCATTCCCTATTTTGTTTTACAGCGCTAATCTGTATTGTCGCCCAAAAATGAAAACCGGCAGCTGATTGGAGGAACGCATCACCGGTCTTTTTTCTCCAGAAATTCACAGCCAGACCGTCATGGCGCTCGTTCAGAATACGATCTGATGTTGGACTAAAATAGTTCACCGAAACGTGTTTCTGAAAACATTTTAAGAGAGAAATAGGCCGTGCAGCTGCTGAATCTGTCTTCATTTTAGATCAACAAAGTTGATCTAAAATGAAGTCAGTTTAAAAGATTTTCGTCAGATTTTGAGAGACTCCAGTCACGCTCATCCCGCTCCCTGTTTCCGGGTTAGCTCTCCACCAATCAGATGGCTCATTTGAGTCCGACTGCCGGCAGTGCCTGCCCCGCTGATTATACATGTCAAATCGGCCAAAATGAAGGCCGGCGGCCCCTCGGACAGACTCGAGTCACCGACCTCGCCAGACTGTCCGATGGCCGACTATCGGCCCGGTGTGTCTCGGGCTTTAAACAATCAGCTGCAGGAACCGACCGCCTCAGCCTGTTTTAATTCTCTTGTGCCAGAAAAACTGAAGCTGCAGAAATAGAAAGAAAAAAGGTTCTGTGTGAGCTATAACTTTACATAAAGGATAACAATTAAAATGTTAGAAATAACAAACTGAAGGGGAAAAAGATGTTGTCATGGAGCACTGCAGTGTAACGATTTATCGGAGACACATGGAGGGTTTTGGTGTCAATGTTGTCATTACTTAACAGGTGAGGTGACCAAAGCATAACAACCCAAAAACTGAACGTATCTCTTTAATGTCAAGTGTTGATTATCCATCTACTGCATGAGATGACAACAACACGTCCCACAGAGCATTATTCCCCCCCCCCCCCCTCACACACACACACACAGCGTCTCTTACTTTGGACACTTTCCGTTTGTATATACAGTATACTGTTTGGGGAAAATGCTTGTGTGTTGTTTGTCTGCCGTGTTGCCTTCTGTCCTCTTGTTCTGTACGTAACTGTGAAATATTTCAAAAATATTCTTGCATTCATCCTTGATCGCATGGGCTCGAAAAACAACTTGCACCAAAAAACAAAAACAACATTTTGTGAGATTCAGCAGACTACAAGTCAGAGTCAAAAAGTCAAAGTTTTTGCAGTGCATCTAAATGAATCTATTATTTATACTGTAAGTACACTTCAGTCAAACCACATGGAAAGGTAAACCTCGAGCACATCAAGGATGGATCTCGGATCTTATGATCCGAGTCGATCAAACGCGTCCGTGTGTTTCCATTCGGCCTTCACTCTCTGATTCTCAGATGTCGGCGTACGATATCCTGACTGATTAAACATGTATGACGGTGCTTGTGTGTTCTGCGTGTGGACATCATCTCCTGTTAACATGTTTATGTGTATTTTACTTGTCAGACCAGAGTTTCTCACAGCCAAGCCCTCCCCCTCCCCTCCTCCCAGACAGCGCTGCAGCGTGTGTGTTTTTTTTACCACACCATCAGCTGCTGGTCGTCCTCAGTGGAAAAAATAACAGAGCTCTATTGCAAAAGGGTAACAACCAAAAAGACCTTTCCCTGGATTGTATTTCTGTGACAGAGGAAGCTGGACCCTCTCTGCTGACCCTTTCCCACTGCTCTGGTATCGCACACTTTAGTCGTGGCCTCGGCAAGGTGTCCCTATTTGCTTTTCCGTGCTCACAAGCCATATGGTGCCAACACGAGATGGCCTCCACCGCCGAGTTTCTAAACGAATTGGCTCAACGTTTGTGGTCTTCTTGCCGATGAGAGAAAGCACATTGATTGAGTCGTTTGCTCTCCTTTGCGTGCAGTCGAAGCTGTCATGTCCGTGTTAAGAAGCTGATAATGAGAACCAAACATAGCCTGCTGCTGATGCTTCAGATTAAAAGAGTTTCCCATTAGTGCTGTTCGACACACTGTTGCATGCACGCAATTTAATCTACTTCGACATCAACTTCATTTGTTTCCCCGATTGGATGTGCAGCAGGTACAAAACACATAGAAAACACAAAAATATACATACAAGATATACACAACCGTCAGAAGTGTCGGGGGTGGGGGGGACAACAGCAGACACTGGAACACAGCCATAACAGTGTATGAAGAAAATATAATCTGCTGCGGCTCACATGCAAAGTTCAGACCACCAGCGCCAGTCAATTGTTTAAATATTTCATTTAAAATCCAACACGGACAGTGTCAATGGAAACCGCGAAAGCATCCTGCCACACTGTCCTGCGTTACCTGTTGCTATGACAGCATCTTTTCCCGACGCCACCAGAAGAGTTAAGAGGTCGTGATCGTTCAAATCAGTCAGAAACTGCTGCAATAATCTCCTCCCGGAGGCGAGGCAGAGGAGCCTCCATGTGTGACTGGCTTGGGTGTGAGACTGGTGCTGAGTCTTCTCCTGTCCAATCCCCCTGTGTGTGTGTGTGTGTGTGTGTGTGTGTGTGTGTGTGTGTGTGTGTGTGTGTGTGTGTGTGTGTGTGTGTGTGTGTGTGTGTGTGTGTGTGTGTGTGTGTGTGTGTGTGTGTGTGTGTGTGTGTGTGCGCGCGCATGTCTGTGTGCGTGCGTGTGCGTCTGTGCATGCACTCGTGTGTTTGTGTGCGTGTCTGTCTGCCTGTGTGTGTGTGCGCATATTTGTCTGTGTGTGCGCATATTTGTCTGTGTGTGTGTGTCTGTCTGTGCATGTGCGTCTGTGCGTGTGTGTGTCTGTTTGTTTGCGTGTGCGTCTGTGCGTGCACTCGTGTGTGTGTGTGTGTGTGTGTATACCCTCTCCTGTCCCTGCAGCCTACATCCACTCCAACCAGATCATGGGCTGGGGAGAGAAGGCCATTGAGATCCGCTCCGTGGAGACGGGACACCTCGACGGAGTTTTCATGCACAAGCGAGCTCAGCGACTGAAGTTCCTGTCAGAGAGGAATGACAAGGTAAGTCTGACAACACCTGCACATCACTCTGTCTGACTTTCATCTCATCATACTTTCCTTCTATAACTTCTATGAACTCTGGACAATGTCCAAAGAATCTGTCTGATTGTTTCTGCGTTGGCTCTTACCAACAGAACTTCCTGAATCTCGTCGTCTCTTCAGTTAGACATTTTCGTTTTTTGTCTTTGTGTAAATCACCCATCATCTTCTTCACTGTATGATGTTTATTTTCTTCTGCTTTCGTGCCAGCCGCATGATAGAAACATCATCAACACTCCGACTTGCTTGCTGTGAATTCGTCGTCCATAACGCTAACGCGCTCTCCTTCTTGCAGGTTTTCTTCGCCTCGGTGCGTTCTGGAGGCAGCAGTCAAGTCTTCTTCATGACCCTCAACAGAAGCTCCATGATGAACTGGTAACCTTTCTCCTTCGACCCACAATCCTCCTCTTCTTCACTCTGACCATCGCCCGACATCAGGAGAGAGGGATTACAGGAGGACAGTGTGTGTATGTGTGTGTATACCATATGTGCGTGTGTGTTTGTGGAGGAAATCGACGAGCTGCTGAACGGACGGTTGAGCAAGCGGAAGCCGAGTATGGATGGCGTCAGCGCCTGCTGAGGAAAGGTGACTCCACACACTGACAGCAGCCGATGCCTTCCCCATTCCCTGTGGATGGTTAGATTGGGCGGATGGTTGTCCTTCGAGGGTTTAGATCCAGACTTTAAAGGACACTGACATCATGCCGAGTAGCCTTTGACTTCCCCATTTTGATTGGACGGGGAGCTGCGGAGAAGTTCTCTGTGTAGCACATTCATGATTTCTTACAGGGTGTTCACACTGCGAGTGCGATTTGTCGTTCGACTCTGCTTGTTGGTGCTGAATCCAGTCAGGCATATTTTACTTGCGCTGTGTTGTAGTGAGTAAACATTACTGGTAGGTAAGGTAGCATCAAGTCAGTCTGGACTGAACCAAAATCACTTCAGTACATCCACACTAAGCCGGCTGAAGTTTTCCCGCCCGTTTGGCCTGGTGTTTTTCTCTCCCAAATATTTTAGCTCATTGAAAACAAAGTACATAAATCGATAAACTCTAACTAGTAACCAAATGTTTTACCGTAGACAAGCAGGAATGAGCTTTTGGAGAACAACATCAGCCTTCCCAGACACAGTTGCTGCTGACTAGAAGATACCGAGACGTCAAATAAAGTCTCCTTTGCAATCTGCGATTTTTGGATCGTTTTAGAAAACAATCGTGAGAGAAACATGGGTGAAATCTTGGGTCGTGAATCCAGACGATGGTCCTACGTTACGTTCCTCCACCAACAATGAAGTACGACCCACATCTAAAAACCACTATACGGCATGAAAGGACACAGAAAACTGATCTAATGCTACAGCTGAAAACATTACCTCAAAGTCACTTTGCAAAATTGCAAATTGAAATGTGAGTGCTGTGGACAAAGCTTGTTTCCGTTCATTTGTCAAAACCTGAGATTGATGATGCGAGTGTTTGTTTTTCAATCAATATTAAGAGCTACAATTCAGCATTCGACATTCATCAGACATTCTGACGTACAGTCAGTACAGTATCGTACAGCCTGACACAGATTGTGACCAAGACTTTATTAGAGTCATCTTGCACCTTAAAAAGAGATGTTGCCGTTTCCCTTTTTGTTCAGGCATTCGAGTACGAACACAGATGAAAACACTAATGTGGCAAGCTGTTCTCATTCACTGTTATACCTAGGGAAAGTAATGCATTCGTATATGTCCCACGTAATCGTGTGCCAGGACGTGCAGGGCTGCCTCACAGGAGGAAGTCAGGTGATATAGTATAAAGATCGACAAAGTCCGTGTAGGGAGGAGGTTGGGGTGGATGGAGGGGTCCAACAAACAAACACTTTCACTCAGGAGGCCGCTGTTCGTGTCCCATGTGAAAGCAAAAGTCAACGTTGACTTATTTAAACTTACTTCTACGGAACTTGCGTTCTTAACTAATGCCACAGACGTAAGAGATGTAACAAACGTACTTATTTTAACCCAAACCATGACCCTTTCCAAAACCTAACCAAGTAGTTTGGTTGCCTAAACAGGTTTTGCATTGCAGCGCTGATCACTCGTGTTGCTGAACATTCATAGGATAACGCACGAATAATTGTGCACAACTTTTCATTAAAAAAATCATACAAACCGTTGTATGAGGATACGTTGAACGTTGACGCGTAATTTTCAAACTTTCCTAAATTAGCCGTCTTAAATGTAGTCTTTATCAACTTTAAAAGGCCACTGACCAAATGTTGAATTCTTATTATATATAAATATGACGGTCCTTGTATCTCAATGGATGTTTTCTAGACTAACATCTTGTAGCAAAAAACTTAAAGGTGTCTTTTTTGCGCTGTCAGGTATTTTTTAATCATAAAGCTAAATTGCATCAGAATCTGTGAAGCCCTGAGAAGTTGAGCTGTGGCCGCCGTGCATGTTGCTTCCCTGATCATTGCTCTCTATCTGTAGGAGGTGAATGGACTTGAGGCCGGTGTTGCTCACAGTGTGAACACTCATTTTGAGTGCTGCTGCTGCTGAAACACCCTCTGTGTCTCTTTCCCCTTTGCAAGAGAAAAATACTACTAACAAGCAGTGCGTGTCACGGGGGAAATGAGACATTTTATACTTTGTCGTTGAGGATGCTGCACAGTTGGTTCACTGCGGCTGCTTTGTCCTGGTGTGTTTCTGGTATGGGAAGGATGGTTGTAGATATTGTATAATTGCTGCAACAGCAACACAATAACAAAATCTTTCTCACAAGAAGAACTTGGCCGTAGAGTAGTTGCCAACTTCTGGAAGTTTCTGCCCTTTGTTCTCTCCACCTTTTTTGTCCCTGCTGTTCTGTGTCCACTGCACCTGTTGTAAATACTCACTTTGATGTTAAGGACAGACTTCGTGAAAAGCAGGTGAGAACGCTGAAGAAGAAAAAATAACCGTCTCGCTTTCTTTTTTTGTCACACCTCTGTAAATCTGTCCATTGTGTATTTTCTCTCAGATGGGAGGGATTTTAGTTCTGATCGGCAATCCGAGCGAAGACTTGCACAGAAGTTTGGTTTTGGGTTAACACTCCCAAGTTTACTCTTTTTTTTCTCCGTACTGTAGTTCATCACTGTTTATTTAGTTGTGCATTTTGCATGGTGACATACATGTTTTGACCTGTCGTCACTTGTTATGAATTGTAAGTTTAAGGCAATACACTGACTGGTCTGACTGCACAAGCTGGATGCTGAGAGTTTCTACATGAGCCCTGAAGCATTTTTCTCACAACACTGAGCTGTAAATTGAACGTTTTTAAAATTGTAGAGCATCTGGGCTTTTATCTCATGAGTCACAGTCACATGAGTCAAGATTGTACACTGGATAATTTACTATTAAACTTATATTTTAGGCATTATGGTTGATGCTCACACCCAGAGCAGCTTATAAAGAGCGAGCAGGATGGGCTCAGCATCTTTTTGGAGGACATTTTTCTATTTTTATTTTTTTTTTCACCATTTGACGATGGTCTCTGACGTTTGTGAGATTGTGATCAGGCTGCGAGAGAGGGAAGTGGTTACTTCACCTTTTTACTTGATAATTCTTTCATTGTTCATTGATCTTAAAGGATGCGCTAGGTGTAAGCGATGCCGCTTTAAAGCCAGCTGAAGCCTTTTACATGTGCAGGATGTTAGCATTAATCAACATCCTGTGAATAAAGGTCAGGAGGCAGGGTCAGCTTGAGAGACCATAGATTAAAAAAAAAAAAAAAAAAAAAGATATATATATATATACTGTAAGAATTTTCGTTATATCTTACTGATCATTTTAGAGAAAGACAAAAAAAATAATGTTCACTTATTAAAGCTTAGTTGTCTTTCTACAGAATAGAGAACATAGCTATAAGAATTTCTAAAAAATAAAAAAATACAATGTTTTTATTGTGGTATTATTTGTATTTCAATTTTTTGTACGTATAAAGACTGTGAACGTATGTAAGGATATCAGCCTGTGTGTGTGTGTGTGTGTGTGTGTGTGTGTGTGTGTGTGTGTGTGTGTGTGTGTGTGTGTGTGTGTGAGAGAGCGAGAGAAAGCAGGTGTGTGACATGCATGTGAGTGTATGTTTTCACCTTGTCTGAATCACTGGAATCAGTCAAAAGACGACCTCAATCTGGTAACACACATCTGTGGTGTTGAAAATTCTACAATAAATGTCCTCTCCTTGTACAGCAACAGCGCCTGCTCCACTCTCTTTCTTTCCACTTGATTTGTATGACAAAGTTCTTGCACCATAGGCTCTTGTTGACAGGTGCATAGGATGAAAGACTGTGAAGAAACCAAAGAATCCTGCACACTGGTGATCATGGTAACACTTTATAATAACCATCACTAATAAATGGTAAATTGATGGTAATTGAAAAGTTATTTTACTAGTTAAAGTGTAACTCTCGCCAAAATGCAACCTAGGGTCTTTTTGTGAATGTACCCGAGTCAAACTTTAGTTTAAAAGCATAATTAGGACGGAAACGCCACTTTTAAGATTTACTGTATTTTCGGTCAAATGGCCTTCTGAATGGGAGTGCTAGCGGCACTTTGATGCTAGCCTCAAAATAGCTATTTTTAACCACTAAGAAGGCTCGACACAACATGAGACTTTGCTCCAAGTATCACCAGGGGCTCTACACCATAACTACACCGGTGACCACGGGATATCCTAAATCTGTGGCTACTTGTTTTGATATTGACTCGTTTTGACTGCCGAGGTGGTAGCGGCCGGAAACAACGAGCTACGGTGAGTTGCTCAAAACCTCTTTTTAGTAAACTCTGTGAACACAAACAATGTTGTCAATGCTTTCATTAAGGCGTAGAGCCCCTGGTTATAGTATGTATCTTGGTCACCGGTGGAGTTAAGGTGTAGAGCCCCTGGTTATAGTATATATCTTGGTCACCGGTGGAGTTAAGGTGTAGAGCCCCTGGTTATAGTATATATCTTGGTCACCGGTGGAGTTAAGGTGTAGAGCCCCTGGTTATAGTATATATCTTTGTCACCGGTGGAGTTAAGGTGTAGAGCCCCTGGTTATAGTATATATCTTGGTCACCGGTGGAGTTAAGGCGTAGAGCCCCTGGTGATACTGGGAGCAAAGTCTCATGTTGTGTCGAGCCTTCTTAGTGGTTAAAAATAGCTATTTTGAGGCTAGCATCAAAGTGCCGCTAGGACTCCCATTCAAAAGGCCATTTGACCGAAAAACGAGAATACGGTCCATCTTAAAAGTGGCGCTTCCGTCCTAAATATGCTTTTAAACTAAAGTTTGACTCGGGTACATTCACAAAAAGACCCTAGGTTGCATTTTAGAGTTAGGCTTTAACAAACAATGAAATTATAATATTGTTTACTAATTGTTAGTAATTGTTTTATAATGTAAGTTATTCTAACAGTTTGTTATATAAAGTATTTGTTAAAGGTCCAATGTGTGGGAATTTCTCCCATCTAGCGTTGAGATCAAATATCGCAATCAACTCTCTCGCGCCACGCAGTTCAAAGTACGTATTACAGCTACGGTAGCCTTCGTGCTTCAAAAAGCCGGTCTCTTGCTCTTTTCAATCTCCTTTTTCTTTTTCTGGGCGAAGAAGAAGAAGACTCCTGTTCTTGAAATTTGGATTTTGAATACGTGTGGTCCTCCATGTTTCCTTCTTCAAACTTGCCGGGGCCGGGAAGCTACGATACCCATTAGCAGCATTAGCAGCAGCTGGGAGGTTATCATGTGACAGCGAAAACGCAAAAGGTGGCGCAGTATATCCTGTATGTCCCTTACCGGCTAACGTATTTCAAGATGGAGCATGAATATGGAGCGTCTACCCCAGTTCATGCAAATGTAAAATTTCAAGCCAATAGGAATACTTGGAATTGATGGTGGTGGTAAATATCAAGGGGGTCAGCTTCTCCTCGGAACATGTAGCTCCTACGGCGCCATTTTGATGCTAACAAGCCATCACCTCCCATTAGCATCCCATCGACTGCCATTCATTTTGACGCCACTTTGACAGCGAATAACTTTACATCTGAAGAGTTTAAAGACTCTATTTGTCTGTTGTTTTTTTCTAAAGAAACACGACAACGTATAAAAGGCTCCATTACCTTGTAGCTCACGTTATGGCTCCGTAGCAGACGTTTTTATAAAAATAGGCTAACGATTGGGTCATAACCACGAGACTTACTGTCTCATAGTAGAGGAATTACCGTATAGTCCAGGAGAAGCTCTCAGGCAGTTTGGACTTCCATTAGCTGTTTAAGTGTAATTACTAATGTTAACTATCATGTTAGTGATCAGTAATTAGCCTGTGCCTATGTTATCTCCTTACATATACCTACGCTCTCCGTCTCTGCTAGATTGGGAATGATTGAGATTTCTCTTGGCACAGCTACCAGAAGACTTCCAACTTTCAGACAGGTTGCTCACGTCACATCTACGTCTTCAAGCTCAGTTGGAGGCTGCGCAGTAACGCTCAGCCATCACCGGAAAAGAGCTTCTAACATCCTTCACTGGTCTCCGTCCAGAGACACGGGACCTGTTGGTTCATTTTATATATGTCAATGGTAAATATTCATGAAAAAGGAGAAGTTTGTGAACGGGCAACACAGATTTTGATAATGAACATCTAAACCCGTTAAGCACTGGACCTTTAATGATTACCAAATGATTTCTAAACCTTTAAGAAATTGTCCGTGCAACGTCAATAAACATTTGGATGGCTATTATAAAGTTACAACTGATAATGAGATACTAAGTCATTATCCCGAAAACTAAGTCATTATTTTTGAATTATCTCTTCGAGGATCTTTTTTTTTTTTTTTTAAATCATTGGTGGAAATGGGCTTCCATGTCAGGTGTATAGGATAAAAAATAATTAAATTTTGACTTTGAATAAACCAAAAATCCTGTACACTCATACTGACTTTATTACATGTAGCCTACAAACATATGCTGGATTCTTAAATTATTTTTTTTAAATTGACAATCTGATCAGATATTTTGGATACTTGTAGGACAGAATTAGAATCAGCTTTATTGGTCAGTTTTGTGTTAACAAACAAGGAATTTGACTCCGGTTCATCTTTACTCTCAAAGTACAACACTCACTTAATAAAAACAGGACAGTAAGAAATGTAAAAAAAAATACTGTTAAGTATACAGGATAACAATACAGTATTTTTACACTGTGGTACTGCTACTTTTAGATCTGAAAAAGACTGATTTTAATCAATTGTGATGGTGGTGAGAGAGAGTGCCCTAACTATTCTTGGGACCTAAAAAGATGCGTTTTGTCTCCCCTGGAACCCTGTGGATGCCCTTTATCTGAGAGCTGGGTTGCCATGTCTGACTCCCTCAGACTTGGCATCCCTTTCAGCCAGTCAACAACCGGAACACATAAACGTGCCCCTCCCTTCTCCCTCTACGGATGCTGCAGTAAAGTTGGCCGCGCATGCGCACTTTCGGTCCTCTTTTTCTTGGAAGGTAAGTGTGGCATGGCGCGTGTTTCTGCCTTGGGGTGGATAAACGGAGGACTTAACGGTTTTTTTAAGTGCACCGATAACGGATTCAGATGTACTAAAGTAGCGGTATGGTGGTATAAGCGGTTGTGGAAGTAGTTCTTGAAAGGCTCGGTGGACTCAGGGTGTGGGTGTCCATGTTCCAGGTTGAATCAAAGGGACATGCGGCCTTCGGCGCGGTCGGTGGAAGTCGCTTGTCATTCTCTCCGTTAATGGCTAATGTTTTCTTTTGGGTACGCGTTCAACATCACCGGTCTATTTGTTATCCGACGTTTTAAATGTCGATCATAAAAACATATAGGGACGCACACAAGCCGCTGTCGACCGAGCGTCAAACCCTGGGCGAAGTTGAATGAACGGTTAGCATGTTAGCATCGCATTAGCTAACAGATAACGGTGCTCGCTGTTGTGGAGCAGCGGCAGCGCGTGTTGGCCAGTTAATTATACATCGCGCGCGGCATAAGCTTATCCTAATGAGGTGTTAATGTGACTAGCTAATATCTGATGTTTGAGTATGTAGCTACCGTTATAGTTAGTTGGCTTTTATGCTACATTCATGTGGTGTCGGAATAATCGGAAAAAGTGACTCCACGAATGGGAAAATTCACATGAACACCACCTCATGTCGGAACAACAACTCGGCGAAAATTTTGCTGCACGACTTGCCGAGTTAGTGTGTTATTACGAAGTAACATGGCCAACGTAAGTAAATATTGTGTTTATGATAAGAAGCTGTGTTATTAATTCACGTTTTATTAATCACGTAGCTAACGTTATCGCATCTTTTTCTTTCTCACGTAATTTGTAATACGGTATTAAGTTGTAATCGTTAGTTGCCGTCCTCCATAATATATTATTTAGAAAGTTATTTATTAGCGTTAATTCTCATTACAAGTCCGACAAAGCAATATTTGAGTGGTTGAGTCGGAATAACAACATCCCAACACGGGAAATCTAACCATCCTAGGAGCCCGTGAATGCAGCATTTTAACCGTTATCTGGCCCTGTTGCTCTTGGAAACTACAGGCTAGCAAATGTGCTTACGTTAGCTGATGTCAGACAGCTAAGATTACAACCCTTTAGCCTCGCCTGGAGTTAATGTTTACATCTTAAAAACATTCTCGGCTATTGTTAGGTTTAGCTAATGCCGTATGGTGACGTCGTGTCCCTGGCCAAAAACGTCAACTTGTTATTTTTGCACTTCACAACTGTATTGGGGGGGGGGGGAAATACATTGAATTTGCCTTAGGTTTGGTGCATATACAATAACCTGTGAAAATGGAATAAACTAATGAAAAGGGATTAAATAGAGCAAATACTGCAACATTTAAGAACCTAAATATAGAATTGAAAAATTGCAATAAAATGTAAGACACCATACCAAATGTGTACGACATAACGGTTTTTAGACATGAGAAGAGGGCTGTACAGTTTTGTGCAGGGTGTGCAAAAATATGAATCGGGGTGCGCAATAGTTAACTATGCGGTGAATTAAATATTTTCTGTGTTTGATAGTACGATAAAGCATCTGTAAATGTCTCTTGCAGCACCGCTGACCCATTGCACCATGGCAGATCCCGATTGTGACTTCACAACTGGCGAGTCTGGCGCCTCCGCCACCATCCCGATGCAGTGCTCCGCTCTGCGTAAGAACGGGTATGTGGTGCTGAAGGGACGTCCCTGCAAAATTGTGGAGATGTCCACCTCCAAGACCGGCAAGCACGGACATGCCAAGGTAAAACTATCCTTGTGTAGCCCCTTCCAAATGAGAGGCACTGTAGAGTGGCAGTGCATAAGTTTAAAATGGGGTTGGGTAATTTAAAAACACTCGACCAGTGGCAAAGACGGGCTGGTCAGAGACCCGAGGATTCTCAGATTACAGACCAGTCTGATCCAAGCTGGCAGAAGTCTTGCTTTAGTAAAGCCAAATCTCCTTATCTTTTTATTTAAACACCAGGGTGCTCACTCCCACTTGTACTTTGCCCTCATGTGGGACTTGGTGACAATAAATGGAAAAATTAAGATTATGGCTGTACGTTTTTAACGTTTTCATCACTTGGTTAGTGACTTAAACCCTAAAGAAATGCGTAAGGGCCTCTTTGCAGCCGACCTGTCGCACGCCAATGTGACGTCAAAATGACGTAGATCTCGCTGTCGCGCCAGGATTTATTTCAGCGGCGCGCAACAAAGCGGAAACGGGAAGCATGGATGAGCTCGAGGGTAACGTGATGTCAGGACTCTCAGTATCTGCAGGTCTCTCTTGTAAACTTACTGGGTTACGATGAGTTGTTTTATGGTGAATGAAAGGCTTGATCCCACCAAGTAGGTCTTTGAATCGTTGTGCAGACATTCTGTAGTATTCAAAGTTCTTCTCTTCGCCGTTGTTTACCTTTTTTCTTCTTCTAGTTAGTAGAAATAGCAACGTCGGTAGCCTTTCCTCATTAGCGCCACCTCTGTTCAGGAGAAGACTGCAACTAGTGTCACAACCACCACGCGCCAGTATAAATGATTTCTTGTAGCGGCCTGTACTTAAAAATAGCCTTGGAGCTAATGGTGCATTTGAAGCATGTTTGACTAATGTGCACAGTCACTGTTAAATCAAACGATGCATAAGTGATTTATGACCTGGTATAAGGAATTCCTGCAGACATTACATAAAAATCCCTCACGCCAACATTGAATGTTCCTGTTTGACCTCGATCCTGCTTCAACGCAATAAGGCATCTGACGTCTTTTTATAGAATTTTGTCGCTCTGCAGTTTGCACCGTATTGTCATCTTTATTTGTCGTGTGCTGCGTTCATGAACCTCGTTATCTTTTGTTATCTGCGCAGCGTAACTCCTAACGGGTTTCTTAAACACCATACACCCCCTTTTGTATTAAACTACATTTTGTTCTGCAGGTTAACCTGGTGGGTATCGACATCTTCACCAACAAGAAGCATGAAGATATGTGCCCCTCCACCCACAACATGGATGTCCCCCACATCAAGAGGATAGACTACCAGGTACGCAGGCGTGTCACACATTTCTGGAACTCGTGTCGCACACAGTTAGCCCAAGAATGCAAAAGTCATGAGCCAGAGACGTGCTGCTTCATTTGATCACCGGTACATTTTCAAATCAATATTATGCGTCTGATAAATCTGAAATCTAAATTATTATTAAAAGAAAAACCTTTCCAATGCATCTAAAATTGGCTCAGGAAATACAATAACTCTTTTGATCTTGTGAACTCTGACCATCATCTTCCAATGTGAATAAGAAATATGAATATGTAGACAAACAGGGTTATAATTGATATAATCATCATAGTGGTGGTGGTGCAGTGGATGTGACACATGCCTTTGGTGTGGGAGATCTGGGTTCAATTCCCACTGCGGTATATCAACCAATGTGTCCCTGAGCAAGACACTTTAAGGCAGCTACACACCAACCAGACGGCCGACCGTCGGCAGAAAAGGCAGTTGGACTGATCATTCCCCCTGAGTTGGTCTAAAAAGTGCCTCAGAACACACCGAAGAGACAAGACGTAATACGTCTCCATAACAGCAGGCGGAGCTAATCTGTATTGTCGCCCAAAAAATGAAAACCGGCAGAAATTTAGGTTCAGCTGATTGGACAAATGCGTCACGTGGGTCTGGCTGCTGCTTCCGGATTTTGGATTTTTCAACCGGCCATTACTGGCGACTCATTCAGAATACGATCTCATATTGTCCTAAAATAGTTCACCGAAACGTGTTCCTGAGAACATGTTAAGAGAGAAATAGGCCGTGCAGTTGCTGAATCTGTCTTCATTTCAGATCAACAAAGGTCAGTTTAAAACATTTTCGTCAGATTTTGAGAGGCTTAGTCACGCTCATCCCGCTCGCCATTTCCGGGTGAGTCCTGACTGCCCTGTCTCTGACTGAGCATGTCAGGTCGGCCAACATGAAGGCCGACAGCTCCTCCAACGGACGACGGCACGGAACACACCGACCTGACTTGAGTCACTGATCTCGCTATACGGTCCAACGGACAATTATCGGCTCGTGTGTAGCTGCCTTAACCCCTAGTTGCTCCAGAGGCATGCAACTTCTGATATATATATATAGCAATTGTAAGTCGCTTTGGATAAAAGCGTCTGCTAATGACATGTAATGTAATCATTTTAGGATATGTGGAATATCTTTGTCGTGTAACTGGAATCATTGGACATTTTTGCAAAACGTGGCAGTGTCACTCCTGCTTTCCCATCTGATTGTAACGTTGGATGCTGGAGATGCTAAAGTCACCTGGACGTGCTTCATAGCAAATCAAAAGGAATAGTAATAGTTGTATTTCATTTCTTTGTAAAATAACGTTAAAGGCGCAGTAAGTAAGACTTATAAAACTAACTTTCTGCCATATTTGCTGAAACTGACCCTATGTTCCAGTAGAACTACATGAAGCAGGTCATTAAAAAAGAAATATCCAGCTCCTCTGGCTCCACCTACAGCCTGTTCAGATGCACCAATCAGGGCCGGGGGGGTGTCTAACTGCGTGTCAATCACTGCTCATGCACACGCATTCATTCTCCCTTGTGGGGGGAGGGGCTTCGAGACAGTTTTGGGCTTTAGCAGAAAGGGGGGAGGGACTGAGAAGTTGTTGTTAAAATTCTTTGGCTAAGTCCTGGATCTTCCCAATCCTACCTACAGCACCTTTAATGACACACGTTTACATGCACACATTCTGTTTTTTGCCTTATTTTGGAAGACAATATTCCAACTAAGCTGTTGACACAGATAATGAAAATTGTTATTTCACTAATATTCCTGTTTACATGCAGCCGTGCAAAATAGTATTTTTTTCAAAAGTGTTCCAGCGGTGGCGGACTTGTTGGAGCGTGTGAACACAGCGTCCCTCTTTCATTCCTTCAACCAGCTTCTTGAAAAGTTTGGCGTTGCAATGTTGGTGCATCTTCAAGTCTTTGATTATGTTTCAAAGTAGCTGTAGTGTTTCTCCGTCTTTTATTTTGGCCGTGTATCTCTTCCGCAGCCCTGCAAACTGTCAGCTGGTTGGTTTGTGTACAGTAACCAAAGCAACGCACAGAGCTGGCCGTAAACAGGCAAGATGCCGTAAACTGTCACAAACTGCAGTAAAACCCCTGATTGAGACCAACATTGAGGGGTAGGCTTCTCCTCGGACCGCGTAGCTCCTACGGCGCCATTTTGATGCTATCAAGCCATCACCTCCCGTTAGCATCCCATTGACTGCCATTAATTTTGACGTCACTTTGACAGCGAATAACTTTACATCTGAAGCGTTTAAAGACTCTATTTGTCCGTTGTTTATTTCTAAAGAAACACGACAATGTATAAAAGGCTCCATTACCTTGTAGCTCACGTTATGGCTCCGTAGCAGACGTTTTTATAAAAATAGGCTAACGATTGGGTCATAACCACGAGACTTACTGTCTCATAGTAGAGGAATTACCGTATAGTACAGGAGAAGCTCTCAGGCAGTTTGGACTTCCATTAGCTGTTTAAGTGTAATTACTAATGTTAACTATCATGTTAGTGATCAGTAATTAGCCTGTGCCTATGTTATCTCCTTACATATACCTACGCTCTCCGTCTCTGCTAGATCGGGAATGATTTAGATTTCTCTTGGCACAGCTACCAGAAGACTTCCAACTTTCAGACAGGTTGCTCACATCACATCTACGTCGTCTCTCTCAGTTGGAGGCTGCTCAGTAACGCTCAGCCATCACCGGAAAAGAGCTTCTAATATCCTTCACTGGTCTCCGTCCAGAGACACGGGATCTGTTGGTCCATTCTATATATGTCAATGATTGAGACACAGATTCTAAATGCGCTGTAAACATGTCCAAAGATTGCTTCTAAAAGCCAAATAATATCCCACCAGTCTTAATCTGAAAACCGCTTTATTGTCCTATTTAGAACCTTTCTTTGCATGTAAACGTACTCCCCGTTGTGTTGCAGTTCATGTACGTGACTGTGTTGTCCTCCTCTTCCCAGTTGGTTAACATCGCTGAAGGCTACATGACCTTGATGAGCGACAACGGTGACATCCGGGAGGACCTGCGTGTCCCTGAAACCGAAGTCGGAAAGGAAATCGAGACAAAGTTTGAAGCCGGTGATGAGTTCATGGTAAGCGTAAAGGCCCAGGGCTTCCCAAATGATTAGATGCAGTTAGGGGTGTAAGAAAAAATCAATACACTTGAGTATCGCGATATTTTATTTTGCAATACTGTTGTCTATTTTCAAAAAGGAAATTATTTTTTATTGTTTTACGTTAAGTATTCATGTAAGACAGTGGTTCCCATATATATTGTGTTTAAACCCCCTATATGACTATGCTGAGACACACCACTAGTGTCCTTGCCTAGCAGTGCCTGACTTTTAGCTAGAAGCTAACAACGTAGCTATGGCTGAACTTTGGTCTACTTTAGCATATAAACATTCCTGTGAACCACAATCCCAAACTGGCAGTTTTATTTTCTGTGTACTACTCCTTTTGACTTTTATGGATATCATGTCTTTTTTTTTTAATATTCGATTTTCTAAAATTATACTTAAAAAAAAAAAAAAAAAAAGAAAATCCCAATGTATCTCGTTACACACAGTATCGAAATAGATTGAATCGTGACCCATGTATCGTATCGCCAGTACGCTGCCCTAGATGCAGTTCTGTTTGGACCTGATGAGCCACCGCACGCAGGTATTAACTCAAATTTGATCCATTTTCAAAAAGTTTCTACATCAGAAATTTGGGTTTCTTTCAACCAAATTGACAAAGATAATAACGTGGATGCTTCCATACAACGCTCTTCACAAGGAAAATAAATGATCAGTTCACTACTTTTTATTGAATTTGGGTTCTTTTTATTAAATTTATAGCATTTGGAAGAAAAAAAATAACAATGTTGGTAAAAAAGTGTCAAATGTTGTAAAAAAAACAGACGAAAACATCCATGAAGCGCCGGTAAAAAATCTACCAAAACATCGTGAAAAGTGACCAAAAACTTGGGAGGGGGGGGGGAGAGACAGACAAAGGAAAAGTGAAATGTCGAAAAAGAACAACTAAAATTTTGACCCAGAAAAACCAAAAGTTGCATGGTCGACAGGAAGACAACACAAGGGTTAGATGATTTCTGAGTGTCACAAGACACCCGGCGGGGTGGTCTAATTCCTGGGCTGAAAGCATTTGGTCAGGAAGACACCTGACACCAGGAACTGTAACACGACGACGATGTGGCAAGTCCTTGCTGTCGTTGGCGACAGAAGTGGCATCTTGAGATGAAGCCGAAACGTGCCCGCCATGCGTGTATATATTTTTTTTTATATAATAATTTTGTCATTGTCTGTTTTCACTCTCCACTGAAAGCAGACGGGATTGAGGCCTGAATTAGAGCGGAGCGTCGTCACGCGGGGGGAATGCGAGGAGTGCGAGCTGCGTGTGTAAAGTTTCAGATGATTGACTTGAACGTGTGTGTGTGTGTGTGTGTGTGTGTGTGTGTGTGTGTGTGTGTGTGTGTGTGTGTGTGTGTGTGTGTGTGTGTGTGTGTGTGTGTGTGTGTGTGTGTGTGTGTGTGTGTGTGTGTGTGTGTGTGTGTGTGTGTGTGTGTGTGTGTGTGTGTGTGTGTGTGTGTGTGTGTGTGTGTGTGTGTGTTCGTTCTCCGCAGGTCACCGTGATTTCTGCCATGGGGGAGGAATGTGCTATCGCTACCAAGGTTCTTGCCAGCAAATAGGGAGACAGACTTTGCTGCCCGGGGCAACAAGCACCACCCACAACCAGTCCCTTGCAATTCTCATTGGTTCTTCTGTCACCAAAAGCGTTGGCTTTCACAGACAACCTCAATCATTCTGTTGTGATTTCTCTCATCAATGATCTTTTTGTTTTTCTCCCCCTCCCCCCCTCCCTTTTTTCGTTTCTCTTTTCCATCGCTGTTGGGGAAAGTTCCATCGCGGTCCTCTGCCTGATCACTGAGGTTTTGTTTGGTAACAAATCTACTTTATATAAAAAAACAACTTCAAAAAATAATGATCAGTTGCTCATTCCTGCTTATTTTTGCCTTCAAAGTGTTGGTTTTGCCACTCGCATTCCTGAATGTTTAAATAACAACGGGATTCAGCTTTTGTATGATTATTTTTTATATATTCTTGAATATAGCAGGTGTAAAGCCTTTTAGAGGGTAGTAGGGTGGGGAGGAGGAGGGGGGGTGAGTAGTTTGAGTTGTTAAAGCAGTGGGAGGGAGGGTTATAGCCCCTGTAGACGCTATATTCTGGTTCAGGCCGTCCCTCTATAGCAGCCATACCGCTTCCCAGCCTGGCCTGTGCTCTGGTTCCTGAGGGGATTGGGCTCGACGAGGTCCCTTTTTTCCCTCCTAACCGCTGGGATTGGTGGTGGCGGCTAGCACTTAATGAGCACTTGAGGTCCACCCCAGCATGTCCAAAGCTCTAAAAACTAAGAAAAGAGAATTTTTTTTTTTTTTTTTTTTTAAATTGTTTTTCTTCCCACCAAGAAGAACAGAAACAAACTTCAGTGATTTACCCTCGTGATGCCAGTCTCTTGTCTGTGTAATAGTTTGAAGGGGGGTGTGAGGGTCCCGTGAGCTCACACCTCTCGTCCACAGAGGCCATTGCTGCCCCGGCAATCCCCACTCCCCCCACCCCCCCCCATCCCAATACAAAAGGAGTGTTATATTTTGTTTTGAGAGGCAGGAGTGTGTAGCGGTGTGGGCCTCTGAAATGAGCGAGGCGTGTTTGCAGTGAGGCGTGTTTCTTTTTGAGGGACTCGATCGGGTTGGGGAGGGTGGTAGAGTTGCAAACTTTTTTTGTTCACTCGAGGCCTTTGTCACCTGACTGGAGATGGCAAAAAATAAAACGATGAAACAAATGGACAAAAACTGCAAACTACATCTGGTTTTCTGTCTCTAATAATCCCATCATTTTTTTTACAGGTTCAGTCAGGATGTCCCGCGACTTATTCAGTGATCACTGAAGCACGATGGTTGGCAAAAATAGTTTAATCTCAAAGTAGTGCATTTTGGTAGCTTATTCTCACTCCTCTAGTACCCCGTTTACACGTAGATGGTCATTTTGAAAAACGGAGACATTTCCCTACGTTTGTGCCCTTCGTTTACACGCAAATGGAGAATTTGCTTCTGAAAACTATTCTTTCTAAAAACTCCGGCCAGAGTGGAGATTTTGGAGAACTTTGTTTACACGTTAGCATGTAAACTGAGACAAATGGAGGTTTAGGCAGCCGAGGAAGAGAAGAGAGAGGAAGTGATTCGTTGCTGTTGCTATTTTGAGGATTCTGATTGGCTAGCGTGAGCTTGAGCATGCTCCTGACGGCATATATACACGGGTACGTGTAAACGAACACTGTTCTGAAAACTGACAGCTGTGCACGATGTTATTTATGAAAACAGAGAGGTTGAAATGTCAGTTTATGAAAAGAGCCGGCTAGGTGTAAACTTTGCATGAGTGTATTCTAGTGTAGATGTCTGGATAAACTTAAGGCTTTAAACATGCAGAAGCACTTTTTATTTCTATTAACATGTAGTTATTGTTTGAAAGGGAATGTACATATTAACATTTCTGTTAGGCCAGAGTTAACCAAAAGGCTAGTTATTTAAAAAAAAAAAAAAGTCAGAAGGCTAGTAGTCATGAAAGACTACTTTTTAAAGTGCTTTCCTTTTTTGGAAGTTGTATTTGTTTTCTACCAGTGGTGTAGTCTCCGTGATACGCAGGTATACACAGTGTACTCACTAAGAAAGCTCCAGTATTTCCATATACCCACTTAAAAATACCCAATGACACAACAGCATACTTTCCAACGTGTTTTGAATTGTAATGTGTTTTTTTTTTTTTTTTTGGCTTTGCATAGGCTAAATAAAGGTATTTCAGCTGTGAATTAGTGCATAAAAGTGTATCAAAATGCAGGAAATTAGGTCTTTGATGCTCAATATTTCCCTGGGGGAGGACACCCAGACCCCACCCCCCCAAAGTCCCATTCTGGCCCATACGTGTTAGTAAGTACAGTGTACCCACTACAATACATTACCAATTAAAAGTACATCAGGGCAGACACTACAGGTAAACGGGTCAAATATTCTAACAGATTTCATGGTGATGAAACTTCCCCAGTTAATAACTTGCATTAACTTTTCTGAAAATTGTTTAAATATGCAAATGAGGTGTTCTGTAATGCTAACTTTTGGTGAATTTGGGAGAAATCTACAGACACACAGAATAGTAAAATAAGTGTAGTAAAATGTTTTCTTCCAGACATGTTATGGAACCGAAATAGCCAAACATTTAAAAATTCTGTTTTTGTCTATAGTGTTTCCATCCTTTAAGGTTTCAGACCTGGTTGATTTTAGAAATTCTATTTGAGGGGAAATGAAATTGTGCAGTTTAGCAGTCTGTAATCAGGCCCTGGGGCCATATTCCAGGAACTACCCTGTCCCAAGGGTATCTTTGAGGCCCTGTGGCCATATTCCAGGAACTACCCTGTCCCAAGGGTATCTTTGAGGCCCTGTGGCCATATTCCAGGAACTACCCTGTCCCAAGGGTATCTTTGAGGCCCTGTGGCCATATTCCAGGAACTACCCTGTCCCAAGGGTATCTTAAGAAAGACTCCGCAAAATAAGTTTCCGTAACACGGCCCCTGGAGTCTTAACTTAAGCTGACAAAATTGTGGGCAAAGTTAAAAAATGTTGTGTGTATACAATGTAGGAAAACTAATTATACATTTAATAATATAATTATTTCAGGAATGTCACAACAAACACCCAGCACCTAATGCTGCAAATAGATTACATCTTAAAATCTAGATAAAAGTTATACTGGATATACTGTACACAGACGCCAAGTATGGATCTATTATTATATGCGTTTGTCTGCTTGACAATCCCATTTTGCAGCAATAAAATTGAAGTGAGATGAACAAACAGAAAATGTTTATCTTTTTAGATTGAACGGATGTTGACAAAGTTTCCTTTTGGGGGACATCATTTGAAATTGGGAAAAATTTTAAGTTGGGGGAAAAAAGGTCATAAATTGCAATATATCTCAGAATATTGCAATATATTCAGAATTACACTGATATATCGTGATGATGTATCGTGATATCGTATCATGGTGATATATCGTGATATCGTATCGTGAGGCCTCTGGTGATTCCCACCCCTAGAATACTTGAAGAAAAAGTCCTGCTTTCATATTTTTACTTAAGGTAAAGTGTAAGTGCACTAATATTCCACCATTATTCCAGATATGATAATATTCCGAGTCATGTAAACTGCATATTCCGGTTATTCTGGCGCGAGGTATGCCTATTATCCCTGTTTTAGAAGCATTCTTTAGACATTTCAATTGGGATTTTACCACAGTTTGCAACACACGGCCTCTCGTCTGTTCTCGTGCAGAATGGTCGACGAGGTTAGACTTAGAAAACTTTGATGTCCCCGAGAGGCAATTTGTTGTAATGTACAGTACAGGCATATTGACACATAATCCACAACACAAACATTGAACCAGACATCTACAGCGCTATTTATCTTACACATAACATACACACATCAATAAATAGAAAATAGACCTAATGTCATAAATAAATGAAACTACTGCACAGTACTTAACATATATTCCTCCTTTAGTCATACCCTTCCCCATATCTTATTTAATTGGGTTATTACCATGGGAATGAATGAGTTTTTTTGCTCGGTTGGTTCTGACGTTAGGGTATTTCTATCTACGACCAGAAGGGAGCGGCTCCTCTGAAAGTGGATGGGTTGTATCCATGCCAACCTTGTCTGCCTCCTGTGCCAATCTGGTCAGATATAGTTGGTACAGGTGTACCTGTTGCCTGCCAATGATTTTTCCACAGGTTTTAACAATCTTCCCCAATTTATTCCAATGGGTTGAACCACGGGAGCAAGAGCAACTACTGTAAGTTATTTAAAAGGTCTCACCATAGGACGTACGTCATAGGGGGTGTTTTACGTTAATCAGAGTATGCACGGCTGCATATGAACAGGAATATTAATTATCATTTGCCATGTAAACAGCTCAGTAGGAATATTGTCTTTTTTGGAATAAGGGCAAAAAGTTGATTATGTAAACGTATACCAGTGATACTTTACTTTTAGGTATCAACAGTTAAAAGTACATATTGTACATGAAGTACCAAAGTTGAAACAAGTGTTGTACTAAAGTTTAAACTGAACAGCGGGTCACAAACAGCATGTTTTCATTTCTCAGATCATTCTCTGCAAACTGACAGAACTGTCTGTTAGAGAAACACAGACACATCATCAGCTGAGTCCTTCAACACAGAAAAGGGTCTGAGAAAATATCACGTGGACCTCAGTATGTGGTGGGAAAGCCTCTGGAAGGAGCAGAGCCACTAAAACTCCTACACAGACAGAGAAAACAATGCAGCACCCAGGACAAAATGTAGAAACCCATCAGTGGAAACCTGTGGTGTTGGTGCAAAATTCCTCAGCTGCCCAACACATCATTTACTCTAAGCAAGCCCGGCATCGCAAGCAGGGAGTACATGAAGAGCCAGGAGTAATTCAGCTAAGTTTTAGATTGGATCATCTTATGTAAACATACTTGTGTTTACAAGAACAAAGGATTACACATGCTGGTCTTTAGTGTATCTTCATTTACAATAGCCTACAAACGATAGTAGACTTGTGATTTAGGAGCTAGATGGAAAAAGCCAACAAAAGGCTACGGATAAATGGCTAAAACTTGTACTTTCTGCCACTCAAAGTGACTTGACTAGATAGGTAGGTAGGTAGATAGATAGATACTTTATTGAGGGGGAAATTCAAGGTCCCATTAGCTTACAGACACAACATACACATACATCATAAACAGGATGATAAAATAACAAATGCACATGAATGATATGGACAATAAAAGAAAATATACAAAGAGGCTTGCAGTGACTGACCCTGTGGTTCAGTCTGCATGGTAAGGTGCTCTGTGAGAGGGTGTGTCATGGTGGTAGTGCAAATAAGTCCAGTAGTGCAATGATAAAGTCTAGAGACCAGCATTAAATATGGACAATATAGAAGAATAATGTAGACATAGTAATATAAAAACTATATAGCAGTGCAAGGATAACGTTTTAAAAAAGACAGCATTAAATATGGGCATTATAAGGAAATAATGACTAACTATAGGAACAAGCCTATACATCAACAATTCCAGGATATGTACAGTATGTTTTTTATGGAAAACATTACTTTTGTTTCATTTGTGTGTGCTGAAGCATCTTTTGTTGTGTATCTGCATTTGAAGTCATTGCAGTGGAGAAAGACTCAAGACGCCCTGCTTGAACACAGGTCTGCACAGCCAAGCCCCAAATGGCACCACAATGGAAAGAAGGATGCATGTTATGGTTTCTCTGACTCATCAGGTGGGAGTGGGAGTGTGTGTGTGTGTGTGTGTGTGTGTGTGTGTGTGTGTGTGTGTGTGTGTGTGTGTGTGTGTGTGTGTGTGTGTGTGTGTGTGTGTGTGTGTGTGTGTGTGTGTGTGTGTGTGTGTGTGTGTGTGTGTGTGTGTGTTCTCGTTTAGCTGTATTCGTGGGGTCCAAAAACCGGGAGTTCAGTATACTTGTGGGGTCCGACCAGCTTTGTGGGGCCCAAAATGGTTAAAGGGCTGTTTGAGGGTTAAGACTTGGTTTTAGGGTTAGAATTAGGTTATGGTTAGGGTGAGGGTAAGGGTTAAGGTTAGGCATTTAGTTGTGATGGTTAAGATTAGGGTAAGGGGCTAGGGAATGCATTATGTCAATGACGGGTCCCCACAAAGATAGTGAGACGCACTGTGTGTGTGTGTGTGTGTGTGTGTGTGTGTGTGTGTGTGTGTGTGTGTGTGTGTGTGTGTGTGTGTGTGTGTGTGTGTGTGTGTGTGTGTGTGTGTGTGTGTGTGTGTGTGTGTGTGTGTATAGAGGTTGTGGAAGAATTGCCAGCCTCAGCAGGTTTATTATCAGGGCGTGTACATCATCCAGCTCCTGAAACCACAGACAAAAGTTCAATTTTGAAGTAATTTAGGTCACGAACCTGAATGTAAATTAAAACTAAATGAGACGTTTGACAGTTAATTAGGAGTTCGGCGTAGCAATCAGTCTCCTCACAACTCGTTAATCGAGCTATTTTTCCCCCCAGATTCATGTGTAGAAATGTCTATTTCTGCAGCGATAATCGGGTTACCTTATATGGTCAGGGCGTGCTACGCGGCGCCATCTACGTCACTGCTACGTCACCTCCGGTTCTCCCTTTCTCGTCAGATTTCTAACAATGGCGCCGGTAAGTCCTGGCCGCTTCTCCGCAATTTACGCATTTTATTATTAATTTCATGCTTTTTCGCAACTTATTCCGATCACCTACTAAAACAAAGAAAATATTTAACCATAAAGCTATGTGTTAAACATTGAGCTGGTTTTATAGCGAAGGAAACAAAGCAACTAGCAGAGTTAGCATTAGCTCGTTGTAGTGGCCGTTTGCTGACACGTGTTCCATTCATTAGACTGTGACAGGACGCCAGTCTCCATAGAATAAATGGTGTTTTATTTTATATCGGTGGTTTTACTGCATTTGACTAGTAAACGTGATGTGTGCTCTACGTCTACATGTAGCCTAAGGCCCGTTAGGCAGTTCGGCACAACTTTACACTAACTTCCATTAGCTACCCAATTTTTAATAGCTCTAAATAAAGCAGATATTAAACTATCTCAATGATATCAGCTCGCTCTTTTAGATTAGATTCACAAAGACGGCGAAATGCAGTTTGCGTTCAACCAGAAGTGCAAAAAAAAAGCAGAAAAGTGCAATGTGGTATTCAAGTACAGGTGGTGCATAGACAGGACAAGAAATATATTGCAGTGTTATAAGAGCAGAATAAATATAGCTATGTAATATGAACAACATGTACAGATATGTGCAGTGACATTATACTAGTAGTAAGAATAATATAGATATATGCAGTGTTTTAGCAGAATATATAATAAGAAAAACAGAATAAATATGGATATACTGAATGAACCATATGTACAGCTATGTGCAGTGTGGTAACATTATCAGAGTAGTAAGAATATGTGCAGGATGAATAGTACGAGCTTGCGTCTACTGGCCCTGGTTTTAATGAAATGAGGGCTGATTGGTTGAATTAATGAATTCAGTTGTGAATGTTACCTGTCAACTGTTTATACTATGAAAAAAAATAAATAAGAAAAAGCCAGAAAAAGCTAGAAAGCAGCTCTAACGAGTTTCAGATCCTATCAATGCGTTTTAATTCAATTAATGTTTTTGAATTGGACTTGTTGCTGTAATGTGCAATATAAATAAAGCTGCCTTGCCTCGCAGCTCAAACAGAAGAGGCCAACTGTTGGCAGGAAGACCAAAAAGGGAGCATCATGGAAGTTCACCTTGGACCTGACCCACCCTGTGGAGGATGGGATCCTGGACTCCGCCAACTTTGTAAGTATATTAAAACACTTGTCTAAACCCCTTCATGACTTGTTCTGTGTTTCAAATCGAACACTTCTGTAAGTACTCTTGCTATTTGGAGTACATATGGCCAAATGCAGCACAACACAACACTGCTGCACTCAAAACAGTCATATGTGTGGAATACTGGTCAATACTCGCGCTCAAATGTCGCCATCTTTGCTACGTAGCGGAAGCTACGGGAACACCGTCTTTTCAGTATACGGGCAGTTTAGTGTCCCAAATTCCCCATACAATGTCCTTAATTAATTATGAACCTGCTAAACCACCTGTGCTACCCTAACCTTACCCCTAACCCTAACTGTCTCAAATAAGACCCTCATCATTTGGGACACTCAGTCTTTGGAAAATAATTTGGGACACTAAACTGCACGTAAGCCCGTCTTTTCATATTTTCGTGAATATGGCGATCGAGGCGGTGGTTGCAGTGTGTACCACTGTACTGTTGACGATAAGTTGCAGTAATGCTCCGCCCGGCTGCAGTTCGCCATTAAAAGGGAGTCATTTCCGGTCAGTGCACAACGGCCATCTGCGATTTTGAGACCACTCTACCTTTGCTGAAATGTACGCACTACACCAGTGAGTGCAAAGTGTACACAATGTACTACATGTAAGTGAAGTTTAAAGGTTATTTCAGACTCCCTTTCAACAACAATTTAACTATCAAACAGCAACGTATTAACAAGTCTGAAACAGGTGTAGGCTGAAGCTCTCGCTTAATGCCTACAACTTTTTAAACAAATCATATTAAAATACAAAATGTGTACTCACAGGAGTGTCCGAATTGAGACGCACCTTTTTGGGTTAGGAATGGGGAAGATTGGTTAAAAACTAGAGATGGCCCGATACCATTTTCCTTACCGATTCCGATACCTGAACTTGTACCGATCCGATACCAGTGTGTCATATATTTTATTATGTTTTAACAGCTGTATACTACTATCCCTGTATGGATGTTATATGATGTATAACAGATGTATACTACTACCCCTGTATGGATGATATGATGTATAACAGCTGTATACTACTATCCCTGTATGGATGATATGATGTATAACAGATGTATACTACTATCCCTGTATGGATGATATGATGTATAACAGCTGTATACTACTATCCCTGTATGGATGATATGATGTATAACAGCTGTATACTACTATCCCTGTATGGATGATATGATGTATAACAGATGTATACTACTACCCCTGTATGGATGATATGATGTATAACAGCTGTATACTACTATCCCTGTATGGATGATATGATGTATAACAGCTGTATACTACTATCTCTGTATGGATGTGATATGATGTATAACAGCTGTATACTACTATCCCTGTATGGATGATATGTGTAACAGCTGTATACTACTATCCCTGTATGGATGATATGATGTATAACAGCTGTATACTACTATCCCTGTATGGATGATATGATGTATAACAGCTGTATACTACTATCCCTGTATGGATGTGATATGATGTATAACAGCTGCATACTACTATTCCTGTATGATGTGATAGGATGTATAACAGCTGTATACTACTATCCCTGTATGGATATGATATGATGTATAACAGCTGTATACTACTATCCCTGTATGGATGATATGATGTATAACAGCTGTATACTACTATCCCTGTATGGATGATATGATGTATAACAGCTGTATACTACTATCCCTGTATGGATGATATGATGTATAACAGCTGTATACTACTATCCCTGTATGGATATGATATGATGTATAACAGCTGTATACTACTATCCCTGTATGGATGATATGATGTAAAACAGCTGTATACTACTATCCCTGTATGGATGTGATATGATGTATAACAGCTGTATACTACTATCCCTGTATGGATGATATGATGTATAACAGCTGTATACTACTATCCCTGTATGGATGATATGATGTATAACAGCTGTATACTACTATCCCTGTATGGATGATATGATGTATAACAGCTGTATACTACTATCCCTGTATGGATGTGATATGATGTATAACAGCTGTATACTACTATCCCTGTATGGATGTGATATGATTGTTGTCAGTCTGGCTCAGGTTAAACTCTTTGTGAAACATGAACAAACACAAACAATGAACGCCCCAGAACTTTCTGTTATTCTCCTGTTTGACAGTCAGTTATAACAGAAAAAGAACATAAATCAACTACTTTCACGTAGATTTTCTTTAGGGCTTTATTACGTGGTATCGGATCGGTGCATAAACTCCAGTACTTCCTGATACCAGCGTGTTATGCAGTATCGGAGCCAGGTATCGGCTCATCTCTAGTAAAAACATCATGAGATTGTTAGTGGTCTTTGCCAACAGCTAACCCTGTGTCTGGACTAGGGCCCCCTTCCCTAGCTCCGAATATACTAGGGTTCTCTTCCCTAGTGCGTCACTGTGTTCTGTCCAACAGGAAACCTTCCTCAAAGAGAGGATTAAGGTCAACGGAAAGACGGGCAACCTGAGTAACATCGTCCAGGTCGGCCGCATGAAGAACAAGATCAACGTCACGTCTGAGAAGCAGTTCTCCAAAAGGTGAGATGAAGCGCAATTCGTTTTGAAAACCTCAGCAAATGATATGATTGGAAATCAGAACTGAACTTAAACTCGCATATTCTGGGACCCCAACCACCTCCCCCCACAAGGTATCTGAAGTACCTAACGAAGAAGTACCTGAAGAAGAACAACCTCCGGGACTGGCTGAGAGTGGTGGCGTCTGACAAGGAGACGTACGAGCTGCGTTACTTCCAGATCAGTCAGGATGACGATGAGGAGTCGGAGGCAGACGAGTGAACGCCGTTCTCTCTCTGTGTCAGGAGAATAAATGTGGAGAAATAACCTTTCGGTCATGTGTTTTTATTCTGCTGTTCTGTCAACGTTCTCTGCACACTTAAATGCTTTTGGGTTTTCTGTTTGTTGAGGTACGTCTCTGTTTACACATCTTTCTTCAGCTATATATGGACACGTGTCACAACACATAGTTCACACCACAATTATTAATGGTATATTAGAATTTTTTGCTCAGATCCGATTTTTTTAAATTTGTTTTTTAGGCTGTTCACATGAGCTTTTGATGTGGCCTGTATTAGATTCCAGTGTGAACTGTTTGCGGTTTCGAACTGACCCGCATGTTCAAAAGAACAATAGACCTTTTTCACAGCAGACATGTTGACATGTCATAGTAGGAAAAGCCCAGGTGTATTCAAACCATTAATGATGGCTGCGTTCCTCTTAGGAGAGGCCCTGGTATGGTGCATGCTGACTCACTGAAATAGCTCACTGGGACACTTGATGGAACTGAGCCATCGTTAAGGTTATCAATATCAGCTGTGCTTTTCCTACTATGACCTACTATAAGTCGAAATGTCTGCTCTGAAAAAGGTCCGTAACAATGACCTCAGACGCAGCACGCTGTTGCACTAAAGTTAGGGAGGTTATGGAGGAAGTAAGCATTTGGGCTTTTATTTCAAAATGTTTGTCTAATGGCAGCCGTAACATTAATGAGCATAACACTAATGAGGTCTAACAGCTCCCTCTCCCTCCATTGACTTGCTCCATCACTGTTCTCCATGTTGTAGGCCTAGTCAAGTTTTTAATGTTACCGTCTGTCTAGGGCCAACTCCTGCCCACGCATAATTGTGACAAATGTAGATTGACGTAAAAGTCGCCTCAAATCCGCCTTGGTTGTTCACACTGCGGCCGCATTGAAACAAATCAGACCTGGGTCTGATTCAGGACCACGTATGGAAGTGGTCTAAATCTGATGTGAGAAAAATCCGATCTGGGCAAGATTTGAGTGTTCACACTACTTCTGAAGAAGTCTGACCTGGTCACCTGACCCCCACTTGGCTCAGATTTGGGCCACTTTTGCCTGCAGTCTGAACTGAAATGATCCCAAATGAAACCCCACAAATGTCAATAAGCGAATGAAACCTTGAGGAAACGGACGTTGCCGTCCATGTGATTAGGTAACGGGGTTAAAAACTTCACGTTTTAAATTCACTGAAGTATTGTGTTCTAGGTCTTAAATTATTTTAAATGGGTCTTAATTTTCCTACGTCCATGCAACGCCTCTAATGCTCTTTTATTCCATGTAGTTCTTTATGTCGCTAGTCCAAATATAACTCGCTGTATTAGGACTACAGCTGAGACCAACAGCCAATTACCTTGCAGCCAATCAGCTTTCTTCTTGTTGGTGCCAGTCTCTTTCAGATTGTACCACACTCATGAAACCCATTTTATTTCGCCTATAGGAAGTGTGATTGAAAAATTGTCAATTTAGGATTTAGTTGATGTTGTGATAGAGGTCTTAAATTTCATTCCTAATGGTCTTAAGAAGTCTTACATTTGACTTGGTGAAACCAAAGGCAAAAATACTTGGCAAACAGACAAATCAAAAGATTTTAAAAACAGGATAGAGTATAACAGTATAAAAGTAAAAATGCCAAGTATTATAAGAAAACAGTCCTGCAATAAGTCCTCCTTCATGATGGTTATAATATAACAGAGGTCTTGATTCAGCTGTCATCATTTTGGAGGCTACAGTTCGTGCTGCTGTTATACTGAACAGGATTTTCTATAATTTTGGTTGTTAAACTCCTCCTTACTCCTATATATGATTCTGTAGCAGTTCACTAGGTGGTGCCACAGATACTTCTGCAAATTACAATGTTTTTCACTCTGAGAATTATACACACTGCCTGAATTACACACATGCGAGAGAGATGCTGCTCATGGAAAGGCACCTTGAGCAGTTGGGGGTTCAGCTACCAGTCCACCACCATACTTTGGTCCATATGGAGCCTTGAACCAGTAACCCGCCAGTTCCTAGCCCAACTCCCTACTGACTGAGCTACTGCCACTGTATAGTATGGGTTAGAAACACTAGCTTACAGTCAGTCTTGTATAAAGTACTTGGACGCAATATTTGAGTAAAAGTACAAGTATGTTACCCAAAAAAAGACTTTGGTAGAAGTTAAAGTCCCCTTTTAGAATATTACTTGAGTAAAAGTCTTAAAGTATCTGACATTTACTGTACTTAAGTATTAAAAGTAATTTTCTGATATTATGTGTACTTAATTTTTAGAAGTAAAGAAAAACCTTGATTATGATATTTATTGTGGCTACCTAATAATAAATGTAATATATATATATACACCCTCTTAACATCAAATTCAAAGTCTGACATCAACGAAGAGTAAAACAGAAACAGAATTACTTTTTTTTTTGTGAGGAAGAATCTTTGACTCTGACGTACAAAAGCATTTCTTGCAAGTAAGAGAGGGCAAATGTAGTGAAGTAAAAGTATACGTTTTTAAAAGTGGAAGTTTCCAGAAATATAAATAACGAAGTAAACTACAGATATATGAAAATTCTACTTAAGTACAGTAACGAAGTAATTGTACTTCGTTACCTTACAACACTGCTTACAATGTCCATAATACATCTCAAAATATGTTTTCACATAGAAGGAATTTGCCTTGTTTTGGTTCAAAACGAAAATGTAAGCCTTCCTCAGTTCAGACTGGCATGATGAGGCAGTGTCCAGGTCCTCCCTCCTCTATTCCCTTAAACGGAAAAGGATGTTTAGGTGTGTGTGTGTGTGTGTGTGTGTGTGTGTGTGTGTGTGTGTGTGTGTGTGTGTGTGTGTGTGTGTGTGTGTGTGTGTGTGTGTGTGTGTGTGTGTGTGTGTGTGTGTGTGTGTGTGTGTGTGTGTGTGTGTGTGTCTGGATTCACTTCCATTCGCTCATCTGTTGTGTATAAAGCACGTTGCCTCAGGAATCCACCTTTGGCTGGTGGCGTCTCCTATCGTTATATAAAGAGTCACAGTTATTAGAGTTTATAACATGCAGAGGCTCGACAGTTTACAGTTAGATTCATACATATATAAGGCACACAGATTAAAGAATTAAATGAAGGACAAGATAAAGAAATGAAGGAAGTGGAAGGTTTAATGTGAAACATTTCTGCATTTAAATGTCTAAAAACGCTGACCTATGTCTTATATTTAGTTGAGTTGTGTTCTTAGTATCATATCCCAAATGTTTCCAACAATGTTCAAACCCAGAGAGATGTCATTTTATTCAAGGTAACGCTATATTTGGTACATACACGTTACATTTGGTCACCTGTCGGTGGCGTCATTTCCCCTCTGAGCGTACGTCAGCGTTGTGGTTGTCTGCCAGAAGCTGCATGAATTGACTTTTAAAAACCCATTTTTACGATACATCTTTCAGATCTTAGGGATCTTGTGTTGGTGCAAATGTTCCGCCAAAACAAGTTCCTTCCCGAGACTTTTTAGCAGAGCCACCAGTGCGTCTGAAGCCTAGCACCGCCCAAGTTGATTGTGATTGGTTTAAAGAAAAGCAAACAACCGCAGCGTTTTTTTTCCTCTCCTATCCCAGAATGCATCTGTGATGTAGCCAGACCTTACTCCACAGTGCTGTTGAGATACTGTAGGTCTGGCAATGCGAGACTAGCCGATAATCAACCAATCAGAAGACCCAATAAAAGTCTGTTCCCCAGCAGCCTAAATCCAGCTCGACGGCCTGCCAGACTTGTGATAAATAATGCTCCAGAATAAACTGGTCCAACTCTGAGAGCCAGAGCTGCAAACTGGACCTGATTATCAGGGCTCAAGCTGACACGATCAAAGCTTTGCCATATCTGGAAGTTGTGATTTTTGTGATAATGAAACTGGAATATGGCACAGAGAATCAAGTTGTATATAATTTGTCAAAAAGGCAAAGATGTGAGATCTGGGGTTTAACCTTTGACTGTTGAAACAGGACGATATGTTAATGTAGAAGAGGAAAACCGGATCTGTCCCACGTGTTGTTTGAATGATACAGAAAATGAGTTCCACTTTGTTTTCTACTGTCTACTGATTTTTTGTTTAGTAAGATAAAAGCAGAGATTGATTTGGTGAATATGGATGATGCTCAAAGACTGAGATGGCTGCTCTTTATCGATGATGATCTTTAGATGAGGATTTGTTGTGTGTGTGAATATATATATATATATATATATATATATATATATATATATATATATATATATATATATATATATATATATATATATATATATATATATATAGTTGTATTCATGTATTTCTCCGAATGATTTGTATATGCGACTGGAAGACGTTTGCTAAATAAGTTCGTGGTGTCTTGTAATCCCATGTGGGATGGGCCAAATGTTTGGCATGACACAGAAATAAAATTAAACTCACTACCTAAGTAACTGCCTAACTATCTAACTAACTAACTACCTAACTATCTAACTAACTACCTACCTAACTAACATATGAAGCAAAGAACATTTAGACATTTAGCTCCGGTGGAGAGGGATTCCCTGTCTCTCCTCAAAGCATCCTGTAAAGCAGCTCGGTGCAGACAGCAGCTGGGTGTCTTGTTTCTCCTTGTTTTCGACCATCGTGTTACCATGTCTGCAGGTGTAATCCGACTCTGTTCGTCAGATTACAACAGCAGATAACAGCCACGATATATAACACGTACAGACGGACACAGACCTTCCAGCGTGCACACGTTGGAGAGGTTTTATTTTGTGTTTCAGTGCGAAGAAGATTTGGATCGTCCACCTCGCTTTAAAATGTTTGAGTGACAGGAGGATGACTCCAGCACAAGTAGTGAAATGTGAGTTTGGTTTGGAGCATGTTGGACAGGCAAAATGATCTCAGAAGGTAAACACACACACACACGCGCACACACACACACACACACACACACACACACACAGTGCGTTTCACTATCTTTGTGGGGACCTGTCATTGACATAATGCCTTCCCTAGCCCCTTACCCTAACCTTAACCATCACAACTAAATGCCTAACCTTACCCTCACCCTAACCATAACCTAATTCTAACCCTAATCCTAAAACCAAGTCTTAACCCTCAAACAGACCTTTAACCTTGTGGGGTCCAGCATTTAGGGCCCCAAAAGGCTGGTCGGACCCCACAAGTATACTGGACTCCCGGTTTTTGGACCCCACGAATACAGTTAAACGAGAACACACATATACACACACACACACACACACACCTGGTCAGTTCCCAGCTCTGCATACAAAGAGTACAGAAATGTCAGCTGCAGCACAAAGTCAACACACACACACACATTTGTTTCACTGTCTTTGTGGGTACCCATCATTGACATAATGCATTCCCTAGCCCCTTACCCTAACCTTAACCATCACAACTAAATGCCTAACCTTAACCCTTACCCTCACCCTAACCATAACCTAATTCTAACCCTAATCCTAAAACCAAGTCTTAACCCTCAAACAGACCTTTAACCTTGTGGCGTCCAGTATTTTGGGCCCCACAAGGCTGTGCAGACCCCATAAGTATACTGTATTCCCTGGTTTTTGGACCCCACGAATACAGTAAAACAAGCACACACACACACATACACACACAGCTGCCCAGCCTCAGGTGTTGAATAATGTAGCCGCCTGGGCCGGGCTGAAGGATTAACGCAGTCGTCTCCTCTCGTCATCATTTCCCGCAGGTCTGCAGAGGACGTGGACTCCATCGACGCTTCGTCAGGAAAACACACTACCAGCGAGTGAGTGTGTTACCTGTCTGCTCAGGTGTGCTTCTTTAACCTGTGTGTTGGCTGCTTCTATCGGCGTCTTTTTACACCGCTGTCTGTGCTCCTCACTCTCCTAAACCCAACCTTTTGATTTAGATTTTTGTTTTAGTTCAGGTGGTGATTAAAGTGTGCAGCAGTCATTTCAGATGTTTAGAAATTGGTTCAGGTGTGTATGCTGTTCACTTTGAGCTTTCCACAGTCGTACCTTTTCGTTGTGAAAGTGGATCCTTGGTGGATTCATTAATGTTTCAGAGAGGGAGTCTCGCTCCAGTGAGAGAAGAGAGCAGCTGATGGTATCCCATCATCAGCTGCTGGGTCACATCATCAGGGTCGGACAGGCGTAGCTGGCCCATTTTGACCTTTATGATTGCATCGTTTATTCATTGAAAAGTTGATTAAAACTCTGGTTTTCTAAAAGAATACTTAAAGGTGAAACGCTACAGTTTATACATGCACTGGTCAACTGTCCTTTCTGGTAGGAAAATAACTAAAGGCACTTGCTCAAGAACATTACTAAGGTACAGTTTTGAGGTAATTTGGTTAACTTAATTACTTTCGTTTAAAACTTTTCAAAGTTTGGGCGCTTGGGTAGCTCAACTGGAAGAGCGTGCGCCCATTTAAAGAGGTTCAGTCCTTGACGCAGTAGCCGCTGGTTTGATTCGGACCTGCGGCCCTTTGCTGCATGTTATTCCTCCTCTCTCTCCCCTTTCATGTCTAACCTGTCCTGTCACAAATAAAGGCATAAATGCCAAAATAAAAAAAATTATAATTCCATCATCTTTCAGCATATTGTAAAACAAGAGGTCTGAAAGAAAACCAGACAACTAACGATTGTTATCATTGTCGATTAATCTGGCAATTCATTTTCTGGATGAATGGATTAGTTGTTTGGTCTCTAAAATGTCAGAAAATGGTGAAAAATGTGGATCAGTGTTTCCAAAAAAAGCCCAAGATAAAGTCCTCAAATGTCTTGTTTTGTCCACAACTCAAAGATATTCAGTTACTGTCGCAGAGGAGAGAAGAAACTAGAACAATATTCACATTTAACAAGCTGGAATCAAGTTTTACCTTTTTATTATTATAAAAATGACTCAAACCGATTAATCAATTATCAAAATAGTTGGCGATTAATTTAATCCTCCTGTTGTTCTCCGTTTTAAGAGTTTCTATATCAGAAATATGGGATTCTTTTAACCAAATTACCCAAAAATATCATGGATGGTTCCCTACAACACTGTTCGCAGGTAAAATGAATAATCACTTTTATTCAATTTGATATAGCATTTGAAAAAAAAAAAAGACTGAAATGGTTTCAAAACCGTATATCCTGACTAAACATTGACATATACCAGTGATTATCCACTCGCCATCCTCTGATCTTAACTATTTGTTGTCATAATTTTAGCTTTTTTTAAACAAAAAATGTAGACATAATATTATAAATGAGGTTTATTGACCATGAATTTCAAAAATAAGTGTAAAACTAGTGGTCGTAAGTTGGTGTTAGTGGTATATATACTGGTAGTAGTGGGGGAGGGGGGGGGGGGAGTGCCAAAAACGTTGAAAGCAAACAAAAAAACTTGGAAAAAGGCAACAAAAATGTCAAAGTGTTCATTTTCTATTTTGACAAGTTGCATAGTAGATCTAGGTTACATCTTTGCACCTCTAGTAACAGCTTTACTGTTCTTACTTCTGTAACTTTTAAGTCCACGACTGTAAATACATGTTCAGAGCTAATCAAACGTGCAATCACCTCTGACTGCATGCTGTACCGTATTAGCCCAGTAGAGCGTATTATGAATTGTGTCTCCGTTTTAACACTTAGCCTACTAATGAATTGTCCTGTTTATTTCTCTATCATCCTGTTTCTCCCTGTTTTATATAACAGATGTTATTGCTGTATATGTTTGGTCTTGGAGCTGGCTTGGAGCTAACCAAGCATGTGGTCATCTCTACCTCTATGCTGTGCCGTGTTAGCTCGATGGAGCTTACTAATGAATTGTGTCTCTGTTTTAACATTTACTAATGAATTATCCTGTTCTTCTTTTCTTTCGTCCTGTTTTATCTAGTTTTATATAGAAAATGTTGCTGCTGTGTATTCTCCTTTTTTATTTGTAATAGACTACAGATTACAATTAGCCTTTCGGCTACAATCTGGCACTTTTTACGTGTACTTTTGTGCATTGTCCTGAAATAATAAAATAAAATTAAAAAAACATACAAAAATGTCATTGTGTCATTGATACTTTTACTAAAGTAAATGATCTGAATTCTTCTTTTCACAGAGTCTATGTCCTCCATCTGGATCTGTGGCTTTTGAGGGAATGAAAGAATGAAAGAGGGAGTGACAGAGAGAAGGTAGAAGCAGTCACAAACATAAACAGGCGATAAACGGGTGCAGTGATGGCGGCGTGGCTGGCCCGGGTGTCTCTGGGCGACGCCTGGTACAACATGTACTCGCGCCTGCTGCGGACCAAACCTGTGGGCTCCATGGCTTCCGGCTCCGACGACCTCACCGAGCTCGGAGAGGGGTCGGCGGTCGGGCTCGCCAAGGTCCTGACCACCGTGGACCTGGTGTCGCTCGGGGTGGGCAGCTGTGTCGGCACGGGGATGTATGTGGTCGCTGGGCTGGTTGCCAAAGCGATGGCTGGGCCGGGCGTCATCCTGTCTTTTATCATCGCAGCGGTGGCGTCCATACTGTCAGGTAATGCAACAGAACACTAAAAGTCATCAACAACCCTTCCCAGTTGTAACTGAGAGTGGGTCTGGGGAAGCTTCATTCACAGCCCATTTCCAAAGGGGCGTCACCAACGGACGTCGCTCAAATGCCTATGGGCGCAATTGGATAGTCCTTCAACCAATCAGAGCGATGATCCGGGTGACGTAGCAGCGACAGCAGCATCAACGGGTTGCTGCGCTTCGGTAGCCGTCATGTTGAATGTAAACAAAAAGCTGCTCGCCGTCGCTGCGCTATCGTCATCGTGTAAAGCCCGCCTCAACGGCTGTGATTGGTGTAAAGCCCGCCTCAACGGTTGTGATTGGTGTTAAGCCCGCCTCAACGGCTGTGATTGGTGTAAAGCCCGCCTCAGCAGTTGTGATTGGTGTAAAGCCCGCCTCAGCAGTTGTGATTGGTGTATAGCCCGCCTCAGCAGTTGTGATTGGTGTATAGCCCGCCTCAGCAGTTGTGATTGGTGTATAGCCCGCCTCAGCAGTTGTGATTGGTGTAAAGCCCACCTCAACAGTTGTGATTGGTGTAAAGCCCGCCTCAACGGCTGTGATTGGTGTAAATCCTGCCTCAACAGTTGTGATTGGTGCCTTGATTTGGAAAAAATTGGAAATGATGTTGAATGGGCTCTTGGCCAGACTGACTTGCAGAGCAAATCTCAAATTTGCCGGAAGTTCGTCAGGGTTTTCCCAGACTAGCTCCCTGTAGTTTTTATCAAACAAACAGGAGGAAATCGTGCATTTGTTGTTTTTAGCATTTAGTACTCTAGCGAGTATTTGTGGCTGCAGGATTGAGTCAAAATAGTGTATGTGTTAATGGTGATGAAGGAACATGTCAGCCAGTGCAACAGTGTGGCTCACTGACATGTTTTTATAGTTTTTTTTGGGCAGTCTACTCTGATCTTACAGACGTTTGCTGTCTCATTGTATTTCTGCCATCAGGTGTGTGCTACGCAGAGTTTGGTGTCCGCGTCCCGAAGACGACTGGCTCGGCCTACACCTACAGCTACGTCACAGTCGGGGAGTTTGTGGCATTTTTCATCGGCTGGAATCTGATCCTGGAGTATCTGATTGGCACAGCGGCGGGGGCGTCGGCTCTCAGCAGCATGTTCGACTCTCTGGCCAATCACAGCATCAGTAACTACATGATCACACACCTGGGCACGCTCAGAGGACTCGGTCAGTACCATCCGTACGTGTGTCATTTCTCAGCACATTAAGAGCAAATTAAAAACTTTCAAATAGTAAAGCAACCAAATGTCAACACTACAATATCGCCACAATATTGATGATGTATTTTTTAAGGAAGAACTGAATGACATCGGACAGGCATGACATCTTTACAAGTTACTTAGTTACTTTTTACATGTCTCTCGCTAGCAACGACTTCTTCGGTCTTTTTTTTTAGCTCTTAATCTCAATATCATGTTATGCTAATTTGATGTTTGTTTTTTCCTTGGTTCTTTTTTCCTAGGTTGTTTTTTTCTTGTTTGTTTATCCTCAGGAACTGTTCATTGTACAGGTGCATATGGACTGTTATAATGTCATTTAACCAAGGTAATGATCCACTTTGGGATGGACTGTGTCCTCTCTGATTTAGAGTGAAAATACATTGGGCTAGTGACAATGCATTGATCATGAGCCTATAACAAGATTAGTCTGATCATCCATTGTTTTTAAATGTACTGAGTGGCATTTTCTCTGCTTTTTCCTGTTCACGGTCCGTGAGGGGAGTGCCACTTTTTGTGAATGAATGACGTCATTCAAGAGCCGGACCTGATTGGTCCTGGTTGGTCAACCAAACTATTTAAGACTATGGTTGAGGTGAATGTGTGAATTTACCTGATGAAGGTCTGAGACCAAAACATTGTATTTTTCTAAATAAATTATTGCTTGCGTAATGGTCAGTGTGTGGGACTTTTCTCTAAGTTTTTGATCTGCTACTTTTGATCATATCCTACGCCCCTGCCCGACAAAAGAGGTGTGCAAAAAAGCTTTCTTACGTTTTTAGCTACAGTCTGATTCAGAACTCAATGTAGTAGCGCCTCCTTCTGGAACATCCCTTATTAGCAGCTAACTTCAGAAAAAGGATTAGGAAATGAACTATTATTCTTCATAGGTAAGTAAATGATATAGCTTACAGATAAGCATTGTTGTAACTTGATATTGCAGTTAGGATATTACAGTTAGGATACCACAATTGATATTGAGGTATTTGGTCAAAAATATCATATTAGATTTTTTTTCTCCATATCCCCCAGCTCTAGGAAGCCTTTCCTGTCATATTGATCTTTCATGTGGATGAAATATTTCTATAACACATGCTGCTGTGTGTCTGTCTGTCTCAGGTAAAGGTGAGGACACGTACCCTGACCTGCTGGCCCTATTCATCGCCCTGCTGGTCACAGTGATCGTTGCTCTCGGCGTGCGGAACTCCGTGGTCTTCAACAACGTCCTCAACGCGGTCAACCTGGTGGTGTGGGTCTTCATGATCATCGCCGGACTCTTCTTCCTCTCCGCCAGCAACTGGGAGGGCGGAAACTTCCTGCCCTACGGATGGTCAGGGGTGAGATCATCCACCACGTTGGTGTTTTAGTTCCTTGTTCAAATTCACCCAACAAAAAAATATATATATATAAGTGATCTCTTGTCGCTTGATCAGGTTATGCAAGGTGCAGCGACGTGCTTCTACGCCTTCATCGGCTTCGACATCATCGCGACGACAGGAGAGGAGGCGAAGAACCCAAACACGTCCATCCCGTACGCCATCACCGCCTCGCTGGTCACCTGCCTCACTGCATACGTGTCGGTCAGTGTCGGGCAACAGACAGACAGACAGACAGACAGACAGACAGACAGACAGACAGACAGACAGACAGACAGACAGACTAGACTTGACTTGACCGACCTGACTTTATTGATCCCCAAGGGGAAAGTATCCCAGGTCCCAGTAGGTTAAAGACACAACAGGATGATAAAATTACAAATCCACATGAGTAATATGGACAATAAAAGAAAAGATACTAAATAAAAAATCCACATGAATGTACTGAGGGATGTATAAGCATGAGAGGCTTGCAGTGACAGGGCAGGGACTGACCCTGTGGTTCAGTCTGCATGGTAAGGTGCTCTGTGAGAGGGTGTGTCATGGTGGTAGTGCAAATAAGTCCAGTAGTGCAATGATAAAGTCTAGAGACCAGCATTAAAGGGAATAAAGTAGACAGTAGGATAGAAGGAACATGATGGAAACAAGTCACAAAATCTCCTCATCGAATAGATCACATCGAGCATTTTGGTTATTTTGCTTTCTATCATCTCCTATAATATTTTCGCTTCCAAAGGCCACAGCTGATTTTTATATTCTTGGATTCAAGCTTCAGTTAATCATGGATTTGTGCCTATTTTAGAAGATGTACAGTTTAAGGTTTTTGCTAAAACATTCCTCTGAACTTTGTCAGAATTGCAAGATTTGTTAATAAAAAAACAGAAAGTAAAGAGAAAGCTGTGCATTACTGAGAATAAACTTTCATCTGGGATTTCTCGTGAAATGCAAAAAAAAAACCCATAAAAAAATGTAAAAAGAATTGCGACATTTGGGTGTTCTTTCCCTTTAATCCAGGAGCCCTGATGTTGTTGAACCTTTCCCGTGTACAGGTGAGCGTGATTTTGACTCTCATGGTTCCCTACGACCTCATCGACGGCTCGGCTCCTCTCATGGAGATGTTCGCCGTACACGGCTTCCTGTGGGGGAAATACACCGTGGCCGTGGGCTCCATAGCCGGACTCACCGTCTCTCTGCTGGGCTCTTTGTTCCCCATGCCTAGAGTCATCTACGCCATGTCCCGGGACGGCCTGCTGTTCAGGTGAGGAGGCGCCAAACACCGCTAAGATGAGGGCTCCAGTTCCGGGCTTAGTCTATATCAACGACGTTTAATTTACGGGATGGTTCCGGTGCTACCGGATGCCCCTCACCTTCGGCTTTCTTTGTGTTGGCATTCTAAACTCCGGTCGATTCGGGGAAACATCCTCTGAGCTAGAACCGACAATCAAATTATATTTATCTTTTTTTTGAGTAAAATTCTTATCGCACACTTGACAGCCATTTTATTTCCAAGGCTCGCCTCCCTACGTGCGCAATTTCCACCAAAACATGTTCCTTCCCGAGTAGAGCTGGGCGATATGTAGATAATCAAATATCGCGATATTTTTTACCAAATACCTCGATATCGATACCGCAACGATATTGTAGAGTTGACTATTGGTGCTTTCACAAAATATTTACACAATGAGAATTTAAATAAATAATCATCAGTTTTTCTGAAGGGAGTGATAGTTCCGGGCTGACTCTGTGATTAATGTGTCTGCAGGTTCCTGTCTCACGTGTCTGCATTCACACACACTCCCACGGTGGCGTGCGTGATGTCGGGCTGCTTCGCTGCCCTCCTGGCTCTGCTGGTGAGCCTGCGGGACCTGATTGAGATGATGTCCATCGGCACCCTGCTGGCCTACACTCTGGTCAGCGTGTGCGTGCTCCTGCTGCGCTACCAGCCCGACGAACAGACCGACACACACCAGTTCATCTCCGGGGAGGACGAGGACGGCCTGAAGCACCATGACGACGGGGCGGAGCCCACCAAAGATGACCAGATCCTGATCGGAGGCTCAGACGCAGACGGATCGGCGTCCTACCACGCAGGCGAGACGGAAGGACAAGGGGATGACTCTGATTTCCACACAGGCCACGCCTCGCTGCTGAAAAGGCTTCTGGGAGGTCACTTCTACACCCTGCGGCTGCGGCTGGGATTGCCCGACGCGTCGGTCCGGCCCACCCCTGCCACCGGCCGCATAGTGACCCAATGCACCCTCCTCTTCTTCCTCACGTCCTTCTTCCTCTGGTCCACCGTTATATTTGGCGTTGAGCAGGGAAGCGGCGCTGGCGCGGTGTTCTCGGGCCTCACGGCCACGCTGATGGCCGGGTCCTTGGCGAAGCTTTTGATCACGATTCTTCAGCAGCCACAGAGTGCGAGGAAGCTGCCCTACATGGCGCCCTGTGTGCCCTTTGTACCCGCGGCGGCCATATTGGTCAACAGCTACCTCATGCTTAAACTGTCGTCACTCACCTGGGCCCGGTTCACCATCTGGTGCTTCGTAGGTGAGATCAAACATTCAAACATTCAAAATGCACTCTGAGGTTCCATCCATCTTCGTCCGCTTATCCGGTATCGGGTCGCGGGGGGTAGCAGCTCCAGCAGGGGACCCCAAACTTCCCTTTCCCGAGCCACATTAACCAGCTCCGACTGGGGGATCCCGAGGCGTTCCCAGGCCAGGTTGGAGATATAATCCCTCCACCTAGTCCTGGGTCTTCCCCGAGGCCTCCTCCCAGCAGAGTTACTTATCCTGCATTTTAATATAACTGAATTATAATTGCCGTAGACTATATCCACGAAATTCTGCCGGATGTCCCTCTTTTCGGCCGGATGTCCGTCACCTTCTCTGTCTTTGTGTCGGCGTTCTAACCTCCGGTGGATGTGTGAGGACTATGGTTAACTGCTCCTCAGATCTCTGCAGGGTAAATCCAGACAGCTAGCTAGACTATCTGTCCAATCTGAGTTATCTGTTGCACGATTAAAACTACTTTTGAACGTACACATGTTCCACCAAAACAAGTTCCTTCCTGAGGCTATTTAGCAGAGGCACCGTGGCTCCGTCCGGAGCTTAGCCCCGCCCAAAGTGACTGTGATTGGTTTAAAGAAATGCCAATAAACCAGAGCATGTTCTTCTCCCATCCCAGAATGCTGTGTGGACGAGCCGGACCTTCCTCTGCAGCGCTGTGCAGGAAGGTCTGACAATGCGAGACTATAATTGCGGTTCAACTTTGGACTAGTACATTCTTTAACAGACATCTAGCCATTTCCTGTTATTTCCATTTCCAAGTATTTCCTGTTGCTTTTGTATAAATACATTTATTTGTCCCTTTATTATTGTTTCCAGCTGAATTTAATTCACTCAGGCACATTAAGTTACTTTAGAAATGACCAGATTTTAAGAAAAATTGTCTCAATGTAAGTAATCAGCTGGGGAAGTTTCATAGTGATATCTGTTAGTTAAATGTTTAATCTTATTCACAAATCCACTTAGAAGAGGCGCAAACGTTTGTTTTTAGTTCTCCTTCCTGCTGGTTTTTGCACAGTCCGCACAGTTCGAGACACCAAACTGAGAAAAATGCAAACAAGACAGAAAGTGTACGTAGTTCTGGCTCGTCCTCTTTCATTTTGTCGAGGTACAGCAGAGAGAAGAACATACTGTTAGAGCTGCAACAATAACTCGATGGACAGAAAAATAATCGCCAAATAATTTGATAATCGTTTAACTGATTTTTTTAATGCAAAAATGGCAGAAAATGCCGTTTTTAGCCTCTCAAATAGAGAGACTTCCTGATCTTTTCTGTTTTATATCATATTAAACTGAATATATTTACCCCGACCACCCTCCCTACGCGGATTTTCGCCCTTTCATACTACTCGCTATGACGTAAATTGACACGCAATCGCAAGGTAATGTAAGTCAGTGGAGGCCAAATGGCGTTGATAAATACGCTAAAAAGCGATTATGCGTCTTGATAATACGCCAAAATGGCATACAAATTGGCGTGTCATACATACGCCACTTATTGAGGTCAGTCTGTTCTGGAAGTGATGAACAGCTGGACAGTTTCTCTTTCTGCTGTCTTTGTGTTTAACCGCCGCCGTGTGTCCGTCCTCAGGTCTGTTGATCTACGGTTGCTACGGCGTGTGGCACAGCACGCTGGAGCTGAACGCCCGGGAGCAGCAGGCGCACGCCAGCTCCTACCAACGCTACGACGACCAACTGGACGACGACACCTTCTCCCCCGACGACAACGGTCACCCAGAGGAACAGGAGGAGAAACCCTACCAGGGCTGGTCTGCCCCGGAGGAGAGGGGATACAACTACCAGGAGAACCAGGACGACGGCCCAGATGGAGAACAGCATCCGGGCCAGTGGGAGGATAACGGTGAGCAGTCTGGATACCAGTCTGGACCAGGAGGCCCGTCTGCGAGCAGAGGCCGAGGCAGAGGAAGGACCAATCAAGGTTTTGATGAAGAGGAGGACTGAAACCATCTGGAACTTTAAGACTGAAAGTGCTGCTTATATGAGACATGGAACCAAATATCCCCCAAGACACGCAAAGTAGAGCTTAGATCGGGCCCAAAAATATCAAGCCCGACCCTACCCGAGCCCGTGCACCTTGTGTCCGAGCCCGGCCCGGTCCGGCCCGACACATTAACTGGAATTATGAGCCCGAGCCTGATTTAAACCCAACATTTTTTGAATACGTGGGCCGTTATAACTAACGTTCTCAACTACAATTCAGAGTTGTCTGAACTACAGAAATCTGTTTAGAATTATCTTAATAAATAATGCACCAAGGACGGAGCATGTAAACTGCGCTGTTTGTTATTCAGAATGGAACGGATCGCAAATGGATCCAAACGAAGAAACGTAAAAAAAAACTCGACCCTATAAGCTCCCTCAGCCGAATAGTGTGGGTAACAGATCAAGGCAGCAACATAATCAAAGCCCTGGGACCATATAGGAGACTTTCTTGTCTCGATCCCCTAATTAATTCTGTCCTTTGGAATGGTCTGCATGCTGACGCACTTGTCCGCACTTCCCAGAGCTACAAGAGAAGCTGGAGAGACAGAGCCTTCTCCCCACCCAATTAGGCTAATAAAGTAATGATTAAAAAAACACAAATGCTTGGTCAAGGGCCCGGCCCGATCATACTGGCGGAAAATATTGGCCAAGTTCAGGCTCGGGCAGAGAATCTAAACTCTAACGCAAAGTCACATCACAAGGTTTTATTTTGATATTATTTAACATGCGACAAAACATTGAATAAACTTAGAAAAAAGGGGTCAAAAGGTAGAAAAAAGTGACAGAAACGTGTTGTTACAATGTTACAACTATCATGTCTTCCCAAATTATGTTACCGGCTTCAAAAATACTGCATATCGCTGTCGTAAATGGACCATACCCCCCCGACCACCCCTAGCTTTGGGCTGAGCCCCGAATGTTTACGGCTGGCTCTGCCCCTGGTGAACCCCTCCCTTTGTCCGCTCAGCGATTTGGATATCAGAGGAGGAGGGAGAGAAGATACGATGGATGCCATCCCAGAACATCGGTCCTGGTTATTACCTTCATTTTAAGGTTGCACGATGTGCGGTCGCTATACAAAACTTCCATCCGTAAAAGAGAAGATTAGACTTTTCTCGGCCGATTTTGAAGCGGAAACTCTTCTAGTAACCTGCAAACTTTAAATGAAAGATGGACGTCTGATGATACCATTTTGTTTCTCATTCACGAGCCTTTTCACGTCTCTTACGTCTTGTTTCTGTTCGTCGTTACCCACAGAGGTTTATCTTAACCAATCACACGACATCTGTCAAATGTCTCTACTGACTATCAGCCTCAAGAACAAACTTTCATGTTTTCTATTTTCCATTTAGATTATTTGTTTTCGTTCATGGCATCTCTGGTCGTCTTTACGGCGGCTTTCTGAACACTGGATGTCACTTTTGAGTTTGTTTTTCTCGTGTGAGTGATAGGTGTTAACAGTGAAAGTGTGTTTGCTCTATTTGGTGTCTGCAGCAGCAGATCGTGTTATTGTGTGTAAATGAGAACAGAACAACGTTGCCGGGAATAAATGTCTCATTTTGAGTGAAAATATTTATTCTGAGTCTCTTAATTACTTAAAAACTTTTATTATTTGTAGCACCAGCCAAAAATCTTTCAATACAGGCACACAGTTGATGCACATTAATGACTATATATTGTGATTAGGAAGAGGATACAATTGCAAAAAGTGATACGTAAAACAATCTGTGTGAGATTAAATGAAAGCAAACTTGAATTCTCTGTACGTCAGGTCATATATAGGAAAAGTAGTCATGCTATTTAAAGTATTTAAAGTATAATAATCATTATTAAAGCCACAGGAGCTCATCAACACATAGAAGCAACAGTTTGCTATTTTCAAATCATGTAAAACTGAAAACATCTGCATAAAGAAGACTCTACCAACGAGAGTGTTTGTTCCCCAGAGGGAGTTTCTGTAAGATGTATCAGCTAAATGTAAAAAAAAAAAAGAAATGCACAGACTAGTGCTGCGACGACATGCATTTTGGGGGACATTTCTGTCTTTAATGGACAGGACAGCTATGCGAGAAATGGGGAAGACATGCAGGAAATCGTCACAGGTCGGACTCTAACCCTGGACCTCTGCGTCGAGGCATAAACCTCTATGTATCTGAGCCAACCCGGCCACAGACGATATGCTTCTGTTCCGATTCTATTCTGTCACGATACATGGGGGCCGATTGGATCTGTATTGCGATTTTTATTTATTGTGATTCTAGAAGTATTGCGATTGGATAGTATTGAGTATTGCGATTTTCTTTTCCTTCTTTAACAAAAACAAAAGTTGAATAAATCACTTCTAGAGAATAATATATCGTGAGACTTTTCTAAAAACTAATTGTTTTCTAAGAAGAATGCACATCACGTGTCAGTCAGTCTGAAGCTACATTTACATCGCTACCTTTTGGTTTAGAAACCAACATCATCTGCTATGTGCCCCCCTCTCATTCCCCCTGCTCTGGTGTTTCCCCCTCTCATTCCCCCTGCTCTGGTGTTTCCCCCTCTCATTCCCCCTGCTCTGGTGTTTTCCCCCTCTCTCATTCCCCCTGCTCTGGCGTGTCCCCCTCTCATTCCCCCTGCTCTGGCGTGTCCCCCTCTCATTCCCCCTGCTCTGGCGTTTCCCCCTCTCATTCCCCCTGCTCTGGCGTGTCCCCCTCTCATTCCCCCTGCTCTGGCGTTTCCCCCTCTCATTCCCCCTGCTCTGGTGTTCTTCCCCCCTCTCATTTCCCCTGCTCTGGCGTTTTCCCCCTCTCATTCCCCCTGCTCTGGCGTGTCCCCCTCTCATTCCCCCTGCTCTGGCGTTTCCCCCTCTCATTTCCCCTGCTCTGGTGTTTCCCCTCTCATTTCCCCTGCTCTGGCGTTTCCCCCTCTCATTCCCCCCTGCTCTGGTGTTTCCCCTCTCATTCCCCTGCTCTGGTGTTTCCCCTGCTCTGGCGTTTCCCCCTCTCATTTCCCCCTGCTCTGGTGTTTCCCCCTCTCATTCCCCTGCTCTGGTGTTCCCCCCTCTCATTCCCCCTGCTCTGGTGTTTCCCCTGCTCTGGTGTTTCCCCCCTCTCATTCCCCCTGCTCTGGCGTTTCCCCTCTCATTCCCCCTGCTCTGGTGTTGTGTTTCAGTCTCAACAGCCGCAAACAGAGACCTTTGCCAACACCGACACTGACGCCAGTTTCTCCTCCTGGTTGGGTCTTATCGGTCACGACGTCTCGTTCTCTGAGACTAATCTACTAACGTTACCATAGCAACTACCAGCAGTGGGCGGAGTCTACACGCTGCCTCCTGTTCATGCCCAGTATACCAGAATGTAGATGAGATATTTTGGTTTGGCCGTGTTAGTTTAAACAGAGATGAGTTCTTCTACTGGAGATAAGTCCACTTGTGTGCACGGAGATCGCTTTTGGCACAAAACTCTGCTTAAAAAACTAAACGTAGCGATGTAAATGTAGCCTGACATTTATTTAATTTGTAAATAAGAAAATAACATGATTTTCTGTTTTGCTGGAAGCGGATATGATTAACAGAAAATATTAGTTGAATCATTGGTAAAAAAAATCATTGGAATAAAAATCACGATACATTTGATTCTCGATTTCCCCCCCCCCCCCCCCCCCCCCCAGCACAGACTTTGATGAGGGGGTATGAGGGGATGTTCACACTCGGGCACTCTTGGCGTGGTTGGCGGGGGGGTCCAGCGGCGTGGCCGTGCCCCCTTGCCGGGAGTAGTAGAAGCTGTTGTCCCTGCTCGGGATCCCGGGGTCGGTGCCGCGGCAACACAAGATCACGAAGCCGCCCAGGACACAGAGAACGGAGCCGACCCAGCCGGCGTACAGAGAGACGCCAAACGCCATCAGATGCTCCTCGTGGTGAGCGCCGATGGGGAACCAGACGGTCGATATGATGCCACACGCACCTGGAGAAGGGGACAGAAGTGAAACGCTTTAACTTGCTGTGGTTTTGGAGTTATAGAGGGTTTTCACCGACGTCACGTTCTGGGCGGTAACCTGGATGCGCGGCCATATTGGAGGCACTCGGTGTAAACAACTGAATGGAGTAATAGAGTATTGTGCACTTTGGATACTTTAATACTTTATGTCTAAATAACAGAAAAGTTCATCAAAACGCGTCCAAGATGCAAAGGCATGGAAGGACTTGGACCACAAAAAAGGCGTGATATTTTGAGAAATTACAGTTTACTGGCGGTGCAGATCCCTACAAGTTGGCTCCCTCTTCTTGGACCCATGAAGACCCGGTGATTCTTCCTTCAGTTGCATATCCCGATATAGTCCAACTACCTGGTTTTCTCCCCGAGCCCATACACAGCGGAAGACCTTAAATCCTACAAAAGTTTGGAGGCCTATAACGGTCAGGGTGTGTGGATGGGTGAGGGAGACGCAGTACCAAGTCATTAACGACCGTTGTGTTGTGAAGGCCAAAGTAAGTAATGCAATAACGTCTTTAATCAACCTCACCTTAACTGTATGATATCATTGTGATACTCGAGGTGTAGCCAAGTGACTCACAATAGTTTTTTTTTTCATTTCAAAGACCGAACAAGACAGATTTTTCCCTCGTAGATCCTGGTTGAGCTTTACCAACCACAAGCACCTCCTTTCCTCTGATAACTTCTGGCATTCCTCTCCCTGGTTTTTAATAACTTTTGGAAGTCGATAATATTCAAAATGTTTTTCTCGGTCTGACCTATTTGTACAACCTAAAACACGGCAATAATTAACCATTTTCCTTGACGCCGTTGGGGATCTACTTCAGTGCCTGTGCTTTGTTGTGAGTACCTCCAATATGGCGACTTCTGGTCTGATGAAGCGTCGTGAAAACCCTCTATACCTGGACATTGTGGAGTTTCTGTGCGGTGTCTGTTTGCGTCTGGCTGTCCGTCCTGAGGCTGTGGCAGGAACTACCCGACCCCGTCCCACAGGAAGGAGGCCAGTCCTGGCAGATGAGCCCGGTCAGGATG
>CM042335.1:2390048-2523251 GCA_023566125.1 Zingel zingel | reverse complement strand
AAAACATTAAACTTTCATTAATCACTAACAAAGTCTACGTATTATTATTTTGTTTTACACACACCGGTTATGTAAGCTACTGATAGATGTGTCGCTGACGTGGTCACGTTTCTAAAAAAAAACTAAATAGACAAATTTTATATATTAAAATGTTCAAAATCCTTCATGAAATAGCTTCAAATTTACACTCTCCAGCTGCATGTAAAATGTACACAAAGTTACAAAAATCCTCTGCCCCAAAACTGATGAAGTTTCTTCTGGACTCTGGTGTCTTCTCTTCCTGTCTCCTAAGGCCACACCTCCGATTTAGAATCTCATATATTACCTCAAATCTCTTTTTGTGACTTTGTTCTGTCATCCTTGGTGTCAGCTTTTGTTTTTTTCGTAAACTCTCTCCTTTCCTTTCACTTCACCTCTAACTTTCTCTCCATTTCTCTGATTTTCCTCCGACATCCCCGCCCTGACTTCCTCTGTTTCTGTGCATCAGTCTGTTAACTTTTCTCTCTCTCTCACTGGTTTTTCAGTGCGTTGATGTGAGCGCAGATCTTGAGCGCCGGCCCCAGTTTGATGTTCATGCTGGTCATCAGATGGTCCTCGGTGAGCAGCAGCAGAGCCTGGCCGTCGATCTCCTGCAGCCGGAAAGCCTCGCCACGTCGTTGCAGCCTGAACGCAAACAACACCGACATGAAGGATGAGAGCTGAGTTCTGGACTAAAGAGGTCTTTGAAAACTTTCCTTTTCATAAATTTGTATCAGATCTTATCCCCTAACCCTAAAAAATGTTGTGGGAGGATAGGGCTTAAATTGAAGGGAAATGTAGGAACACAAGACCTAATTTTGAAATTGTCCTGTGGGACCATAGGGCTGACCCCGTGCTAACATCTGTAAAAAGATGTTGTCCATAGTATGTATGAAGTTATAGGTGATGAGGGGATATGTCCTCAGCCAATATTTAGAAGAGATAGATTTGTCCCCCTCAAAAAATATGAAAGACGACCCATTCCCAAAAAGTGGTAAAAAATAGCTCGTCAGGGCAGTGGTGGTAGTCTAACATGTATTGTAGTGGGTACACTGTACCACATATATTTAAAGGCTAATATATATATATATTACATATTTTCCTGGATGAGATAGGTCTTTTGGGGGGGGGGGGGGGGGGGGGGGCATATCAAATTTGTGGGGTCTGGGTGTCCTCCCCCAGGGTTATTTGAGCATCAAAGACTAATATCCTGCCTTCTTATATACTTTTATGCACCAATTTATGGTGGGAATACCTTTATTTATCCTATGAGAAGGGAAACACAGATCACAGAAGGCTTGTATCCTGTGGACGCGCCGACAGTTTTGTTGTCATTACTTAGAATTCTCATGGGGGCGACAGAAACTACGCACTATAGCTTTAAACATATTTAAAAAATTTAAAACAAATACAGCCAGCTACATACAATTCTGCAGATTTTTTTATTCTGGATCCTCGCTGAAAACTACAAACAATCGGCGGTTTTCTGTTTGGGTCTGCTCATGAGGCGTCTGTGTCATGATTGTTATCAAACTAACCTAAAGCCTTCACAATAAAATGCATCTTTGTTTCTGTGGCCGGGTTGGTTCAGTGGGTAGAGCAGGCGCACATATACTGAGAGGTTGATGCCTCGACACAGAGGTCCAGGGTTCGACCTCCGAGCTGTGACAATTTCCTGCATGTCTTCCCTCTTTCTCACCTAGCTGTCCTGTCAAATTTAAGGCAGAAAAGCCCCCCAAAGTGTAGTGAAGGTGAACTACAGATGTTTTATTTTTTCTTCCAGATGTTTGACAGTGATGTCACTCACGCTGACAGTTGGTGGTTGGAAAGTATGCCCGTTACCTCAGCCTGCGGTTAATGTCAGCGTTTTTGCAAAACGCTTAATTGGATGAGAAGCGACGGAGAAGATGTGCACGACCCCCCCCCCCCCCCCCCCTCCCCATCTGCTGACGATTAAAACCCTCGAGTGTTTGTGTAAATCAAACTGACAGTTTTAGTTTGGATGTCGTCGCGTTATTTAAAAGGGACAATGCACATCGATTGACATTTTTTGTTTACACTCAAAATGTAAATGTGTCAGAGTTAGCAAAAAAAGTAGTCCCTTGGCAGGTCAACACATCATCATATTACATTAATAAAAAAGAAAGCAAGAAAGATAGAAAGCAAATTAAGAAAGAAGAGAAAAGCAAGAGGGACAAAAAAGTACAGTACAGTACAAAGAAGGGCAGTACCTAGGATGAGGTAAACCAGCTACTGATGATTGCAGTTCTGATTGGTTGTAATCCATCTCTTGAGTGTGGATTTAAATGATTGACAGCTGGTGCTGTCTCTGAGTTCAATAGGAAGGCGGTTACAATAATTTGAGGCCTGTACTGTGAAGACTGTTTGGCCCAACTTACTACGTCTATACTGTACGACACAGTCTCCCCTGGTGGCTGCCTAGTTGCCCTGCTGTCCTTCTGTCGTATAAATCAGGGCTGTAGTTAAGACCACCTTTATCAAGTCCAAGACAAGTCCAAGACCAGGACTAGTCGAGACAAGTCGAGACTGAGTCCAAAGAGGTTCGAGTCCAAGACAAGACCGAGTCCAAAAAGGTTAGAGTCCGATTCAAGACCGAGTCCAGGACAGAAAAAAGTCTTATGCTGCCTCTGCAGGTGTCTTACAAAGTGTGACGTTGTCCCACAGGTTTCCGAAATTGTTGCTTTGCAGAATTTGGAGTCTGCGCTGTGCTTCTGGTGATTTCTATAACCAAATTTGATTATAGCAGAATTGGCGGACATTTTCGTTTGTTACAGTGTGTGTAAATCAGTGAATATGAATGGAAATAACGTTTGCAGGGCACGCAGATGCAGGGCGTGCCGTGTGAAGGTAATCTAGTGTGTGATTGGTTATCAGGTGACCAGTCTTTCACTTTGCCTCCAATTTTATTATAAACATAATAAAGACACCTGGACTCGGTCAAGACCAAAAGCCATATTTGGCAAGACCAGTGGACCGAGACAGGTCCAGGTCCAAACACCAGCGAGTCCGAGACAAGTCCGAGACCGGACTCGAGTACTACAGCCCTGGTATAAATTCACCCAGTGGTGGAGGTGCAAGCCCATGTAATGTTTTGAAAATGAGGCAGGCATCTAGATAATGTAAAAAAACTGTCAAAATTAAATAAGTTGTATTTAGTAGAAGGGTTGCAAAATTTTGGGAATTTTCAAAGTTGGAAACTTTCCATGGGAATTAACAGTAATTAACGGGAATTAACGGGAATAAATGGAAATGACTGGCAATTAATGGGAATAAACTGAATATTTTTAATATTGCTTGTTATAATACTGTTAGTCTATAACAGGGAACTTAAATGTAGTTGAAAAAAAAACATCTTGCAGCATAATCTTGGTTAAAACAACCTGACTTAATGCAACTTCAGATGTCCTCCCTATATTCGTCAATGACGTGCACACACGCAGTAATCAGCATAGGCTACTACATTACTGGCCAACATTTAGTTTTAAAATACGGGAGTTTATTTTTATTTTTTTGGGGGGGGGGGGGGGGGGGGGTAATACATAACCCATTGCTATTAACCTATGTGTGTTAATTGTATAGCCCACTTGTTCTTGATAGGCTGGAAACAATAGACAGCGCTGATGGTTACCTTAGCATGCATATAACCATAACCATAACCATAGTAAATCAAAGGCAGCATGCTAGCTACCTTCATATGTTAAGCTAAAGGTCAATGGTTTGGGCTACTACCTAGCCTACCTAGCCTGCTGCAGGGCTATTGAGGCCACGCCACTGCACAGATCATTTCTAGAATCCAAAATTCTACAGCAGATTGAAGCTGATTGAAGACAGTACTGCATTGAGCCCAAGGAATACATCCCATCCAAATTCCCATAATTTCCTTTAATTCCCATGAAAGTTTCCAAATTGGAATGTTTCCTAAATTCCCCAGCTAAACTTTCCATGGAAAGTTTAGCTGGGGAATTTACCTGGAAAATGTCCGCCCCTTTGCAACCCTATTTAGTAGTGATATGGCAGTGGTGTAGCCAACAGGTTTTAGTTCTAGCGTTTGTAAAGTTGTTTTTGTTTATTTCTCTAAAGAGTTCCAGTTTACCTGGCAGCGTGTGGATGAAGGCCGTCACTTCCTCCACGCTCCACTGGGACGGGGCGGGTTTGAACGTGCTGCTGGGTGTCGAGGTGGTGGTCAACGCGGGGCGCAGACGCCCTCCTCGCTCTCCTCGCCGCCCGGCGCTCCATCCTGGCTGTCATGGCAACAGCAGGATCCTCCTCGCCGCCGTCATAGTCTTCCTCCTCTCCTCCGCTCCTCCCTCCATGTCCTCTCCTCCTCCTCCTCTTCGTCCCTCCTCTTCCTCTGCCGCGACCTTCTCCTTCCCATCCTTCTCGCGCCGCCGGCGCTCCACAGATCACGAGGCTGAGAAAGAAACAGAGAAGTTCTTCCTTTATTATTTTCTGGCTTGCTAAAAATATCCGCTTCCTCAAAGTCTGAATAACCCTGCTCTGCTGAAAATGTAATCTTTCTTTACTTCTTTTTTTCCTCTTTATTGCTTATTATATCTATATTTTATTTTATTTATATATTGTCATATAATTATAAGGTTTAAGATTAATTCTTTTGTGGCATTTAAGGCCTTTAATTCCACAGGACAGCTGAAGACATGAAAGGGGAGAGAGAGAGAGAGAGAGGGGGGGAATGACATGCAGCAAAGGGCCGCAGGTCGGAGTCAAACCCGCTGCATCGAGGAGTAAATCTCTATATAGGTGCGCCTGCTCTACCAACTGAGCTAACCCGGCCACTCATATAATTATAATGTCTTTATTTTTTATTAGTAGTAGTTTTGATTTTGTGAGGTCCTATGTCACGGAATGTTTTTTTTTTGTGATTAACAATTTTAACATTTATTCTTTAACAACATACAAATACATACAATTCACAACATTAACACCCCCCCCCCCCCCCCCCCCCCCCCCCCACACACACACACAGACACACACACACTTTGTCATCAGCACCCAACCAGTCAAAAATGAAGAAAGGATGACACAGTAACTACAATATTCAAGACCATTCAACAAAAATAGACAATAAACCAAATAAACATATGTATAAATGACAGCACCATAGGCCCATCATACACATCTCTCTCCAGCACAAAGCTTCTTAGGAGCCCTCCAGAAAGTTCAGCTACTTTCTCCATTTTCTAGTCTAGACATCCAACACATTCTCACACCCATCTCGTAAAGTAGGGACGTTTGGTCAGGTGCCTTTGTCGTTCTTTGAGACATCCAACCTGGCAACCCGTTTATATGACATCTTTTCAAACGCTGCCCCCTGCTAGCCATCTCACAAGCCCACTCCTGGATAGACGGCAGCCCTTCATGCCTCCATCCTCTTAAAATAATCTGTCTGGCTATCATTAACCCTCATGTTGTCCTCGGGTCACATTTGATGAAAATGTCTATATCAGAAATCTGGGTTTCTTTTTAACCAAATTACCCCAAAATCATGTATGGTTCCCTACAACGCCCTTTGCAAGTATAATTAATGATCACTATATTATCATTACATTTTGAGTATTTTCTTCAATTTTATAGCATTTGAAAAAAAATTTAACGGTTTCTAAACATAGGTTATCATGTATATTATTTCAATACTTATGGATCCGGCTTGCTAAAATGTTTGCTTCTTAAAAGTCTGAATGACTCTGCTCTGCTGCAAAAGCCCCACTTTTGTACATTTGAAATTTCTCTCTTTTTGTTTCCTACACATTTCTTTTTTTTTTTTTTAAATACTACATTTAAAATTCTTCTTAAGTAAACGTGCAGAAGTATAATCAGCTCAATCAAAAGTGGGCTTGTTATTCAGTGGTGGAAAGTGAAGTTTCATATTTGTATTGCCCATTTGTTTATTATATTTATGTTTTTTGACTGTTTGCAGGACTTTTTTTTAGTAATGAGTAGTAATTAGTTCCCCACCAGAACTTTATTCAGAAAAAAAAACTAAATAATTGACTTAAGTTGGAGCGTTAAAGGTTGGGTGTGTGGTAAACAATTACTGGGACTCATGACTTCAGTATTTCTAAAATCCTGAGTAGAAAATCTGAAATTAGCCACGAAAAACTGGCTGTGATTCTAGAGGAGGATGGTTTGGCCTATGTGTCTGTCGCTGTGTGCTTCACCCAGCCTGTAGAAACTGCACCAAAACAAAACCACCCTCCAAACTCCACATCCCATAAGCCACTGGTGGGAGAGAGAGGACTGAGACTGTTTGGAATGAGCTGAGCAGAGAAGTGGATTTTTTGAAAGTTTTAGACGTTTCTGTGGAAGTTTTGACAACTTTTCCACTGAAATAATGAGTTATGTTTCAGAGCAGCTGCTCTGTTCTCTGGGAAGTGCAAACTTCAACTCAATCCTCTACAGGTGAGTGTTTGATCATTCAACATGAAGGCACATTAACATGTTGGAAAGTCGGACAGCATGCTAAATGCAGTGGTGGTATGTAACTAAGTACATTTACTGTACGTCAGTACAAATGTTGAGGTACTTGTACTTTACTTGAGTCTTTTCTTTTCATGCCACTTTCTACTTGTACTCTGCTACATTTCAGAGAGAAATATTGTACTTTTTACTCCACTACATTCATCTGTTACAGCTTTAGTTACTAGTTACTTTACACATTAAGATTACTGCTCACTGAACACATTTTATAACATATGATGTTTGATTATAAAGTAAACTAGCCAACAATATAACGGCTACAAGTCCAGCTGAGAGGATCAGACCATCACACACAACTGTTAATGGGAGGATTCATTTTACTTTTAATACTTTTACTACATTGTCCTGATGATACTTCCAGATTTTTACTTACGTAACATTTTCAATGCCGGACTTGTAACAGAGTATTTTAACAGTTTGGTTTTAGTACTTTTACTTAAGTAAAGCATCTGGGGCACCTGGGTAAACAAACATTATTCCTTAATCTTCACATACACACAGTACAATGTAGTGAAATTCTATTTCTGCATTTAACCCATCCTAAGTATTAGGAGCAGTGGACAGCTACAGCCTCCGGGGAGCAACTCAGGGTTCAGTGTCTTGCTCAGGGACACTTTGACATGTGGCCTGGATGACCTGGGATTGATCCGCCGACCTTGTGGTTGTGGGGCAACCATTTTACCTCCGGGCCACCTGATGGAGCAGGCGCCTAATATATAAAGGTTTACTCCTCGACCTGCGGTCAGCCGTATGTTCCCACAGCCCAATGGTCTTACATTTCTAGGACATTTTCAAAATTAGGTCTTGTGTTCCTACATTTCCCTTCAATTTAAGGTTTTTTTTTGGGGGAGTTAAGGGGATACAATCTGATGCAAATTTATGAAAAAAGGAAATGTGGGAACATAGGGCCTAATTTTGGAAAAAAAATCTTTGAAATGTGGGAACATAGGGCCTAATTATAAGAAAAATCTTAGAAATGTGGGAACATAGGGTCTAATTTTGAAAAAAATCTTAGAAATGTGGGAACATAGGGCCTAATTTTGGAAAAAAAATCTTAGAAATGTGGGAACATAGGGTCTAATTTTGGAAAAAAAATCTTAGAAATGTGGGAACATAGGGCCTAATTATAAGAAAAATCTTAGAAATGTGGGAACATAGGGTCTAATTTTGAAAAAAATCTTAGAAATGTGGGAACATAGGGCCTAATTTTGGAAAAAAAATCTTAGAAATGTGGGAACATAGGGTCTAATTTTGGAAAAAAAATCTTAGAAATGTGGGAACATAGGGCCTAATTTTAAGAAGTATCTTAGAAATGTGGGAACATAGGGTCTAATTTTAAGAAGTATCTTAGAAATGTGGGAACCCGTTTTTAATTTTTGTTTTATGTCAGGAAAAATGGGACGTAGAAATGAGCGCTGAAAATGTGTAGAAGACAAATTTTACAATTTAAAACGTAGGAAAAAGCAAAAACAAACTGTGAAAAAAAGGTGTCAAAAACATCGGGGGGGGGGGGGGGGGGGGGGGGTTCAAGGTTGACAGGAAGACAACACAAGGGTTAAAAAAAAAAGAATAGTAAAGGATATGAATGCTGCTTTCTGATCATGTTTCTTGTTTTGGAAATAAATTCATGCACATTAGCTCTGAAGAGGTTTTCCACAGGTCTCTTTCAGATTGGGTACAAATGAGCATTTTTCACTATTTATTTTTACATTTTATACATTTAATGATTGAAATGTATTTAATTGAAATAACCAAAGCTAAAAATAATCATTAGTTGAAGCCCTACTTGGGTTTTTTGACGTTTCAGTGCAAGATGTACATTGTATTTCTATTTCTGGGAAGGAAAGCTGAACTCCAGTTGTTTGTGTGGTGAGTGTTTGACAGTCTCGTGGTACGTGTCCACTGGCAGCCTCATTTCCACGTTTTCCATTCATTGTCTGTCTAAGCAGCCGGGTAATGCATTCTTGTAGCGTCGTGGCGACTTTTGAGAGACAGGGCATTGAGTTGCCCGCTTCTTATTTGCATAAAGTTGAATCCAGGCTACTTTATGCAAATGAGGAGCGCCCAGCTCAACTCATTTGAGCCTTTCTAAAACTCCTGAAAATCTTCTAAACTGACCGTGGTAAAAGCTGCACATTTGTTTCTAAAAATACAGCGGAGAAAAATGTCATTTAGTAGAAGGAGGATCAACCAGAAATCTTTTTAACGTAGTCCTGAAACATGCAACAGAGAACCGGGTCTAAAGTGTGATTTATGCTTCTGCGTTAGATCTACGCGTGGTTACGTACGTAGGTACGTGGAGACACCGACACTAACGCCGTAGCCTGACGCGCACCTCCCGAAAAATGTAACAACACGTCGTGGCAACGTACGTCGCTCAACCGTGGCTTGGTAGCGTTGCATTTCCCCCGACTCATTTCCCGGTTCTCCTTCTACATAAACAACATGAAATCAAGGAGAGGGTTAACTTCTCCTGCTCCAGATTTCCCACCGTGGTCAGAAAGAACAGGGGAGACACTGTTTCTCCGGGAGCGTGCCTGTGTTCCCACATTTCTAAGATTTTTTTTCCAAAATTAGGCCCTGTGTTCCCACATTTCCTTTTTCATAAATGTGTATCAGATTTTATCCCCCTTTCTCCCAATTTGGTAGCCAATTACACCCAACCAATTATCCAGTAGCAATGGACTACAGATGGAATGTTACCCTAACCCTAACATAGGGCCTAATTTTAAGAAAAACCTTAGAAATGTGGGAACATAGGGCCTAATTTTCAGTGGAAAAATAAAATTCTTAGAAATGTGGGAACATAGGGCTGTGGGACCATTGGGCTGTGGGAACATAGGGTTGACCCCGTTGCTCCCACTACGCCTCTAGAGCCGGTACTGGCTCCGAAGCTAATCGCCGTCACTCTCTCACTTGCTCTACCACACACACACACACACACACACACACACACACACACACACACACACACACACACACACACACACACACACACACACACACACACACACACACACACACACACACACACACACAGGCCCTGCTAAGATCTACGCATAGTGTAAACTTTAGGCCACTTACGTAGGCTACGGCGAAAGCTCTGCGTTGAGCCTTTGCAGGACCATACATCACGCTTAATTGTTGCTTAATTCTGTATATTGTCAATATGGACCCTATTTTCCCATGCATTGGTGTCTAAGTGACTAATTTAAACAAAAAGGTCCCTACCAGACGCAGTAAAAGAGGCTTCCCAGGGACGGACTCGGCCCTGTTCAGGGCCGGGCGGGGCCTCTCGGACCGACTACCTGCACTCAGAGCCCGCAGGCGCTTCGTCAGACGAACGTTAAACCTGCCAGAAGACAAAAGGAGAAGAGAAACTATGAGAGACTTAGTGATAGCTCCTCGTTCCGCTGCTTTGATTCACACATATCTGCATTTAACACCTGTGTGTGTGTGTGTGTGTGTGTGTGTGTGTTGGCCACACACACCACATCCTGCCAGCGCTGCATCAGGCTGACAGCAACACCCCTAAACACACCGCTGCATTTCAGAAACAGTGTCTAAAGGTCACACAGTACATTAGCAGCGTTTAGTCGTTGAGCCAATGGAATCAGGTCTTACCCGCGTGCACAGGAAGTGGAGCAGAAGCGTTTGGACCGCATGAAGTTGTGTGCATGGCCTCTCTTCCCGCAGAACTGGCAGTGCAGCACCGTCCTGTCCCTGTGGGCCGACCCTGTGTGTGAGAGAGACAACTGTGTTTAATTTCAGAACAATTAAAGCTGTACATACTGTATGTTTCTAAAAATACAGAAGACAAAAATATGTTATTAGGTATTTAGTAGAAGGAGGATCAACCAGAAGTATTTTCAACTTAGTCCTGCAAGATGCAACAGCGAAACATGTTTAGGTGTTCCTTATGTTGGTATTTTTTTACCCTGGGCCCTATTTTCCCATGCATTGGTGTCTAAGAGACTAATGTAAACAAAAATGTTGTTGAAATTGGTCCAGTATTGAACGAGAACACTGTAACCGTAAGCCATGAACCGGCCTGCAATGTAACCCTTCAGGACAAATGTTCACCGCAGAAGCGTCCTCTAAAAGTTCAGTTTTTACCGCTGACGGGCTCAGATTATTATTCAAAGTGTCTGACAACATTATGGAAAGGATCCCTACAGAGATAGACCTTTTAGTTAAAGGAGAAATCTGGTGCAAATCAGACTAGTCAAATGACGAACGCCGTGCAACCAGAAATCAGTAACATAGCTCAAGCATGGCGTTCGTCATTTGACTGGTCGTGACTGTTTTCCCAAGATGGCGCCTGCATGTATACGTGAAAGGTACTGTCTTTATAATCTATCTTTTTAATAAACTGTCTGTACACTTACAAAGTTCTCAATGCTTCGGTTTACATGTAGGGACCCTCATTATGCTACCGTGGAAGTGTGGTGCTATTTTGAGCCTTGTTAGTGGTATCAAATAGTGATTTCTTTTTACTTTAGCATGCCCCGACGACTAGCGTTATAAGCTAATTAGCAGTTTGGGCTAAAACTGGTCACATTCGATTAGCATGACAACATATCCCAGAGAACGGTCAACTCGGTACACATGTGTTATTAACCCCTAGGTTCATTTTGCGCCAGATTTCTCCTTTAAAATGTGTGTGTGTGTGTCTTCATAAATAGACACTCGCCATCCTCTTACACTTATCCTGAACTTGTGTTCCCAAATGTTTTTCCTAAACGTGCAGAGCTTGGAAAAACCCCTCAAATACGCTGATGGTTGTGCAGTTTATAAACCAACGAGCTGATGAGACTCTTACTGTTGGCGGGGTCGTCCGTGTCTCCTGCCTCCTCCCCCTCTGACTCAGTGGAGGGCTCAGCTTGCTTCTTTGTGTCCGTCACAGGCAACGCCGCGCTCCCATTGGTCCCGTTCACTTCCTCTGGTTTGGTCACCTGCTCTGGAACCAGCAGGGACGAGCGGTTCACCTGCACCACGAACAGGTAGTTAAACACACCGCAACAACCCGCGACAGTTTGTATTTCACTGTCTATGATTCTGTATAATAAGTACTTTTACTTTTGGTACTTTAAGTACATTTTAATGCAACATTTTTTTACAAGTAATAGTTTGAATGCAGGACTTTTGAGTTCACTGTTTAGATAAATACTGAATTGCTGTAGCATTTAGCTTCACACACACACACACACACACACACACACACACACACACACACACACACACACACACACACACACACACACACACACACACACACACACACACACACACACACACACACACACACACACACACACACACACACACACACACACACACACAGGTGTGTCCCATGCTTAAGTTTTGAATATAGATCTGCCAAAAACAGACTAAATACATAAAGATATTAATGTCCAGTACAGCTGACAAAATCAAGATTAACTGACAACTGGTTTTCGGTTAAAACACAAGCACGTAAAATATAACACCAGGTTGCTAATTCTTACTTTGAGCTGAAACATTGTTAAATGTAGCTAACAATATAAATAAACATCAATATTATAATTTCTGCAGCTTTAAGCTTATTCTATTCAGTTGAGGTTAAAGAAAAAGTCCGTACAGGAAACGGCTGGAGCCCCTCCTGGATGACAAATCCCTCCACCAGGTGAGTCAGAACCTGGTGCCCCTCAGGCCACGCCCTCATCTCCCAGGGGCTGCTCAGCGATTGGCCGAAGCTCTCCGACTTGTCTCCAGATTGGCCGAGGGGCTCCGTCTCGGTTTCGGCCCCGACCGGGTGCTGGGACTCGATGACCGCTTTGTCGACCTTCTCCACCTCGTGGTGCGATAGGCTGAGCGCGGTCGGGAGGGCGGTCTGAGCGGGGAGGAGGGGGGGAGGATTTTCTCCCGAGGGGGAGATTAAGGGCGAGCATGGGGGAGACTGGGAGGAGAGGCTGGACAACGCTGAAAGGAGCAAAGACAGAGATCAGATTTAGATATACAGGCGCACGCCCTTTAAAAAAAAATAGTCATACTCAGGACAGCGCCACTTCTCACAGATACAGATAGGATTGGAGATGAGACGTTGAACTGACACGTAACCGCGATCAGCTTCGTGGGAAATTTGGAATCAATGTCACCTGTCTAGTAGTTTTCATCCGAGAGATGCTGTGATTGGTGGATAGGATATGGAGCAGGGGACTGACAGCGACATAACCAATCACACTATGACAGACGCTCCACTTAGCACCAACTGCAATGTGTAATTTTAAATGAATGTAGCCTACTGGCAGTCTGGCACACGTGGGTGCTCAGTATTTTCCGTGGGTGCTGCGGAGCTCAAGCACTCGAGTATCGGCGCCTATGAACGGAAGTACATTTCCGAAATGGCTTCCTCTCTCTGTATGTTGCCGTTCTCAAACTCTGTACGCTTCAGGAAACAACAACAAACTTCGTGCCAACAAGCTAGTTGTTTTGAAGAAAATTTGGATCATGCAACAAGGCAGGCCTGCTTGGTTCTTTCACTGAATGATTGTAAAGATTTACGAAGAATATTTTTAGGTCATTTCCTCTCTAACTGGGACGACCGATTGGTGGGATTGCTGTGGACGAAGTACACACAGAGATACACTGGTAAGAGCCAATGAGGTTTAACCATGTATCAGCTAATTTAAAGGTGCTATGGCATACAACATTTCACTTTATGAGGTTTTTTAACATTAATATGAGTTCCCCCAGCCTGCCTATGGTCCCCCAGTGGCTAGAAATGGTGATAGGTGTAAACCGAGCCCTGGGTATCCTGCTCTGCCTTTGAGAAAATGAAAGCTCAGGTGGGCCGATCTGGAATCTTCCCTTTATGACGTCATAAGGGGAAAGGTTACCTCCCCTTTCTCTGCTTTGCCCGCCCAGAGAGAGAGAGAGACATCATGGCTTTCAAACCAACTGCAAAGTGGCAGTTGGTCAAGGCCACACCCCCACTCTCCACCTTGCCCCCCCTCTCTCCTCCTCAATAGCTACAGACACAGAAATAGCACATCCTAAGGAAAGCTCATTGTGGGACTGGCTCTAGTGGCTGTAATTCTGCACCAAGGCTGAATTTCAGGAAAGAGACTTCAGATACAGTATTAGGGGACCACTAAGGCCTATATAAAAGAGACTTCAGATACAGTATTAGGGGACCACTAAGGCCTATATAAAAGAGACTTCAGATACAGTATTAGGGGACCACTAAAGTCTATATAAAAGAGACTTCAGATACAGTATTAGGGGACCACTAAAGTCTATATAAAAGAGACTTCAGATACAGTATTAGGGGACCACTAAAGTCTATATAAAAGAGACTTCAGATACAGTATTAGGGGACCACTAAGGCCTATATAAAAGAGACTTCAGATACAGTATTAGGGGACCACTAAAGTCTATATAAAAGAGACTTCAGATACAGTATTAGGGACCACTAAGGTCTATATAAAAGAGACTTCAGATACAGTATTAGGGGACCACTAAGGCCTATATAAAAGAGACTTCAGATACAGTATTAGGGGACCACTAAGGCCTATATAAAAGCATCCAAAGAGCACCATGTCATGGAACCTTTAAATAGCTCACATTACTGTATTGTGTCAACAGTTAACTTCATTTAATATTATGTGGCGATTTCTTTTGCGGGGTGCAAATGTTCCACCAAAACAAGTTCCTTCCCGAGATTATTTAGCAGAGCCACCGTTGCTGCGTCTGGAGCTTAGCGCCGCCCAAGACCATTGTTATTGGTTTAAAGAAATGCAAACTACCCAGAGTGTTTTTTTTTCTTCTCTCCTATCCCATAATGTATCTGTGGTGTAGCCAGACCTTACTGCACAGCACTGTGGAGTTAGAGCTTGGCAATGTAGAACGTGCTCTCTAAAGTCTACAGATGAGAGTACCTGACTGGTTGTCAGACTGCGTCGACATGTTCTCACAGAAGTCCTCCTGGATGACCGGCTGAAGAGAATCTGGTAGCCTCTGACTCTGGACAGAGACCTCCGGGACTGGGGCTGGGGCTGGGACTGGGAGTGTTACTGGGGCTGGTACTGGGAGTGTTACTGGGGCTGGTGTTGGGGCTAGTGTTGGGGCTAGTGATGGGGCTAGTGTTGGGGCTAGTGTTGGGGCTTGTGTTGGGGCTGGTGTTGGGGCTGGAGCTGAAATGAGACCCAGGATGGGTTTTGGTACCACGCTGGATTCTTTAACGTCAGGCATCGGGACAGGATCCGTGTTCTTGTGCTGATGGAGAATCTGACTGGTCAGGTTCTCAGACTGGTCCATGGCAGTCTCCCCTTCTTCTTCCTCCTCCATCATCTTTTTCTCCTTCCCTTTTTCTGCCCTCTGGCCTTCCTCTGTCACCTCCATTTGTTCTTCCTCTCTGCCTGTTTCGACTTCCTGTTCCTTCTGACTGCCAGCGCTTCCATCCTTCTCAGGTGGAAGTCTCGGTTTCTCCTCCTTCACTTTCTCTCTTTGGTCATCCCTCGGGTCTCTACCAACACTGCCTCCTTGGCGTAGCCCACGTCCTCTCTCGTGCTGCTCTTCGCTCTCCTTCGCCTCTCCTTTCTGGCTCACAGTTTGTGTTTGAGGGCCCGCCTGACTCGGAGGGGATGCTGGACTCAGGAGAGACGGAGGCGAGGGCAGGGGAGAGGCAGTTTTTGGCAATGACTGATTTAGAGGAAGAGGAAGCGCGTCTTCAGCGCTCAACGTCCTCTTTGACTGAGCGGACAGCTCGGGCGACTCTACGACAGAAGGCGCCGGCTGCACAGCGGGGACGTACGTGCAAGGTTGCGTCTGGCGAGAGAGGGCGATGATTTGCAGCTGTCTGGCCGCAGACGGCGAGCGCTCGAAATGGGAAGAAGCAGACGCAGGTTTGGTCGCGGGCAGCGAGCTGTGCTGGGATTGGCTGGGCCCGAGCAAGGTTTGAGTTAACGGACAGCTCTTTAGTCCAGCCGGCGGCCGGCTAACAGGAGAGGCCTGACAGGCGGGGGCGGCAGCGATCGGTTGGAGGGTTGAGGTTTGTCGTGGCGACGCTGCTCTGTGGCCGTTTGGAGAGTGAAGTCTGGGTCTCAGAGGGACGGCTCGGACCGGAGAGTAAAAAGCTGCAAAAAGAGATGGAGAGAGAGGAGGAAGCATTAAAAAGTGAAAGTTAAAGTGAATATTGTTGAAGTGTCCTGGCGTCTCGGGCAGAAGTTCCAGACGTAAACTGGCTACATTTACTCGGGTCTCCTCGTCACAGGTTGCAAACCTCAACCGGTTGAGACCAGTTAAACCATAAAAGGGATTTCTCCTTTTAGGTCTGTATTATTTTTATTAATTCTCATGACCCTAAAAGGACATTGTCCAGTTATTTTACACAAAAGTCAGCAACAATGAGTGGGAAGAAAACCTAAAAGTAAGCAATTTCATTTTGCAGGAATACATTTTCTTCTTTTTTTTTTATTCTGTTAATCATCTCTTTAGATTTAGATTTATCTTGCGAACCACTGGTCTAAAGGTAATGTTAAGACACTGACTTTGTTCCAATCAGCTCTACTGTCTTTATAATAACGGACAAAAAATCCCCCAAAACATACAGTACTCAGATGAAATAAACCATGTTGGAATCAGCCACTTTTCCTCCATTTTTTTTGTCATTAATTGAAATAACAATTTTAAATGGCCATAGTGCTGAACAAACGCTTTGTTCTCCTTGTTGTTTTTGACATGATAAGATAATGGATGATTGCTGCACAAAATGACAAACCAATTATCAGCCAGATCGCTGCACAACACACCCAGGTGCACTACTGTATTTATAGAGTATGAGCGGATCAGGTTACCTGATTTTTTGCTTTAATCAAACTGAAGCTTGTGCATGTTTTTATAAACCATAATAACTGATGGTTCTAGGTCTCCCTCCTAGCTTTACAGTTTCACTAACGTGTCTTCTAACTGTCCAGACACTTTGATTCAGTTAAATAATAATAATACTCTCTCATCTACAGTAGGCCAAGTTAATCAGGGCTATATGCAGCCTGATGTGCATATTTTTGGGCTGCAATATTGTTAATAATAACAATTACTCAACTATATTTTGTTATATGTACAAAAAAAGACGCTAGAATTTAACAATTGTATAGCTAATTCTAGTTAACAACTAATCTGGCATACTCGTCGTTTAAATAGCAAATGCACCTGCGCCCATCTGTGCGCCCATGGGTGTGCTGGTCTTACAGGGAGGTGTGTTCAGGTGCATTCTGGTCTTACAGGGAGGTGTGTTCAGGTGCATTCTGGTCTTACAGGGAGGTGTGTTCAGGTGCATTCTGGTCTTACAGGGAGGTGTGTTCAGGTGCATTCTGGGCGTGCTGGTCTTACAGGGAGGTGTGTTCAGGTGCATTCTGGGCGTATTGCTATCTTGAGGCAGTGGGAAGTGATCGCGCCATTGACCAACAAAAACCTGGTCTAAAGTCAATAACGCAGCATTTCATTGTTATTTTAACAGAGCATTAGTCAAATGCTCCGAGGCGTATGCACAGTGTGTACACACTGACGCACAGCAGCACACACACATGCAGAAGATTACAAATAAGAATATTACTTATAATAGCAATGCGCCAAGGTCCAAACGTGCATGGCTTCACGCCGTGCGCTTAGATCCTTAAAATAGGGCCCTATATTTCTATATATGGGTGCGCGCTCTGCCAGGTGAGCTAACCAGGCGCCCATTTACAACATTATTAAGCATCAGTATTAAAACAAACTTGACTGTGTGCAGCATTAATAACATTTAAATAGCATTTCTAATTCTTTTGTTGGATTAACGTTATAATGGAAAGCGTGATTACTAATTTAATCCTAATGTGTTGATTGCCAGATTGATGTAAATACAGTTTTTATTTTTTACTTTTAAGTGTCTTCCAACTCCTGAAACCAAACCGACAACCTTCCTCTGCCGAAAGTTTGAGTTTCAGCAGTTAACCGGTGCTGAGAAAGGTTGAGATAAAAATGAAACCGGTTGTTCCTGAGATCACTCCCAGTGTGAGTCACACCCCCTCCTCCCCCCCCAGGACCTACTTGGAGGCGCGACGGAGAGGTGGCGGCTGGGGCTCTCCGTTACCGTGGCGCTGGGCTGCGGGCGCGGCCTGAGAGGGGGGAAGAGAGGGGCCTGAGGGCGAGAGAGGGGGGGCGGGGCGGCACAGGGGGGCTTGAGGCGGAGGGAGGGGGGGATGGTGAGGGCCCCGGGAGGAGGAGGCCTCAGGGTGAGACTCTGGAGCTGCAGAGGAGAAAAAAACATCAGTTAGATCTCAAACACATCTTTTACTTTCAGGCACGGCAGACGGTGTCTTGTCTTCCATAACCATAAACCATAAACGCAAGGAATGAATTCAAATTTTTATTTTTTGTCTTTTATTTTATCTTTATTTCATTTGGCTGCTCAAACTTAAACTGCAGTCATTGGCACGTCCAGCTAAGTGCCTGCAGTAGAAACTAGTGTTGAAATGAATCATTGAATCGATGCGTCGTGATGCGGACCTGGACGATTCCGATTTTTTATGATCAATTTTTTATTCTTTTTTTTTTTTAACATACAGAACAGAAACACAAATTGAACACGAACAAAATCCCTCTCCCACCTCCCCCACCCTCTGCGGTCTCGAGGAAAACAAAAACTAACAAACAGAAATCCCACCTTGCCTAGTCACTCTCCTCTACTTCTTGTGATGCTGAGGTCATTAGGACTAATACCTGTGCTGCTGTGCTTTCCCATAGGTCTATAGTTGATGATTTGGCTTTGTTAATCCTTGCTGTAGAGAGCTCAAGCATAACTATGTCTAGAAAATATGCCAACCACCGTTTTATACAAAGTGAGTGTGGGGGGAGCCAGCGCTGAGCTATCATTTTCTTGGTTGCGGTTGAGCCGGCTAGCCAAACTTTCTTCGGTCTCCCAAGCAGGTGTAATTTAGAGTCGTCATTAAGTAACAAAACAATCGGGTCAGTAGGAATTCGACATCCAATCACATCAGATATTATTGTAGTTTTATTCTAGAACTCATGCACCTGTTCACACTCCCAGACCATGTGCAGGAAAGTTCCAGTTGAACGTGCAATAGGGAGTAGGAATGGCTTTAGAGACGTATCTCTTCTGGGAAGTCCAGTATGTCCTATGGCATATGTTGAAGTGGATCTGCTGGTAATTTGGATTCTTGGAGCAATGGAAAATGTTGTCCCAGACTGTCTCCCAACTAGTTTTGGCCGGCTCGCAACAATTACGTTCCTTTCAGTGCTCAGCTCTCGCTCCCATTTCCTTGCAATTGGGAGTTTTCCTATGGATACTTGCATCAGTTTAGCATAGATCTTGGATGCTAATCCTCTCAGAGGACGGTCGCTGCTTTGTTTTAGTTTGTGTCTGCAGTGTGCTGTGTTCAGACTCCGCTACATTCAGAAAGTGTCTTTTTTTAAGAGCAGATGCAATAAAAAGGGGAGTTCAAATATATCTGACTGCTTGAATTTGTTGATAAAAACGACGTGTAGCGATATATATAATAAAATTGAGGAGGTGACACATTGCGATGCATCGTGATATCGATTTGAATCATTGAGAGGATAATAGAATCGTGAGACCAGTGAAGATTCACACCCCTAGAAGAAACCCAGCGTTACTTCTGAAGAGTTAGCATACCGCTAACTAACTACTTTCGTTTGTGGAAGCTGGTCCTGGATGCTATCATAGATTAGCGCCTCTGTGCCACTCTATATTGGATTTGGTTAAGTTAAGACTAGTAACTAGGCACAAAGACTGTAATCAGAAGGAAACAGCCTGGCTCGGTTAAAAGATAACATCCGCCTAGGGGCCGAATCACTGTGCTGTCACGCTAACGCACAAATCACCTCCAGGTAGACAAATTTCAAGATGTGTGAAATGGGAAAACTTGTTCATTTTTGTTGTCATTTTCTGCTGTAACTGACATTTAAAGTAGTGCTGTCAAACAATTAAAATATTTAATCGCATTAATGTCATAGTTAACTCACAATTAATTGCAATTAATTGCACATTTTTGTCTATTCTAAGTGTCCCTAGATTTCTTTTTGTCCCATTATTTTTTTCTCATTTTAATGCTCTTATCAACATGGAAAAGTGGATTGGCTTGCTTTGTGCTTTTGTCGCCTGGCTTTGAAAAGGAGGGGGGGGGGGGAGAATTGGCATCAGCTATGTGTTTGGCCATCAGCTGTGTCCATCAGCTGTGTGCTCGGCCATCAGCTGTGTGCTCGGCCATCAGCTGTGTGCTCGGCCATCAGCTGTGTCCATCAGCTGTGTGCTCGGCCATCAGCTGTGTGCTCGGCCATCAGCTGTCTGCTTGGCCATCAAGTGGTATTTCAGACTGGACGTGCTGCGATGATAGCTCAGTTCACAACGACAAAACACACAGATCACTTTGGTCTCGTCAATGGAACCATTTGGCAACTTTTTAAAAGTAAACTCTCCATTCAGAATCTTATTGGCATCCATTTCGGCGTCTCACGCTCGCCATCCACTCAAAACGTAACGTTAGCCTACTAGCTACTCTTTGGCCGGCTCGCAAGCCCAAACAGTGTGTGTGGCGTGCCTGTTGTTCTGTTTCCGGTCTAGCTAGATCCGGTGTGGTGTTGTAGTTTAATAACGTTAATAGTTGTTGCAACAACATGTGAAAAAAAACTACAAAGTTTACTCTGCCAAAAAGAACGTTAATCTCGCAATAAAAAAAATTGACGGCGTTAAAATGGGTTTGCGTTAACGGCCGTTAATAACGCGTTTAACTGACAGCACTAATTTAAAGATACATAGTTAAACACCGAGATCCGAATGCATGTTTTGCATTTTAAAAAATAAAAATAGTTAGTCATCACTGCAAACCGCACATTTGCCGTGCCAGAATGGAAAGCTCGACAGCCGTGCAAAACGGTAACTTAGCGGTTGAAAATCACACATGCACACATGAGAAAGGTCGGATTTGCTCGGCTGCTCACCTGAGCGGAGGCAGGGTTAGAGGAAGGGGGAGAGGAAGAGGAGGAGGAAGAGGAGGACAGGGCAGGTCGCATAGCAGACGTAAGAATCAGCTGCAGGAAGGAAAGGAGACAGTAAACAGGAGGAAATAAACAGAGAAGAGCAGCGATTAAAGCACCGAGTCTAATCGTATTCAAGCGCTGAAGATGAATATGCATGTTTTTTGTTTTTTTTGTGTGAGTGACTCATAACACCTCCACGCTGAAATATCTTAATCTCTACCTCCTAGTCTTTGCATTTTATTGTTTAGATAGGAGACATGGTTCAACGTGAATCTTTAAACGCCTCGCAAATGTATAGTTTCATCAGTAATTTCCTAAATCAGGTGCTCACTGTAGTTGTTAATCCAACAAAACGGAAGGGAAAAAAAATTCATTTGTTTGGGACTATTTTCAACAGTGGATTAATCCACATTTGGTGCTGTAGTGCAGTGGTTCCCAAAGTAAGGGCCTTGAGGACGAGCCAAGATTATTGGTGCGTTGCATTTGAACTGGGAAGTCGGAACGCCCCCTGAAGTCAAATTTCCGACTCGGAAAGGCGGGAGAAACTCCCAGTACCCAAACCTTAAAATCCAACATGGCTGTGAAAACTCTCCTAATATAAAGTTAATTTGCTCTTCTGTCTTATTTGTGTCTCATTAAATCAGTCTTACACACAGTACTGTCCAACTTATATCTGTCGACATGTTGTTACGCTGATCAGAGGTGTGAGTGAGTGAGTGAGTGTCTCTCTATGTTTACCATCTGAGCTCTAAGCAGCACCTGGTCTTGGCCAGACCCTTTGAGACCTTTCCCCAGGAGCAATGTCTGCTGGGATACCCTCTGCTTCACAAGGGAGGGGCTCGGATTGGCTCGCACCAGACCAGGTGTGCCCACAGGATGAGTGTGTGATACCTGGAACAAAAGGGAGGAGAGGAGGGAAGGGAATCAGGAAGATCTTTAGAATGAGGACATCTTCTTACATTTCCTAGAAAAGCAATACTGTGTGTGTGTGTGTGTGTGTGTGTGTGTGTGTGTGTGTGTGTGTGTGTGTGTGTGTGTGTGTGCTTGTTTTACTATATTTGTGGGGTCCAAAAACCGGGGAATACAGTATACTTGTGGGGTCTGCACAGCCTTGTGGGGCCAAAATGCTGGACCCCACAAGGTTAAATGTCTGTTTGAGGGTTAAGACTTGGTTTTAGGATTAGGGTTAGAATTAGGTTATGGTTAGGGTGAGGGTAAGGGTTAAGGTTAGGCATTTAGTTGTGATGGTTAAGGTTAGGGTAAGGGGCTAGGGAATGCATTATGACGGGTCCCCACAAAGATAGTGAAACAAATGTGTGTGTGTGTGTGTGTGTGTGTGTGTGTGTGTGTGTGTGTGTGTGTGTGTGTGTGTGTGTGTGTGTGTGTGTGTGTGTGTGTGTGTGTGTGTGTGTGTGTGTGTGTGTGTGTGTGTAAATTGTGGAAACCAAGCGTAAACAATTAAAATGCAAAACTGTCCAGGGTGAAAAAAAAGTCATAATTATAAGACAACTGTCTTGTACGTCTATAAAATTCATTGTTGACATCACCAAAAGTTGCTCTCTGCCATCAAAGTGTAGTTTCCAGAGCTTAACAAACTGGACAGGTTTGGAGTTCATTGATAAAACCTTTGCCTCAAAATACCTAAGATTGCATCTAGGCAAAGAGGGACCTTTGTATTTACATAACACGTTTTGCTTACACGCAGGATACAAATATCGCAGCACGGTACAAACTGGATGCAGAGCCCTAATTTCTTTGTTTCCACCAAATTAAAACACACCCACTATGCCAGGTTTTATTTAAAGGTCCCATGACATGGTGCTCTTTGGATGCTTTTATATAGACCTTAGTGGTCCCCTAATACTGTATCTGAAGTCTCTTTTATATAGACCTTAGTGGTCCCCTAATACTGTATCTGAAGTCTCTTTTATATAGTCCTTAGTGGTCCCCTAATACTGTATCTGAAGTCTCTTTTATATAGACCTTAGTGGTCCCCTAATACTGTATCTGAAGTCTCTTTTATATAGGCCTTAGTGGTCCCCTAATACTGTATCTGAAGTCTCTTTTATATAGACCTTAGTGGTCCCCTAATACTGTATCTGAAGTCTCTTTTATATAGGCCTTAGTGGTCCCCTAATACTGTATCTGAAGTCTCTTTTATATAGACCTTAGTGGTCCCCTAATACTGTACCTGAAGTCTCTTTTATATAGGCCTTAGTGGTCTCCTAATACTGTATCTGAAGTCTCTTTTATATAGACCTTAGTGGTCCCCTAATACTGTATCTGAAGTCTCTTTTATATAGGCCTTAGTGGTCGCCTAATACTGAATCTGAAGTCTCTTTTATATAGGCCTTAGTGGTCCCCTAATACTGTATCTGAAGTCTCTTTTATATAGGCCTTAGTGGTCCCCTAATACTGTATCTGAAGTCTCTTTTATATAGGCCTTAGTGGTCCCCTAATACTGTATCTGAAGTCTCTTTCCTGAAATTCAGCCTTGGTGCAGAATTACAGCCACTAGAGCCAGTCCCACAATGAGCTTTCCTTAGGATGTGCCATTTCTGTGTCTGTAGCTATTGAGGAGGAGAGAGGGGGGGCAAGGTGGAGAGTAGGGGTGTGGCCTTGACCAACTGCCACTTTGCTAATTTGAAAGCCATGATGTATGCTGATGACATTGCTTTGGTTGCACACGTCTAACATTTACGCCGTAACTCGCTACCAGCAGGTTGTAAACAATCTGTCCCAAACTTTCGTTGAGCTCTCCTTGGAGCTTAACATTAGAAAAACGAAGGAGCTTTGCTGTGGGGGCAGAGACAAGGCATCACCTCTGTTCCAGCCACTTAGTGGAGGTATTTCAGTACCTGGGCACAGAAATAGACACGCCCCTGTCCTTTTCACAACACACAGACACAACATACAAAAAAGCACAACAACGTCTCCACCTGCTCAGAAAACTCAGAACCTTTCAGATCAGTAAGGACGTGTTAACTTTAGTTTACCGCTCCCTCATTGAAATAGGTTCTCACTTTCAATATCTCTTCCTGGTACAACCAACTCACCATCAAACACAAAACAAGACTTTCACGCATAGTGAATCACGCTGCCAAAATAACTGGCTCCCCCCCCCCATCTGAGCTGTACAGCCGCTCAGTGATCAGGAAAGCCAACCTGATCACAGAGGACCCCTCTCACCCCCTCCATCACTCCTTCCAGCTAACCCTTGTGTAACAGACAATAAAGTATTATCTCTCTCTCTCTCTCTCTCTCATGGGTGGGCCAAATTCTCTGGGCGGGCAAAGCAGAGAAAGGGGAGGTAACCTTGCTCCTTACAGTGGTGGAATGTAACGAAGTACAAATACTTCGTTACTGTACTTAAGTACATTTTTCACGTATCTGTACTTTACTTAAGTACAATCAATAGTGCATACTTTTGACTTTTACTTCGTTACATTTTGCAGCAATTATCTATACTTTCTACTCCACTACATTTCTACAACGTTCCGTTACATTTTCGTTACATGTCAGATCAGTTTTTCCCCGTGCCAAAACGTCTTCCTGACCATCACTCGTTTGCAGTCTGCAGGGAAGCCTTCAGCAGCGGCCGTCCAGCTCCCGGTGCCGCTCGAGATATTACAAATCCCACTATGGCCACGCCAAGACCCGCCCTTCAGTAGCATTTACTGGCCAGGCGCGTACCGCTCCCGGTACTACCGCTGCTCCTGTTACTGTTACTACTGCTGCTCCCGGTACTCTGCTTGGTCATATGTGAAGCATCCGTTCACAGAGGGTTAATATACAACCCGTATATCCATCTATCTTCGTCCGCTTATCCGGTATCGGGTCGCGGGGGTAGCAGCTCCAGCAGGGGACCCCAAACTTCCCTTTCCCGAGCCACATTAACCAGCTCCGACTGGGGGATCCCGAGGCGTTCCCAGGCGAGGTTAGAGATATAATCCCTCCACCTAGTCCTGGGTCTTCCCCGAGGCCTCCTCCCAGCTGGACGTGCCTGGAACACCTCCCTAGGGAGGCGCCCAGGGGGCATCCTTACCAGATGCCCGAACCACCTCAACTGGCTCCTTTCAATGCAAAGGAGCAGCGGCTCTACTCTGAGCTCCTCACGGATGACTGAGCTTCTCACCCTATCTCTAAGGGAGACGCCAGCCACCCTCCTGAGGAAACCCATTTCGGCCGCTTGTACCCTGGATCTTGTTCTTTCGGTCATGACCCAGCCTTCATGACCATAGGTGAGGGTAGGAAGGAAAACTGACCGGTAGATTGAGAGCTTTGCCTTCTGGCTCAGCTCTCTTTTCGTCACAACGGTGCGATAAATTGAATGCAATACCGCACCCGCTGCAACCCGTATATCTATCTTAAAAACACTCCCGGTCCTCCTCAGCTGTGAAGCCACGTACTTGTTGTCCAAGCCTGTGTGTTCTCGATAGATACATGTGTGCAGCATTCACTGTCCCGTGGGAAATAACTGATAACCAGAATTGTAAGTCAGAATGTAAACTGGGCCACAGATGGTAAGCACACTTACATTAACCTAAAACGTAATTAAAATGCCACAGACCATACTGTTTTTTAATTTTTTATTATTAGAATATAGACATTAAGAGAATAAAACGTTATGCAAGTACTACATTTAAAATCAGCTACTTTTTACTTTTACTTAAGTAGGGTTTTCATTGTTGTACTTTTACTAAAGTAAATATAGCTCTGGTTATTTGTACTTTTACTTAAGTACTGAGATTCAGTACTTCCTCCACCACTGGCTCCTTATGACCTCATAAGGAGCAGATTCCAGATCGGCCCATCTGAGCTTTCATTTTCTCAAAGGCAGAGCAGGATACCCAGGGCTCGGTTTACACCTATCACCATTTCTAGCCACTGGGGGACCATAGGCAGGCTGGGGGAACGCATATTAATGTTAAAAAACCTCATAAAGTGAAATTGTCATGCCATGGGACCTTTTAACAAACGTAGTCAGACTTAGGTTTCTTATGAACAGTGTGACTTATAAATCATAATTACTAAGTATACAAAGAATACAATATTTACTATAAATAGAAAATAATATTACAACCAATAATCCAAAGTTTTTTTTAAAATACAAAGCAGCACTCTTTTAACCTTATTTCTCAAATGGTACTTAAATCTCTAACTCAATCTACAGGCAACGTATTCTCATACAACTGTTCTTATATCTTACAAAAAGTTACGCACACATTTTTTTCATGCATTATCTTCGAATGTCCAGCAACACCAGCGATCACAGGCGCCTGCTCTGGCCCTGCAGTGTAGAACCTCTTTAGGCAACAAAACTACTTCATGATCGTGGTTCAGGTCAAAATAAGTATGTTTAAGGGCGCCAGGATAGCTCAGTTGGTAGAGCGGGCGCCCATATATAGAGGTTTACTCCTCAACGCGGCCTCGACTCCGACCTGCGGCCCTTGGCTGCATGTCATTCCCCCTCTCTCTCCCCTTTCATGTCTTCAGCTGTCCTGTCAATAAATGCCTAAAAATGCCCAAAAAACAATAAAAAAAAAAAAAGTATGTTTAAACGTTACTTATTGTTATTGTGTGTGCGTTCTCAAAGTTAGAAACGGGTGAAATTTTGAAATACTCCACTAATTAGTGTTTTAAGTATCAATACTCACCCCCATTGTAGGATTGAAAGGTGGCTCCTAAATACTCTGCAAAAACATCTTCATCTGGAGCATCACTACTCACTTCCCCCACTCATTCAGTGGAGCGATTCTTAAATGGCACTAAAAGAAATTATCCAAGTTTCAATCGTGAACAGCAATTATAACTTTGCTGCGTGTAAAATGATCAAACCCAAGACTAGACAATTCTCTTTAAGTAGAGATGAAACGCATGTAACAGCACCTGTGCACATGTATGTGTGTATTTATGTGTGTGATTTTCCTCACAGTTCAGTTATACGTTATTCACAAACCAAACAAAGCCAGAGATGTGTAACCTGAGACCGAGGAGGATGTGAAACGTAGTCAGATAAAAGCAAACAGAGGAAACTGTAACCTCAGACCTACACTTACTTCCACATAATATTTAATGTGTTATAATATCTGTTATACTGTACCCCAAGCTAATACACTCTTACTTTTAAATGAGATGTGTGTGTGTGTGTGTGTGTGTGTGTGTGCGTGCGCTTGTTTTACTATATTCGTGGGGTCCAAAAACCGGGAGTCCAGTATACTTGTGGGGTCTGCACAGCCTTGTGGGGCCAAAATGCTGGACCCCACAAGGTTAAAGGGCTGTTTGAGGGTTAAGACTTGGTTTTAGGATTAGGGTTAGAATTAGGTTATGTTAGGGTGAGGGTAAGGGTTAAGGTTAGGCATTTAGTTGTGATGGTTAAGGTTAGGGTAAGGGGCTAGGGAATGCATTATGTCAATGATGGGTCCCCACAAAGATAGTGAAACAAACGTGTGTGTGTGTGTGTGTGTGTGTGTGTGTGTGTGTGTGTGTGTGTGTGTGTGTGTGTGTGTGTGTGTGTGTGTGTGTGTGTGTGTGTGTGTGTCCGCCCCTTCCTCCCTGTTACCTGTCTGCCAGGTGGACTGGCCGGTGTGTGAAAGGGCGTGATCGGTGTGGAGGTCGGCATGGATACAGGCCTTGTGTTCCCATTGGTCAGGCTGCTGGAGGTCTTGGCTGACATGGCGGTGATGCTGTGCGTTGCAGAAGAAGAAGAAGAAGAAGAGAGGAGGGGCGAGGTGGCGTTGGCTCTGACGGGAGAGGAAGAAGAGGAAGGAGGGAGAAGAGAGGAGGAGGTCTGTGTGGTAGGTGGTTTGGAGGCGCCCGCCGGGGAGGGAAGGATCGGGCGAGAGTACGTGCGGAGGGCGGGGGTTGCAGTGGAGGTGAGTTTAGGGGGAGCGGGGACGAGGATGTGGGGAGATGGAGCGCCGGCTGTAGCCGCTGCCGCCATCTTCAGGACGTGGGTTGCGGAGACGGAGGGAGCGGGGGTGAGAGGGGGAGGAGGGGAGGAGGTGGTGGGTGTCAGCGTGGGTGCGGGGGAGTCCAGGAGCATGGGGTTAGGGGTGAGCCGAGGAGGCGTGGGGGTTGCAGGGGCGGAGGTGTCGGCCGTGGTGGTGGAAGTCTGAAGGCTGGTTCCATTGGAGGCTTCTCTGTGTTCTGATTGGCTCTGACGAAACAGCTCCCTGTCCATCCTTCAACACTTTAACGCACTGCAACAGAGAATTAACACACTTAAAATCGCGTCATTTTCCAGAGTTTTTATTGTCATCTTAAAAGGAACACGCCAACTTATTGGGACTTTGTCTTATTCACCGTAACCCCCAGAGTTAGATAAGTCCATACATACCCTTCTCATCTCCGTGCCTGTCGTAACTGTCTGACGCCCCCACAGCTAGCCTAGCTTAGCACAGATCCTGGAGGTCACCGGCTCCATCTAGCCCAGCTTAGCACAGACCCTGGAGGTAACCGGCTCCATCTAGCCTAGCTTAGCACAGATCCTGGAGGTAACCGGCTCCATCTAGCCTAGCTTAGCACAGATCCTGGAGGTAACCTGCTACTTGGGCGGAGGGATTTGCTCGCAGCACCTGAGAAGCCCTGTGGTGAGGAGCAGAGAGTAACAACGGGGCTTCTCAGGTGCTGCGCTAATCACTCCGCCCAAGTAGCAGGTTACCTCCAGGATCTGTGCTAAGCTAAGCTAGATGGAGCCGGTTACCTCCAGGATCTGTGCTAAGCTAGGCTAGATGGAGCCGGTTACCTCCAGGATCTGTGCTAAGCTAAGCTAGATGGAGCCGGTTACCTCCAGGATCTGTGCTAAGCTAGGCTAGATGGAGCCGGTTACCTCCAGGATCTGTGCTAAGCTAGGCTAGATGGAGCCGGTTACCTCCAGGATCTGTGCTAAGCTAGGCTAGCGGTGGGTGCGTCAGACAGCGATACGACACGCACGGAGATGAGAAGGGTATGTATGGACTTATCTAACTCTGGGGGACACGGTGAATAAGCTAAAGTCCCAATAAGTTGGTGTGTTCCTTTAAAACATGGCTGTCCGATAACTATATCTGCACACATTAATCTGTCAGATGTGATGAGTGTTTGATGTGACAAGTCCCAATAAGTCGGTGTGTTCCTTTTAGGGCACCACCTAAGCCAAATGAATGTAAATTCAAAGTGAGCATCAAAACTAACTAAATTACTTTTCTCAGACTGCAAAACCAGGAATACCTTCATCAACATCTAACATATGAACAAATAAGCACTTCTGCTTTTAAGATGTGGTCAGATAAGATGCATGAACTGGCAGTGTTGTAGTACTCAAGAGCGTTTTTCTTTTTTTTTTCTCGTCTCGACAACATTTTTACTTGGTCTTGTCTCGGATGAAGAGGACTCGGGATTTTATTTCAAGACCGGTCAAGACGACAACTTCAGGGATATCACGAAATGACCTGTGTATCGTCTGATTGGGGTCAGCCCTATGTTCCCACATTTCTAAGATTTTTCTTAAAATTAGGCCCTATGTTAGGGTTAGGGTAACATTCCATCTGTAGTCCATTGCTAGTGGATAATAGGTTGGGTGTAATTGGCTACCAAATTGGGAGAAAGGGGGATAAAATCTGATACAAATTCATAAAAAAGGAAATGTGGGAACATAGGGCCTAATTCTGGAAAAAAATCTTAGAAATGTGGGAACATAGGCACACTCCCGTCTGATTTGTGTTAACATCATTACTGTGATTGGATGTAAAACTTCCTGCTTCAAATGCATCCAATAACTGGACTCATTTCTAATTTGAAATGTCTCACCGTTAACCCCCTCTGCCCACCCCCCTTAACACGCACTCCCAAAGTAAACGCAGGTGACAGGAGAAGAAACTCTGGCTGTCTGGGAGATGTCAGGCAAAATCGTCTGTAATAACGTTTAATTCATTACATTTTATTAATTATGTTTTAAAAGAGTTTACTTGCAAAACAACATCTAAAAGAAAACACAGCGGTGTGTAAATTCTGCAATGTAACGCTAGTCTCGCTTTGCCAGACTCTCCTTCAAAGCACGCTGGAGGAGGGTCTGGCTAGTCCACACAGCATTCTGGGATGGGAGGAAAACGTGCTCTGGTTTATTGCCATTTCTTTAAACCAATCACAATCGTCATGGGCAGAGCTAAGCGCCAGATGGAGCCACGGTGCCTCTGCAAAATATCCTCGGGAAGGAACTTGTTTTGGTGGAACATGTGTACATTCAAAAGTAGTTTTAGTCGTGCAACAGAAAACTCAGATTGGACAGATAGTCTAGCTAGCTGTCTGGATTTACCCTGCAGAGATCTGAGGAGCAGTTAACCATAGTCCTCAGAAAAAAAAGATATAAATTTATGCCAACACAAAGGAAGCCCAAGGCAACGGATATCCGGCCTAAATGAGTGAAATCCGGCGGATTTTCCGGCGGAAACGGCGCAATCCCGGAAGTGGAACATCGTGGATATAGACTAATGTAACGCTAACCGACACAGCTGGGAATACTCAAATCTATATCTGCACTTAGTGAGGAAGCATATGAAAGCTAAGAGTAGGTGTAAGTGACGCTTGCGACGCTAGCTAGCTAAAGTTAACAATCTGCCTCTGCACCAAGACTCTCCTTCACCCCTCACCCAAAGGGATTTAGCTAATATTAGCTGTACATAGTAATGACCGAAAGAACAAGATCCAGGGTACAAGCGGCCGAAATGGGTTTCCTCAGGAGGGTGGCTGGCGTCTCCCTTAGAGATAGGGTGAGAAGCTCAGTCATCCGTGAGGAGCTCGGAGTAGAGCTGCTGCTCCTTCGCATCGAAAGGAGCCAGTTCAGGTGGTTCAGGCATCTGGTAAGAATGCCCCCTGGGCGCCTCCCTAGGGAGGTGTTCCAGGCACTTCCAGCTGGGAGGAGGCCTCAGGGAAGACCCAGGACTAGGTGGAGGGATTATATCTCCAGCCTGGCCTGGGAATGCCTCGGGATCCCCCAGTCAGAGCTGGTTAATGTGGCTCGGGAAAGGGAAATGGGGTCCCCTGCTGGAGCTGCTACCCCCGCGACCGGATAAGCGGCTGAAGATGGATGGATGGATAGATGTACATAATAGCTAGTTGTGTATATACTGTATGTTTCAGTTGTTTGGTCTTGTCTCGGTCTCAACACTGAAAGTTAAAACACAACCTATTGTTCTCTCCCTCTTGATGAATAAAGAACAAGTAGAGTTTTGTGCTGGGAAATAAAACGGTCCTCTATGTTAACAGGTCTGTAACTTCCTCTGGTACCAATTATCAAGACAAAGAAACACTTTAGTTGGTTGTGTTGAGTTAATAAGGAGTTGCTGAACTGCTACATTTAAATAAACCTTAAAAAAAAACAAATAATGAGAACAGTTTGGTGACTTTCGGTTCGATGACTTTCTAAAATCCTGGCTACAGTCTGTAAAACTTTATTTCAAATATTACAACAGCTTTTCCCATTCATGAGGAGTAAGAAACCTGACATCCTCTGATGAAACAAACAAATCCACACACAGAGCATAAAACCAAGTTTAGTTTGTTGTGTAACAGTGATGAACCGAGTGTGTTGAACAATCCCTCCAGCTCGTTTTGAGGACACGATAACGCGACAGATGTCCTTCATCTGAGCCATTTATCACAGCTGTCACTGATGCCGAAGTTTAAAATGTTAGCCCACACCACTGAACGTCTCCTCCAGCAACACACAATAAGGTTACCATAAACCATGGATAGATTACTGAACGGGCGTACTGGGCACAAGCCCAGAGGTCGCTGGAAAAAAAACACACAAAATGACTACAAAGAGACACAAAACGAACATGAAGACACGCAAAATGACTACAATAGATGCAAAACGATCACAAAAAATATGCAAAATGACTACAATAGATCCAAAACGATCACAAAAAATATGCAAAAGGACTACAATAGATGCAAAACAATCACAAAAAAGATGCAAAAGGACTACAATAGATGCAAAACAATCACAAAAAAGAGGCAAAATGACAAAATACTTGTAAAACAAGCAAAACAACGATGCAAAATGATGACAAAAAGATGCAAAATAACTAAATTATGTAAAGATACGTTAAAAGGAAGCAGAGCAACTACAATAGATCCAAAACAATCACAAAAACAATGCAAAAGGACTACAATAGATGCAAAATGATCACAAAAAGATGCAAAATGACTAAGGTATGTAAAGATACGTTAAAAGGAAGCAGAGCAACTAAAATAGATGCCAAACCATCACAGCGATGCAAAGAGAACCAAACCAGATGACTAAAAGTAGACTCCTGGAGACTTGTTATGTAGACAGGGTGGGGGGCCTCTTACATGTCTGGGCCCAGGGGCCCGTTGTCTCATAATCCGCCCATGTTATCAGAGCCATGGCAGCAGTTCATGTGACAAAACTGAAAAATCATCCTACAGGGACTTAAAGTCAGAGTGTGGTGCCCGACATGTTGCCTGGAGAACCAGGGATCGCAATCAGGGAGTCATCATAATATATTTATAATACTCTTATATGTATATGGAGGTGTAGTATCAATACAAAGTATTATAGTGCACCATGTTTGGGAAACATTAATAAAGGGTAGATCATTCTTTCTTAAATGTAAAGTGGGATTATGTTCTTTTTCTGAAATCATAAATACATGACTGGTGACGTAATGCAGCAGTTAAGGCTGCAAAGTATTTTCATTATCAATTAATCTGTGTGACTCTACTGCTTTTTTTTTTCTTATCGTGTTCTGGTTCAGTCTAAAAAAATGACAGCAATCGTCAAGTTCCCAAAGCTCATAGTGACATTTATAAATGTCTGTGTTTGTCTGATAATCGATCAAAAAAACCCAAATACATTCAGTTTATTATCACAGACGATGAAGGAAATCAGAAAATCCTAACAAGGTGTATGGAGGTTTTTCTTCGTCTCTTTATTATGCAATCAAACAGAACAGGTTTGCAGTCAAGAAATGGATTAAAGAGCAAAACTATCGACACTGCCATCAAAAAATAGATTTGCTGCAAGTCAAATACATTTTTGATTAATTTAGATTTGCAAACAAAACTTTTGGATTCAGAGTTTAATCACAAATGTATTTGACTTGCAAGAAAACATTTTTGATTGCAGTGTTGATAGTTTTGCTCTCAAATCAGATTTATTTTTTTGCAAACCTATTCCGTTTGATTGCATGATAAAGAAACAAAGAATTCATCAATTGTTGCCAAGTTATTTCTATCCATCACTTAATCGATGAATCAGCCAATTGTCTTAGCCCTAGAATCAATAAATATGGGCTTTGTCCTGTCATAATCAACAGAAAAGGGGGGTTTGGGAGCCCAGGGGTCCCAGTATGGTTCCAGGAGCCCCCCCTACAGAAGGAGAGGTACGCATGTTACTATTAGGGCTGGGTTAAAGGCATACTATGTAACATTTCTCTCTTCGGTCCCCCTACAGGTGGTCTCATTGGAACTACAAGCTCGCGCGGCTATAATTCCAATGAGACCACCTGTAGGGGGACCGAAGAGAGAAATGTTACATAGTGTGCCTTTAAAATAATTGAGTCTCTAATTAAAATTGATCTTTGTTTAAGTGATCTGATAGTGATTCACAAAATCCCGAAATCAATCTTCTAAAACCACCACTGATGTATAACCCACCATACACTTTGTGGGGGTCAGTTCTTGATGTAAACATGAACCTGGTGAATTATAAAACATATTTGAGGGTTGCTTTTTGTTCGTACAACTTACAGCAGAAGTTATCTGAGAATCTGGTTTATTTCGGAGCAAAATTTGTATTGTAACAGAAATTTCCCAAACCTACTTGATAATGAATCGAAAATGTAATCGAATCTGGACCTTGTGAATCGGAATTGAATTGATTCCTAGTTAGGCTCCTACAGTGTAACATACTGAAAGTTATCTCCACAGGACTAAATATAGATGCAAAACGATCACAAAAAAAGATGCAAAATGACTTAAAATATATAGACAATCACAAACAGATGCAAAATGCAAAAAACAAATGTGTAAAACAGGAAGCAACGCGACTAAAATAAATGCAACGCAATCACACACAAAAATGCAAAACGACTAAGATAGATGCAAAGTTATCTGCCTACAGATGGAAGTGGGTGCAAAATCTCCTCAAAAGGGGGGGGGGTTTCATGTTGAATGAAGGGACTCAGTCTGCAGCCTGAACTCAGCTAAATTCACGCAACATCATCACGCAAGCAGGTGCTTCGCCACGCACACAGAGTGCGGGCAGATGCTCACATCTGGCCCGCAGTCTGTAAACCGTAGACCTGCCAGCGACACTTTATTCCCGCAGACGACGGCGATGACGCTAATTATGAGTCACGCTGCACGCCACTGACACTTAGGCCAGAGATCATGCATGTGACTATCAAAAAAAAGAAAGAAAAAAAAGATGGAGACAGGCCTTCACAGTGCAGAAGTCTCACGATAATAACATTTGGAGGAAATTGTCACGTCCACGTTACGCGTGAAGCGCTTCGGTCACCTACCTGCTGAAATCGGCGTCGTCCTGCAGGTTATTCCCGGTGTCGTCCATCCGAAAGTGAACGCATGTTTAGAAAGTCTGTTGCTGTTATCTGATGAGCGGCTCTATGCTTTTACAGCAGGGTCGACAGGCTGAAATGGGCGTGTATAAAGCCTCACTTCCTCGTCTGACAGCGCAGGGGCTGCTGCTGCGAAGTGCGCGTCACGCTCCCCCAGATAATAATCCCCAGCCTCACCTGCGATGATCCGCCTTTAAAGTCTTGCAGAGAGGCAACAAAAAACCGCAAAGTTGCAGCGTAAAACAGGCCCTGTTTATGATGTGCATGGGCTTGTGTGCATGTGTCGCACTTTGATTAGGATTTCGTCACATCCCGGGCTTTTCCCACGGAGCAGTCCGTAAATCCAGCACCAAGACGGGGGGTTGTGGTGCCCGCTGTCCTCCGTTGTACCGCCGCCGCTACTACACCTGCCGAGTCTGTGGTGAGAATCAGCCCGCCTCTGGGCCACCGTGAAGCGGCTGTGAGGGGCCTGGTTAGTCCGCTGGATGGAAGGAGAAATGCAATGGAAGGCAGTTTTCACAGGGCGGCGGCGGCGAGACAGCACCACTCAGAGCTCAGGAGGACCGCACAGACTCTCCCAGAAACAACCGAGCTGCAGCATGCAATGTTACTCCGGGAGCGTGCCTGTATTTCCACAGCCCTATCTGTTGCCACATTTCTAAGATTTTTTTTTTCACTGAAAATTAGGCCCTATGTTCCCACATTTCTAATATTTTCATTCCAAAATTTGGCCCTATGTTCCCACATTTCTAAGATTTATTTTTTCAAAATTATGCCCTATATTCCCAAAGCCCTATGTTCCCACATTTCTAATCATTTTTTTTTCACTGAAAATTAGGCCCTATGTTCCCACATTTCCTTTTTCATAAATTTGTATCAGATTGTATCCCCCTTTCTCCCAATTTGGTAGCCAATTACACCCAACCTATTATCCACTAGCAATGGACTACAGATGGAATGTAACCCTAACCCTAACATAGGGCCTAATTTTAAGGAAAATCTTAGAAATGTGGGAACATAGGGCTGACCCTGTTTCACTATAGCACACTCAAGGAGCAATACCACAACCTACAAATAGGACACTTAATTATCAGGCGTTCTGCATGAGTAATTATTACCAGCTTAATGTAGCCTATCAAAGATTATAATATTTATTCAATTCAATTCCATTTTTATTTAAGAAGAGGACAGTGCAAATTAATAAAATGCATGATTATTCAGGGGTTAAAAATGCCACATCCGTGGTGAAAAGGCATATATGAAAAGATCGATTTCGGGATTTTATTAAATCGATAACAGATCACTTAGACAAAGATCGATTTTAATTAGAGACTTCATTATTTTAATCCAGCCCTAATAGTAACATGGTTTCCTCTTTTTCTGTAGGGGTGCCTCCTGGAGCCATACTGGGACCCCTGGGCTCCAAAAAAACCTTTTTCTGTTGAATATGACGGGACATAGCCCATATTTATTGATTCTAGGACAATTGGCTGATTCACCGATTAAGTGATGGATAGAAATAACTTGGCAACAATTGATGAATTCTTTAACCCTTGTGTTGGCTTCCCGTTGACCATGCAACTTTGTGTTTTTCTGGGTCGAAATTTCAACATGTTGTTCTTTTTGTACACTTTTCTCTACTTTGTTGTCGATTTTATCCCAATTTTTTGTCACTTTGTTTCCAATTTTTTTTGTCACTTTTTTTGCGTTTTTTGAATTATATTTTTGTCACTTTGTTAACAATTTTTTTGTCATTTTTTCTGATGTTTTTTATGTTTCTTTTGTCACTTTTTCCATTTTTCCTGCGTTTTTGCATTCTTTTCCAACATTTGTCACTTTTTTCAACGTTCTTTTGTCATAGTTCTGATATAGAAAGTTTGACCCGAGGACAACAGGAGGGTTAAGCAAAAAAAAAGAGAGACAACACAAGCAGAATTTAGCACAAAACAAGACAGCATAGAAGCAAAATGATTAGCAACCAAACATAAAGCAGAACAGGTGACAAGGTAACAACAACAAGGCAGAGGGTACTATTCCACTTCTTCTCAGAGACACAAAATATTTAACAGTTCAAAGTTTAAATCTCTTCTTCAGTTACTTTAAATATTGATTTCCCCTTCTTTTTAAAATGTACCATGGTTTGTTTTGGATGTTTTTTTCCCCCCACAATCATTTTATTTAAATTAAATTAGAACAATATAAAATGTTTGCACTGACCCAAAACAAAAGAAACTCAAAACAAACTTCCTGCTTTAATAAAAGGCAATCAAGTATATTTTAATTGCAATATGCAAACATATGCGATAGGCTAACAAGTATTTGTTTACTTGGAAAAGTAGTTTATCTCACAGGCTGAGTGATATATACACTGTAATCTGTTAATTTGAGGTCACGTGACCTGTGGTGTAACCTGAGTGGAGTCGCGTGTCAGTAATTGGATGAGCCTCTGTGATTGGACGGACAGCAGGCTGAAGGCCTCGGACCCATATTGGCAACACGTACTCTGCTGCGTCACGGATTTTAATCTGTAGCTGCGTCAAACTCCACACACACACAGTCAGGACACCACCGGAAACCACGCGGCTCTGCCTTCAAAATAAAATCCGAAAATATTTATTGCCAGGTAAGTAACACCACCTAGGAATTTGCTAAACAATAAATGCAGAAACATATACTGATACTGTTTTTTTCCCTGATACCAATGCCGATAATTTGTAGTTAATGAAACCGATAACAGATATTTGGAACAGATATGCATTTACAGTGAAAATTAAAAATAAAAATCAAGATTTTATAACGTTACAAACTCCATCGCAAAACGTTGTTTAAATGCTTTAAGCAATTGTTTACTACATTAGAAACTTTCAACGTAACACAAACAGAGGGACAGACACAGAGCTGAAGCCGCGCCCAAGTAGAACACTTCATTTATTAACTTCATCGGTTATCAGGTTAATAAAACACAAAGAACGGCCATGATGATGATCGGCCAGGGCCAAAAATCGGTTCATCCCTAAATACATATAACTAAATAACATTAAGAAAGAGAAGAGGCTGCGTGGGTTAGCGCAGGATGTGCAACAAATATTAGAGAGATGTGCAAAGTCCAGGATATATAGTTTGTGCAGAGGATGCAGGATTAGTAGAATGTTATGTTAGAGTTGTTCTCGTTACTGGATAATGGTCTGCTTGCTGGCTATATTCGCCTTGTCTCATACTGAAATGCTACTGGTGTAAACTTGAGCGTAGCCTACCATTGCACAATATCTTGTTAGCTAAGCCTTGATGTATAGAAATCCTCAACGTCTCTGGTCTCTCCATGATCGATGTAACAGGTAGTCTTGAAGTTCCAGCTACTATCTCCGAGGAGGAGGCGTGTCATGACGTCGGGTGGCTGAATTTACAGTAATTTACAGTAGAGTGGCAGTATATTACAGCAAGGTAGCAGCAGAGTTACGTAAGCAAGAAATTTACTGTAGGGTACTGTACAAGATTCCTGCTTCACGAATATTACCCAGAATGCAATATTAGCTCCAGTACCATGCTGTAATGGTATAATACGGTATTATTCTGTAAGATTTTGCTGTGCTGTACTGTAAAAATACAGCTATTCTTAGAGTGCTCTCTTCCCTCCTTTTGCCAGCTGTCCTACTTCATTTCCTCGTCTTTTATTTCTCTCTCTTTCCCTCCTCCTCGCTCTCTGATGTGACCTGATCTCAGTGGATCGAGTGGCATTTTTTTGCTGAAATAAAATTTTTAAAGTTTATTGCAGTCAACTCACTCTGGTGTGTGATATGATATGATATCCACGACGTTCCACTTCCGGGATTGCTCTGTTGCCACCAGAAATTCCTATCCTGGCTCCGCCCTCCTACGTACTGCCGTTCAACTTTCATTTTCCTTCAGTACTCCGTCTGGGTTTGCAGTATTTTCTCCGGCCAAATCTTTACCGGTCCAATCAGCGAACAGAGGGCGTGGCTGAGAACGATGACGTTGAGGTCGTGCGCTAGTTTGAGTTGTAGTTCCGTAATGGCGGCGGAGAAAGATGCGAGTGAAGCCATTTGGTCCGTTGTGGCAACGCTGCTGAATATCCAGAAGTTAAAGCCCGAGCAAGAACAATCTTTGCTGAGTTGTGTTGGTGGCCCTCCTCCCCACGGGGTTCAGGAACAGTTTGATTTTCCAGCTCGCTCCGTTAGCGGTGAAGGAGTTGGCTAAGGCCAACGATAGCGATGCTAAGCCGACGTCACTACCAAATGTTAGCGATTGGTTATGGCAGATCCAGAGTGGCTCTGGGCAGAGCCAATAGTTTTAAACTTCAACACAGTACCCGCCTTCAAGGAAGTTAACACTTGTCAATGGAGAGAGGCCAGACTCTCTGTACTAATGAAATGTACCAGAGTCTGGTAGGACCAGGTTAATGTACCAGAGTCTGGTAGGACCAGGCTAGTGGACCAGAGTCTGGTAGGACCAGGCTAATGTACCAGAGTCTGGTAGGACCAGGCTAGTGTACCAGAGTCTGGTAGGACCAGGTTAATGTACCAGAGTCTGGTAGGACCAGGCTAATGTACCAGAGTCTGGTAGGACCAGGCTAGTGGACCAGAGTCTGGTAGGACCAGGCTAGTGTACCAGAGTCTGGTAGGACCAGGCTAATGTACCAGAGTCTGGTAGGACCAGGCTAATGTACCAGAGTCTGGTAGGACCAGGCTAGTGGACCAGAGTCTGGTAGGACCAGGCTAATGGACCAGAGTCTGGTAGGACCAGGCTAATGGACCAGAGTCTGGTAGGACCAGGCTAGTGGACCAGAGTCTGGTAGGACCAGGCTAATGGACCAGAGTCTGGTAGGACCAGGCTAATGGACCAGAGTCTGGTAGGACCAGGCTAGTGGACCAGAGTCTGGTAGGACCAGGCTAATGGACCAGAGTCTGGTAGGACCAGGCTAATGGACCAGAGTCTGGTAGGACCAGGCTAGTGGACCAGAGTCTGGTAGGACCAGGCTAATGGACCAGAGTCTGGTAGGACCAGGCTAATGGACCAGAGTCTGGTAGGACCAGGCTAATGGACCAGAGTCTGGTAGGACCAGGCTAATGGACCAGAGTCTGGTAGGACCAGGCTAATGGACCAGAGTCTGGTAGGACCAGGCTAATGGACCAGAGTCTGGTAGGACCAGGCTAGGAAATTCCCACCAGATGTCCCTCATTTTCGGCAGGATGTCCGTCTCCTTCCTCTGTCTTTGTGTTGGTGTTCTAACCTCCGGTGGATTTCTGAGGACTATGGTTATCTGCTCCTCAGATCTCTGCAGGGTAAATCCAGACAGCTAACTAGACTATCTGTCCAATCTGAGTTTTCAGTTGCACGACTAAAACAGGATAGGCTGGGTTCAAATAACTGATTCTCCAATTAAAATATATTTTAGTTTGAGTGATCTGATACAGTATCAATTAATAAAATCCAGAAATCGATCTTTTAATAGATCCCTTTTCACCATGGCTATATAAATAAAAAGTAGCCTACTTTAAACAAACTTTCTGGGGGTCAGTTCTTAATGTAACCTGGTGCATGATACAATATATTTTAAGGATTGCTTCTTTCTTGTACAATTTACAGCAGAAGTTCTCTGAGAATCTCTTTTATATCCAAGCAAAACTGGCATTGTAACTGAAATTTCCCTAACATAATTGATATTGAATTAGAAATGTAATCGAATCAGGAGCTTGTGAATTGGGAATAGAATCGATTCGGTAAATCATTGGCGGATGATATTTAGAAATGAACAGTGAAGCAGGCACTGAGCCGCTAAAAACAAAAGTGCACACAATGCACCCACATGCCAGCCATCAGCATAACAGGTTTGACCTTAACCTGTATTTTTGCTGCTGTTATCCCCATTTTCTTTCATTCTTCTCATGAAACATTTCCTCTTCATTTTAATTAGGCTTTTATTTTGAAAGTTCGCACCAGAACTCCTACCCTGATCTGTGTGACTTGACCGACATTCTAGTTGCTATGGTGCAACCTGTGGGTGCATCGTCCATAGCAACCGAGAGGAACAATTGAGATTTTTTTTAAATTTTTAAGATGACTTCCATGAAGACAGAAGCGTTACTTTGACTTAAAAATGCAAGCCACGAAAGTCCTCAAGCCCAAACCAGTGGAGGCTACGAGCCAGACCCTCGAGAAAACCAAACCGGTGAAGGTGCGCACGGTTACCGGAGCGCAAAGTCAGCTCACAGTCCCCGCTGTGCGTAAAAGCCGCGCGTCGAGCTGCCCGAGGTGTCCGCCGCGGGACAGGTGTGAGGGGCGCACCGGAGCGGAGGGCCCCGCATTGAAAACGAGCTGTGAAAGGAGGGCCAGGTCCAGCTCCACCGCCCCCAAAACAACCACAAGAACAACCCCGGACAGTCGGAGGGCGAGTCAGTCTGGGACACATGCTGCTGCTGCTGCTGGTAACCCAAAATGCCGGGAGATGGCCGCCTGTCCTGGTCAGAGGGAGCAGCAGGGTGTCCGCGCGGAGACAAGAAGTCAGAGGTGAGACAGGAGAGGACACCCAGGTCCAGTGCCTGAAAATGGGCCAGTAGCAGGGGAGGGGAGAGGAGGGGAGGGGAGGGGAGGGGGGTGGCTTCTGGGGCCATATGTTTTCTCAAAAGCCCCGAATATTGGACCGACTTTACTGTCTTTCAGAAGCTGTAGCGGGCTCCTTTTTAAAGCTAGAGTGAAGCTGGATATTAGTATCATATAAGACTGAATAACACTCCCATTAGGCTGGCATGGCCATTTTTCAAAGGAGCCCCTTGACCTCTGACCTCCAGACATTTGAAAGAAAAAATGGGTTCTATGGCGTCTCCCCTTTACAGACATGCCCACTTTATGGTAATCACATGCAGTTTTTCCTTTGCAACTATCACAAATTAGGCATTCTAATATGAAATTGCTTAAACAATTGTGCAATAGCTGCCATGAATGGGGGGTGGGGGGGATCTCGAGGAAGCATAGGTTTGGGCTGAGCTCTGAATGTTTACAACACGTGGCTCCGCCCCGGGCCAGTACTTACCAATACTCACTACCGGCACTTCAGATTTTTGTCCACATGAGTACCCTTACTTCTAATTGTTATTAACATCATTGTTATAGACTTTGTGGTATCAGCAAATATCGTGTCGTTGTCCGAAGCATCAATATGATATTGTACCGTGATACAACTTGTATCTAATAAAAGGCAGGAATACTGTCGTGAAGTGTCCGTCCCCCTGCTGCTGTCTGTGGCCATCTGTTGCAGGATTAATCTCACACGCGTTACCCCCCCGCTGGCATCACAGACCTGCAGGTGAACTGCTGCAAACCTGCACGCAGAGTCCATGAACAACTGACTCCAGCCAAATGTAGCCTACTGTGTGATGATCACTTTTAGATAAAGTGGTTTCTGTCCGGTCCCCCACCCCCATCGCCTCACATGTCTGTCTCTTCAGGGCCCTAATCTCATATCAGGGGTGAAAGGTGAAAGTATTCAGTATATCACAAGAAAAACTAAGTAAAAATAGAGAAGCAAAAGAAAATAATTTGGCCCAAAAGAAAAATGTAGTTCTTTTGTTATCCCTTCAACCTTCAGTTCTCCTGTTGGACCTCATTGCTCTTCTCACCACGCCAGCTGACAAGAGACGCAACAATGATCCTCCATTAACTGTGTAAAGATTACAATCTCTCTTTCTTTCTTTCCTTCTTCCTTTCTCTTTTATATAGGGCTTAGTGGTCCCCTAATACTGTATCTGAAGTCTTTTATATAGGCCTTAGTGGTCCCCTAATACTGTATCTAAAGTCTCTTTTATATAGGCCTTAGTGGTCCCCTAATACTGTATCTGAAGTCTCTTTTATATAGGCCTTAGTGGTCCCCTAATACTGTATCTGAAGTCTCTTTTATATAGACTTTAGTGGTCCCCTAATACTGTATCTGAAGTCTCTTTTATATAGGCCTTAGTGGTCCCCTAATACTGTATCTAAAGTCTCTTTTATATAGGCCTTAGTGGTCCCCTAATACTGTATCTGAAGTCTCTTTTATATAGGCCGTAGTGGTCCCCTAATACTGTATCTGAAGTCTCTTTTATATAGGCCTTAGTGGTCCCCTAATACTGTATCTGAAGTCTCTTTTATATAGGCCTTAGTGGTCCCCTAATACTGGATCTGAAGTCTCTTTTATATAGGCCTTAGTGGTCCCCTAATACTGTATCTGAAGTCTCTTTTATATAGGCCTTAGTGGTCCCCTAATACTGTATCTGAAGTCTCTTTTATATAGGCCTTAGTGGTCCCCTAATACTGTATCTGAAGTCTCTTTTATATAGACCTTAGTGGTCCCCTAATACTGTATCTGAAGTCTCTTTCCCGAAATTCAGCCTTGGTGCAGAATTCCAGCCACTAGAGCCAGTCCCACAATGAGCTTTCCTTAGGATGTGCCATTTCTGTGTCTGTAGCTTTAAATGCTATTGAGGAGGAGAAAGGGGGGGGCAAGGTGGAGGGTGGGGGTGTGGCCTTGATCAACTGCCACTTTGCTCGTTTGAAAGCCATGATGTCTCTCTCTCTCTCATGGGGGGGCCAAATTCTCTGGGCGGGCAAAGCAGAGAAAGGGGAGGTAACCTTTCCCCTTATGACGTCATAAAGGGAAGATTCCAGATCGGCCCATCTGAGCTTTCATTTTCTCAAAGGCAGAGCAGGATACCCAGGGCTCGGTTTACACCTATCACCATTTCTAGCCACTGGGGGACCAGAGGCAGGCTGGGGGAACGCATATTAATGTTAAAAAAAAAAACTCATGAAGTGAAATTTTCATACCATGGGACCTTTAAGTTGGAGGATTCAGGTCCTGGAACAATCTGCTGACTCATAATGTTGATGTGTAACAGCGCAGACAATAAACCAAGCAAGTGTGTTATTCTCTTTCAGTCACAAGGCTTTCACCGTCATCCCTCCGAACCCCAAGAAAAGAAGAGAGATCCAGAGAAGTGAGTCGTCGCGTCCGTGTTTCATCCGTGGTCAGATTTATATCACTGTTTTCCATGTTATTTACGCTATGTGACGTGTGATTGGTTGAGCAGAGGCGGAGGCGGAGCTCGCCGCTTTAGAGGAGCTTCGGCTGAGCAGAGCAATGGCGTACGTCTCCATTGACCCCAGCAGCGTCGGTGAGACGCACACAAAGGAAGATTTCTCATGTTGTATATGTTTGTTATACATTAATGTGACTGTGATGTAACTGTCTGTCTGTCTGTGTGTGTGTGTGTGTGTGTGTGTCTGTCTGTCTGTCTGTCTGTCTGTCTGTCTGTCTGTCTGTCTGTCTGTCTGTCTGTCTGTCTGTGTGTGTGTCTGTCTGTGTGTGTCTGTCTGTCTGTCTGTGTGTCTGTGTGTCTGTCTGTCTGTGTGTGTGTGTGTGTCTGTCTGTCTGTCTGTCTGTCTGTCTGTCTGTGTGTCTGTCTGTCTGTCTGTCTGTCTGTCTGTCTGTGTGTCTGTCTGTCTGTCTGTCTGTCTGTGTGTGTGTGTGTGTGTGTGTGTGTGTGTGTGTGTGTGTGTGTGTGTGTGTGTGTGTGTGTGTGTGTGTGTGTGTGTGTCTGTCTGTCTGTCTGTCTGTCTGTCTGTCTGTCTGTCTGTGTGTGTGTGTGTGTGTGTGTGTGTGTGTGTGTGTGTGTGTGTGTGTGTGTGTCTGTCTGTCTGTCTGTCTGTCTGTCTGTCTGTCTGTCTGTCTGTCTGTCTGTCTGTCTGTCTGTCTGTCTGTCTGTCTGTCTGTCTGTCTGTCTGTCTGTCTGTCTGTGTGTGTGTGTTAACAGGTGGATGTATGAGTCTGGAGGAAGTACGGTTGAAGCAGCAGCAGGAAATGATGCAAGCCAGGAGGAAACCTAAACCGGTCTGACGACATAGAACTCATTTAAATTAATTATTGTACATTAAGGAAGATTTAAAGAAGATGTTATCTGAGTAAAAATCTGTCTGTCCTTCGATTTTCTCGATAACCGTTCATCCGATCGACTTCACACCCAAGGAAGCGCGGTAGCGAGTGTGAAGTTGTTTGGATGAGCGGTTCTCCAGAAAGCTGCCAGCAGCGATACCTGTCCTTTCCGCACCGGCATGTTTCAAAAACGGGCTCTGCACCGGTTTATTATAACCACCACCGAATCATGGCTGAGATGAGCGCAAGAGGGAATAGATAGAATACATATTTATGTCCTGTGGGGGAAATTTGTTTTCACAGTCTGGCAGTATACCTACACGGACAAAATACATCAACAGATACATAAAGACAGGTATAAAGACACACAGAACAAGTACATTAACAACAAGGAGAACAGATCCATACGAGGCCAGCGAGATAGTTTGCTCAGCAGTGCTACGGCAGAAGGGACAGAACTTCTGGGTCGCGTTAGAGCCCAAAACAGGAAGTGGGTGCTGTTCTTCCAGAGGAAACGGAGTGAACGCTTTGAAGTTTCTGGTGATGGCATGATGTTGGGCACAACATCAAGGCAAACTCAAGGCCCGTGGGCCAAATCCGGCCCCTTGCAGATTTAGATCCGGCCCGTATATAAATTTGGGTTCACAATACATTTTGGCCCGCCTAGTTGTGCACCAAACCAAGAACACAGGAAAGTGTTTTTAAACTGCAATTACCTGACAATCAAAACAGAATATGGCGGATTTGCCGACTCTGAGGACACGTCCACACGTACCAAAATAATCTTTTTTTTTACCCGTCTTCCCTGGATTTGTTTCAAGAATAGTTGCGTCCATACGGATCCACTTGTAAATGACTCAACGATGCTGTTTCTGCTACAGAAATGCACCAAAACACGGAGAAGAAGAGCATAGTTAACTTCCACTTCCCATCACAACATGACTAGCTAGACTAGCTAACGTTATCTTAATACATCCATGAACTAGCTATAATAACTTTCACCACTGCTCATTTTATAAAGGCCGCCGCAAGAAAACGTGTTGTTGTTTACATTGTATAATGTGCTGTTGGATTGCTTTTTAATTTTGCAATTTCATCATCGATACGGACGAATTCGTATTCGCCATCCAAACGAAGCCAAAAGAGAACCGTTTTCGAATTTTTTAACCCTGGGACCCGGTTTCAAAAAAGTGCATTTTCAGGCAGTGCGTTTGCATCAAAAAGCATCTCCGTGTGGATGGCCCCTGAGACTCAGAAATTCCCACAGAAGGAACTGTTTTGATGACTTTTGTAGGGCTTCATGTCAACAAAAATGCAACAAAAAGCATACAAAAATGTCGGGAAAAGCAACAAATTTACAAAAAGGTGACAAATCTGAGAAAGATACAAAAACGTCGGAACAAAAATGAGGAAACAGCTCCCAAAATGTTTTTAAAAAGTGACATGCAGTAACAAAAGCACTCATTTGACAGGGGTGTCAAATGAGTTTGACCCCCCTGATGTAGGGCAAAGAATAATGTGTAAAGGCAGATTGAATAAAAGTTAGTTTCAATTTGTTCATGCTCCTCAGGAAAGAGAAACCGAAACCTGTTTTTGACATGAAGCCATGGGCTTTTTGGGACAGTGGCTTTTTTTTTTTTTTTTAAGAAACAAAACACCTTAAATAGTTGAAGGACAAATCCAGCGCAAAATGAACCTAGGGGTTAATAACACATGTGTACCAAGTCGACCGTTCTCTGAGATATGTTGTCATGCTAATCGATAGTGACCAGCTTTATCCCAAACTGCTAATTAGCTTATAACGCTAGTCGTCGGGGCACGAGGAAAGTAAAAAGAAATCGCAATTTCACTAACGAGGCTCAAAATAGCACCAAAGACAGACACTACCGTTCACGTTAACAGACAGACGTCATCTTGGGAAAACAGTCACGACGAACGCCGTACTTGAGCTGTGGGCGCGTTTCAGGCAACCCGTAACCCGTGTTTTCACAACCTAGGTGAAAGTGCCCTGGAACGGCAGTCAAACCCGTAACTTACTACCCGTGAACTCGTACCAGATCGTTGTACTCCCAGTTACAGTTTTTGACGTCATGCACACATAAACAACAATGGCGCCCCCTGTTGATGCTGTACAGACGCCGGTGATTAACGATGAGAAATAGAAATAAATAGGCAGCGTAAAGTAATTCTGCACATTGTAATCAAAACAATACACATACGATTGTGTACTACTACAGGTTATGGTTATTAAATGAAGCCCAAAATATGTCGCAGACTAGAAATCGCTAGTATCAGCTAGCGCTAGCTAACGTCAACGTTAGGTAGCTGCTAGCTAACACTAGCTAGAGTGGTTGGTCGTGACTTTTCGTGACTTGAAGTCGTAACTTACGGGCTAAAAATTGTGTCTGGAACGCAGCATATGTTACTGGTTACACGGCGTTCGTCATTCGACTGGTCGTGACTGTTTTCCCAAGATGGCGCCTGTCTGTTAACGTGAACGGTACTGTCTTTATAATCTATCTTTTTAATAAACTGTCTGTACACTTACCAAGTTCTCAATGCTTCAGTTTACATGTAGGGACCCTCATTATGCTACCGTGGAAGTGTGGTGCTATTTTGAGCCTTGTTAGTGGTGTAGAAATAGAGATTTCTTTTTACTTTCCTCGTGCCCCGAAGACTAGCGTTATAAGCTAATTAGCGGTTTGCGCTAAAACTGGTCACTATCGATTAGCATGAAAACATATCCCAGAGAACGGTCGACTCGGTACACATGTGTTATTAACCCCTAGGTTCATTTTGCGCTGGATTTGTCCTTTAAAGAGAGGCTCTCAATCACCTCAAACATGATCTCTTGTCTACTGTAGATATCATCAAGGTGTCAGCATTTATTTATCAAAGATCTTAAAAAAAAAAAGAAACGTCTTCAATGTGCACATATGCATCCATTCAGTACCTTTATGCCTCAGTAATGTGTGTATTTGCCATCCATTCAGTACCTTTATGCCTCAGTAATGTGTGTATTTGCCATCCATTCAGTACCTTTATGCCTCAGTAATGTGTGTATTTGCCATCCATTCAGTACCTTTATGCCTCAGTAATGTGTGTATTTGCCATCCATTCAGTACCTTTATGCCTCAGTAATGTGTGTATTTGCCATCCATTCAGTACCTTTATGCCTCAGTAATGTGTGTATTTGCCATCCATTCAGTACCTTTATGCCTCAGTAATGTGTGTATTTGCCATCCATTCAGTACCTTTATGCCTCAGTGATGTGTGTATTTGCCATCCATTCAGTACCTTTATGCCTCAGTAATGTGTGTATTTGCCCGGTTGTTGTTCCAGATGAAGAAGCAAGTGATGGAGGAAACATCTGTCCTGAGATGCTGATGCTCTCCTTCCGTCTCTGCCGGCAGCTCATCTCCTCGCTGTAGTTGTTTAACACACAGGTTTTAAAATCACATGTTTAAATCTAAAAAATGTAAATGTAACATGTATAGAAACATTATTTGTATACAAAGAATGGCACTGTGAAGATTTCATACTACATTATACGATCTGTTTTGTATACAGTTGTTTAGTATGTCATGTAATGTGTATTTTATATATTAAATTTATGTCGACTACAAATCATACAGTTCAAGGGTTAGTTCACCCAAATTACCAAGAAAACACAATTTCCCACTTTTATTTTCTCACGTATGAGTATCTAGACATTTCTTACATGCATCTGGCATCCCAAAAGTTTTTTTTATATTTATCTTTGGAAGAATAAAAGAATGGACTGATTAGCAAAGCCATTGCTTAAAGGGATAGTTCAAATCTTCTCAAGTAGGGTTGTATGAGGTAGTTATCCATTTGTTTGTTTTAATGTGTGACTTTGGTGTTTTAAGGCAGTGGTTCTCAAGCTTTTTTCAATACCAGCCCGAATAATTTTGTGTGCTGTGAGAGACCGTCCCGTGTGCCGTGAGAGACCGTCCTGTGTGCCGTGAGAGACCGTCCTGTGTGCCGTGAGAGACCGTCCTGTGTGCCGTGAGAGATCGTCCTGTGTGCCGTGAGAGATCGTCCTGTGTGCCGTGGGAAACTATCAGATTTTACTTAATTGGTCCAACAACATTTTTTTATTGAGTTACTTCAAATAATTCGCCATTGTTGCACATCTGTGCCTGCAATGTGATGACTGGCAGAGAAATGAAATAATATTCTGTGTCAGTAGGTGGCAGTATAGCGCACTAATGACCTTGTTGATTTAAAACAATAGAATGACTGCCCCTTGGTGGCCGTGACAGGATGTAAGCAGTAGGGCCGAGATCATCGATGTAAGCCTGTAACAGCGACGGATACATTTTTAAAAAGCAAAAAAATTCAGATTCTGATCTTATTAGGCTACAATGGGTCATTTTGTAACATTTTTGGTTGGTGGTGTGCCGCGGGATTTTTTTTAATGTAAAAAATGTGCCGTGGCTCAAAGAAGGTTAAAAAAAAAACTGGTCTAAACAACAGCCTTGTACCTGGAAAACATTTAAATGCTGATGAAGAGAGGCAACAAAAACTTTTTTTTAGAAACAACAAAAACTTGGAAAAAGACGGTAGAAAGAACGAAGTAAGTCAAGAATAGGTCGAAAATACTAATAAAAACTTAAATAAAAATAAAAACAGTAGAAAGAAGGAAGGCACTAGAGGATGGATACCTGAACCGAGCCCGTCGGTACCCAACGGTAACCGATGGGCCGGGTTCGGACAGATATTTAGAAATGATGTTCGGGTTCGGGTCGGGCTCGGTCACATCAGCACGATAAGGCATTGAACTTTTTAAATTTTAAACAGCTTATTATGTAGGTGCGCTCCTGTGTTAACGTGCGCTTGTTGCCCCGTGTGAGCTGATGACCTCATCTGTTGACATTTCCGAATGCCTTCCTACAGCTGCTTAATAAAAGCTTTCCACACAAACAAACGGACATCTGTCGTTAGTATGAGAAGTTTTTTTTTTAAGTTTGTCGGGCTCTGGTCGGGTTCGGACAGAAAAATGCGGCCCGATCCGCACTCTAGAAGGCAACACTAGGACGACAAGAGTGACAGCAAATTCAAATAAGCGACAAACTTAGAAAAAAGTGACAAAAACTTGACAGTAGAAAAAAGAAAGGAAGAAAGGCAAGAACAGGTCAAAACAAACGACAACACCTTCAAAAGAAGGTGACAAACATCAAAAACAGCCACAAAAACTTTGAAAAAAGCAAAGTAAAAGCGAGTAGAAGTAACTACAGCCTTGTAACTGAAAAACATTTAGCAAAAGATGTCACGTACCCCCTGCAGTCCTCCATAGTACCCCTAGGGGGACACGTACCCCCTGCAGGTACCCCCTGCAGTCCTCCAGAGTACCCCTAGGGGTACACGTACCCCCTGCAGTCCTCCAGAGTACCCCCAGGGGTACACGTACCCCCTGCAGTCCTCCAAAGTACCCCTAGGGGGACACGTACCCCCTGCAGTCCTCCAGAGTACCCCCAGGGGTACACGTACCCCCTGCAGTCCTCCAGAGTACCCCTAGGGGTACACGTACCCCCTGCAGTCCTCCAGAGTACCCCTAGGGGTACACGTACCCCCTGCAGTCCTCCAGAGTACCCCTAGGGGTACACGTACCCCCTGCAGTCCTCCAAAGTAGGGGGGACCCGTACCCCCTGCAGTCCTCCAAAGTAGGGGGGACACGTACCCCCTGCAGTCCTCCAAAGTACCCCTAGGGGACACGTACCCCCTGCAGTCCTCCAGAGTACCCCTAGGGGACACGTACCCCCTGCAGTCCTCCAGAGTATCCCCAGGGGGACACGTACCCCCTGCAGTCCTCCAGAGTATCCCCAGGGGGACACGTACCCCCTGCAGTCCTCCAGAGTACCCCTAGGGGGACACGTACCCCCTGCAGTCCTCCAGAGTATCCCCAGGGGGACACGTACCCCCTGCAGTCCTCCAGAGTACCCCTAGAGGGACACGTACCCCTTGCAGTCCTCCAAAGTACCCCTAGGGGGACACGTACCCCCTGCAGTCCTCTAGAGTACCCCTAGGGGTAGGACCTACACATACCCCCATTTGAGAAACCCTGTTTTAAGGGATTAGGAAATAACAAAACTAACCGATGGAGGCAGCAGTAGAGCAGCAACTCCCGTGTTCTGAGAGGTAAAATAACTGTTTTTGTCAAAGGAGTCTGGTGGCTTTGAAGAGAGCAGAGATAACGGCTTCAGTTCCCCGTCAGATATCGGTCTCTAAGATTTTGATTTCTGCCGCCACCCAAACACAATTCATGTTGACGGACTCTCACCCATTAAAAAAAAAACATTTAAGAAAGTCAAAAGCAGAAATGATGTCCTGGTTAAACGAGATAATCTACAGAACAACAAGAAAGCCTTCGATTAATGTGAGAAACCTGATATCACGTCCGTGGTTGGAGTCTCCTGTATCCTGTAACTGTTGCTGAGGCTCATGGGTAATGTAGTATTTAGTCATGGAAGAAGTATTCAGACATTTGACTGAAGTAAAAGAAGCTGTACAACAATTTAAAAAATACTCTGTTACAAGTAAAAATCCTGCATACTAAATTTTACTTGAGTAATTATTATCAGCAAAATGTAGGCTCTACTTTAAAAGTATAATCTCTTTTTATGGAATTCTACAGCCTATATTTAAACAGAAACAGAAAAATGTTGATCTTTAGCCAGCTCTCACTCTTCTACCTTCTTCAAGGCGTGGTCTGTAAACGCATCAGGCCATTCTTATGTAAGACATTCATCACAGAGCTGATTGGCAGAGATGGAAACTGAGTCACTGGAAAAATATGACTTGGTGTCTGTTGTACACACTGTTCTTTTTTTACCTGAAACACCAATATAAGGAACTGTGCGTGCGTGTGTGTGTGCGTGTGTGTGTGTGTGTGTGTGCGTGTGTGTGTGCGTGCGTGTGTGTGTCTGTGTGTGTATGTGTGTGTGCTTGTTTTACTATATTTGTGGGGTCCAAAAAAACGGGGAATACAGAATACTTGTGGGGTCCGGACAGCTTTGTGGGCCCAAAATGCTGGACCCCACAAGGTTAAAGGTCTGTTTGAGGGTTAAGACTTGGTTTTAGGATTAGGGTTAGAATTAGGTTATGGTTAGGGTGAGGGTAAGGGTTAAGGTTAGGCATTTAGTTGTGATGGTTAAGGTTAGGGTAAGGGGCTAGGGAATGCATTATGTCAATGATGGGTCCCCACAAAGATAGTGAAACGCACTGTGTATGTGTGTGTGTGTGTGTGTGTGTGTGTATGTCATTCTCTCTTTCACCAGCAGATGTCGCTTTCTGCCTGTTTCAGAAGCAATGAAGGTCCACAGGGTGGGTTAGTGATGATGACAACACAGCATATTGTGTAAATGATGACTGTGATGACTGTGTTTGGAGAACATTTGGTTCCCTTTAGGAATAAGCTATTACAAAGAAATGATCAATATATGAGAAATACGGTAAAAAATAAATAAATAAATTGGAGAAAAAAGGAGAAAAGGAGGACATGGGAGAAAATAGGTGGAAAAATGGGAGAAGAGAGGTAGAAAAAAAATTAGAAAAGGAGAATAGAAGGAGAAAGGGAGAAAATAGTGGGAAACTAGGGAGAGAAAAGGTAGAAAAAGGAGAAGAACAAGGGAGAAAATATGAGGGGGAAGGTAGAGAAAACGTACAAAAGCAGAAAAAAATAAGAAAGATGAGCGAAAATAGGGAGAAAATGTGAGAAAATAAGGGAGAAAAGGGTCATAAATTATCAATATAATAATCAGAGTAGAATCTAAAATACCATAGCAGTAAGATAAGGTCATCAAACATCATTACCACATAATCAATGGACACATATCTTTGTTTTCTTTGGGATGATTGTAATGTTACACTGGCAGTCATTGCAGTCTTTAAAGGCCAGCGAGCTAAATGTCAGCATCGTGCTTCTCTCTCTGGCATGCATAATTAAAATGTCAGATTAGGTGACTGAAACAACCAAGTGCGCATGCGTTAGAGATATTGCAATATTTGTAGTTGATGCAGCTGTTTTGTGTAGCCATAACTGTAGTCCAATAGCGATACCATTCTATGACGCTGATGCTGCATTCAAGGAGTCCTGGTAAGCTCCGACGTTTCAGTGCTGAGTACTTAGAACGTGAGCCCAGTATAGTAAAGTCTGGGCGGCTATATTATGTTTTTAACTAATAGTGGCAGCAAAGTGTATCTAATTTTTTTGATAAATATATCAGCATACAATCATTCTAATTATTAATCTACTTATTAACTTTATGTGTCTAAGAGGTACGGTGGCCCCGAAGGACCAAATTCTGAAATGTATTTTCTGAAATGTTGTTGGGATTTATTTTCTGCTGTTGTGTTTTGTCCTTCAGGTAAACACATCACTGTAAAGATGTAAAAAAATAAAATAAAATCACATATCAACAGAAAGATGTTATTACACCAAAATATGGAAGAGCATAATGTATAACAATGTTCAGGGAAAGACAAAAGTTTAATTAAAAGCACAAACAAACATATTTGACTATGTGTAAGGATTCTGAGAATATAACACAAACATGACAATAACAAAGAATTAAGGATTCTTTTTAAATAGATTCAATAAAGTTAATTAATTTGTCCCATGATGAATAAAAACTTTGATTGCTTTATCAGTAATTCCAAAGATTGTATACAAATAGGCCTACAAAACAAAGAAGTACATCTTTAAACAACTCATATAAAATAATAATTTCATGTAATGAGCTCAAGAGTAAGTTAAAGATCTGAGTACTTTTTCCACCAAAACATTTCCTCTTTCATTAAACCTGTTTATAACTTCATTTGCTCGAGCGTGTGCACTTTTTGTTGTAACGTGCGTATTTCCGACGGCGCCTGAAGGCAGCATGATTCGGTGGCTGCTGAGCTGATCTTTGTGCGGTCGCAGTTAGCAACGGACAGCAAACACACACACACACACACACAGAGGAGCGCGAGACGGCGGAGGAGGCAGCTTTTGGGCCCAAAAACTCACACATACAACGATTATACAGTGACAACGACGGCCTTAAAATGGTAAGAAGACACTGCAGAGTTGTTATCGTTTTTTGTGTATGACAATCCATCCAGCCTAGAGCTAGCTAGCTGGCTAATGCTAAACGGTTAGCGAACTGTTTCCCTGACTCATTATTGAGCAGAAGCTAGGCTGCCATTTTACACCAACAACACAGGCAGTTGGTCTCTCCTAGCCACTGCGGTTAGCTAGGCCGAGACTGTATTCATGTTTAATATACTCCTAACAGTACATGTGTATCTAAACGAATACAAAATGTGCTCCAATTAGAGATCGTATTTTGATTCAAAGCTCCGGTGCCGGGCAGCCAAGCTAACTGGCTAACCCGAGAAGCTAATGATAGCTAGCAGTGTTGCGTAGCAGTGTTTGACTCCATTTTTTTCACTTTCTAGGCCTGGAGATGTTTGGGAAATAGGAAGAAAAATGGGTACACACTCTATGATAAGACTAAATAACCAGGACCCCTCTGTTGGTGGAAAATATTGTTGACTGCTCACTGCCTCCTTGATTTTTAAAGCTCCCATATTATGCTCATTTTCAGGTTGATACATGTATGTTCGAGGATTTACTAGAGTATGTTTACATGCTATAACGTTCAGAAAACATTATTTTTCTCCTACTATTTGTCTAAATATACATTTTCTTCACTCCTGTCTAAAACACTCTGTTTTAGCGCCTGTCTCTTTAAGGCCCCCTCCCGAAAATACCCAGTCTCCTCTGATTGGTCAGAGTTTGCATGTCGTCCCCATCTGCGCTCTCGGAGTCTCCGCACCATCATTGCAGCCGGGTAACGTTTGTAACGCCACTTTCTGCCTATATATATATAGCATAGATGTGACATAACAACTATACGGAAGTCCTGACCGCTCGTTAAAAGGCAGTTTCTGAACACTGTGGATTGACGCTTTGATACTTTCACAGTATTTATATAGCACCTCGACCTGCTTTATAATTAAAAAAAAAAAAAAAAAAGACACGCAAATCTCACTTTCCACAATAAGAGCCCATTGAAAGGGAAAACAATCGCCGTTGGCATACCTGGTTGTTAGTTTAAAATTCATATCTATACCTTTTTTTTTGTGAGGGACATTTGTAAATGCTTAACATTTATGGGGCAGTCATGAAAAATGGACAAGGCGCAGATATTCCGTTTACTGTCACAGAGGAGAGAATAAACTAGAAAATATTCACATTTTAATTAAGATAAGATATACTTTATTGTTCCCAAAGGGAAATTTGTTTAGGACTTTGTCTGTTCCGCAGCTTTACAAAGACAACACAAAATACAGAAAATAAGCATCTCTCAAAACATGCTCTCATATACATTAGACAGGTACCTATATCGTAAGAACGTTAACTCCTTTCATTGGCATTTTTTTAATTGAACAACCTGTCGGCTACGTTCTCCGCATTAAGTGTAGCACAGCCCTTGCACAATAAGATATTGCACAGCTAACATATTGTAGAAGCTAGAATCAGAGAATTTCTGCTTGAACGGATTAATCGATTATCAAAATAGTTGTCGATTAATTTTATAGTGCACAACTAATCGATTCGTCTTTGCTGATCTACATTATTTCACAGTTAAATGGCAGTAATAAAAATGACTCTAGACCTGTCTGTTTTTGCGTTTTTAAACCTGATGTAGCCCAATATTGATATTCTGTTGATAGATCCGTCCGTTTCTAAAATAATCCTGGAAATTTGGAGATTATTTGTGCAAGGAACTTTTAATTTCTTGCACCCATTTTTTTTAAAGATTTTTGAAAGGGGGAGAGAGAGATGGGGGATGACACGCAGCAAAGGGCAGCAGGTCGGACCCGAACCCTGTGCCGCTGCAAAGGACTCAGCCAACATGGGGTGAACGCTCCCACTGGGTGAGCTAGAGGTCGCACCCTCTTGCACCCATTTTAACTGAAAGTCAGCCATGTGTTTAGGATCTTTTAGTCCTTCTTTTATGGTCTTTATTGTGACTAAATGGGAACTAGCATCATTGAGATAGCATCCAGTTTTGGCTTAGCTTTGTCTCTCTATAAGGGGCAACAGTCCTGATATTGAGACGTGACATTAGGCTTCATTGTACATGTGTAGACACGTATCCCCTCAGAATTAACTTGGTTCAGTGGGCGGATCTGTGTGTGTTGGTACAGGCCGTAGGGTGGGTGATTTATGGTTTTTAAAGAAGTAAAGAACATCTCCTGTAGGATGATCATTCTGCATACATACCATGATATTCACCAGTCTTGCATACATGGTTATAGAGAGGCGTATGCCAAGTTACGTAACGTCTTGCACTGTCATATCTTACGGAATTTGTCAGTTTGATGAGAAACATTCATGTTCAGTTAACCTTTTGTAGCCTAAAATAACACAAAAGTACAGCACTGCTAGTTGTCTTTTCTTTGAGTTGTATTGTTGTTTTCGGCATTAGTGAATCGGTTTATGATAAGAGGACACGTCTGTTGTTCTGCGCAGTTTATCGAAATCAAGAAATATTTAGTCATTTGTCTGCTGCTCATTCAGTTTAAAAAAAAAATCGCTACAAAATCGTATCGTTGACTTAAAACCGCAAAGCGCATGCAATTGTAAGTTGAGTGCATGGTCACATCCCTAATATCTATTGATGGTAGTGATGTTTATACTACGTGGAGCCCATGTTGCCCTTTCGCAACAGCTTTCTCAACACATGCTGAGTCTAGCCGACTGATCCTTTCTCTACTTGACATCACGCTGGCATGCATCAGTCTGAATTAGTGTTTGGCAGCGTCAAATGACTGGTGCTCCTTCTAGGGCGGCACTATTGGCAAATCAGCAATATGTAAACAAGCTTTAAGGGTGTGCATGTCTGACCCTGGGATAACGTCAGGGCTGCACGAAAGGAGGAAAATATCTAATTGCGATTGTTTTGACAGACATTGCGATTTGATTCACGATATTGGAGGGAATAATCATTTTTGTCTCATTATTCTCATTTTCATTGAGAAATATTAAAATGAAAGTTATTATATTGTGATATTTTTTTTGCGAGGATCTGTACCAAACAAAGATTTTTTTTTTAAATTAATTTTTTTAAGATAATTTTTTTGGGGGCTTTTCCCTTCATTTGAAGGTGACAGTGGATAGACAGGAAAGTGGGTAGATGGCGATATTGATAAAATTGCGATTAATTGTGCAGCCCTACTATTGGCAAATCAGCAAAATATGTAAACGAGCTGAAAGGATGTGCGTGTTAATAACACGTTCAAAACATGCAGGGAATTCACTTTGCTCCTGAAAGACTTAGTCATGTCAGCCATGCTCGAGCTGTCCCGACTCCTCCTTTACCCGGTCTGACCCATCCAGGTCTGTCTGCGTAATACGTCCACGGTGCTGTGAAGTGACTGCGCTGACAACAGTGATTGTACAGTCAATCTAACGGGGCTGCGAGTCTCTGCTTGGCTGCTCGACTGAACGCTGAGCAGAGCGACTGAAATCAAAAGCTGCTTACTTTACATTAATGAAATGTCATCATCGGTTTGCAATACACACTCGATGCACACGCGCAGACCTGATGGTACGTGTACGGCGAGCATCATTTCCACGCTGCCCATTTCCTGTCAATGTCAGCAGCGGGCGGCATTATTTATTTATATTATTATTTCGAGGTGCGTGGAGTTGTTTGCTCCTCATTTGCATAAAGTTTCAACCAAGCTACTTGCATGATGCAAATCAGGGGGCATCCAGCTATGCTCGCCATCTCTCAATCTCACGAAAACCTTTTTTAACTGATCGTTGTCAATGTCGAATGAAGAGAGATTCAGCAGCTTTTTTCTTTTTAAAGATTTTTTTTGGCGCATATCAACCTTTTTAATGGAAAGAACAGCTAGATAAGAAACGGGAGAGAGAGGGGGGTGACATGCAGGAAATCGTCTCAGGTCGGACTCGAACCCTGGACCTTCTGCGTCGAGGTATACACCTCTATAAATGTGCGCCTGCTCTACCAACTGGGCTAACCCGGCCACCTGCAGCTTATTGCTCACATAAAATGTTTTCAGAGACACGTTTCAGTGAACTATTTTCGGAAAATAAGTGAAAGCCGCCAGGTTGGTCTGTTTTGAAATCTGGCAGCAGACATCACGTTGTGTGTATTTAGCTTTGTTTTTGTTTGTGTTTTGAAATGTAGGGTATTGGGTTGTTGAGTCTGGCCAGTACACACGGTGACCAGAGTAATCACATTTACCAGGCTGAGCTTTTTTCCCACGAGCACTGCTCTCTCTCTCTCTCTCTCTCTCTCTCTCTCTCTCTCTCTCTCTCAGTCTCTCTCTCTCTGTCAGTCTCTCTCTCTCTCTCAGTCTCTCTGTCAGTCTCTCTCTCTCTCTGTCAGTCTCTCTCTCAGTCTCTCTGTCAGTCTCTCTCTCTTTCTCTCTCTCTTTCTGTCAGTCTCTCTCTCAGTCTCTCTGTCAGTCTCTCTCTCTTTCTCTCTCTCTTTCTCCACCACCACTCCCTGCATCCTTCCCTTTCAGACACACTCTGGTTCCTGAGTTGTTACAATACCTAATGCACTACAAGCGCAGGAAAGACTTATTCAGTCAAGGAGAGTATCAACCAGCAGCTGAATGCCGCTGAGGTTTAGCTGTCCGGTTTGTCTGCCAGCCACTTCAGCACATAAATCCCATAGAAGTCCTATTTTTCAAGTCATCTTGTTAATGTCGGACAGCAGACAGCAGGGTAAGAATTCAATTTGTGGGCCATTTTTTTATTTAAACGTAAAGAAATGCATTTGCATTACACACTGAGCAATATGTTGGAGTCAGTTTGAATTTGTTTGCAGTTGCTGGAAGCTAGTAGCAGGTTTGAAACAACACAACTGTGTGCTGGTTTCCCCTCGCTGTCCCTAGTTAGTCGCTCCCATCCCTCCCTTTGAGAATTGTTTTTAATGATGCTGGTTATTTGTTTTTGCTGGCACCAGGAATTTTTAGTGCTCAACGCTGTAATCGGGCATATTTAGAAAGGGTTTCTCCTCCTTCACAACGTAGTGTAAAAAACATCATGATAATGTTTACGGTGATGTCCTCAGGGGACATGAGTCACACGCATGTTTTGATGTCTTTTAATATTTGGTGAAATGAAAATAATTGCACTTAGTGAAGCACCAATTCAACTTTTTCTCTCCCACTACTGATTCTAACGATTTTTTCGATACAGATTTTATTAAATCCGTTTTAACCCTTGTGTTGACTTCGGGTCACATTGACCCGTTTTCAATTTTTTGTTTTATATCAGAAAATATGGGATGTAAAATAAGCGCTGAAAATGTGTAGAAGAGAAATTTAAAAATGTTGGAAAAAAACAAAAAAAAAAAGGCGTCAAACGTAAAAAAAACCCTGTTTTTGGGAAAGATATAGCCTAATATTATAATAGTTATATTGCTTGTCCTGGCTCTCTGACACCATCATAAATAGACTGTCAACAAGTACTGCGGACAGTCTATGGGAATCCTGTTTCACAACAAACTTTCTAGAAACTGTTGCCACTTACCAAGCTGTCCTCAACATGCCCCCTCCCCCCTCCCCCACCTCCCCCCTCTCCCCAGTAACGCATCTACTTTTTTGGGTCAGATACCGTAGAGAGAGGCGTATCTAATAGCTTCTGGTGTGGGAATCTGAAATCTGATCCCGGTGCTGCTGTCAAGGGCACCTTTCTTTCTTTCTGAATAGTAGCACAAGAGAAGGGGGTCCGGGTGGGGGGGGGGGATGAACGCTCTACCTTGTGTAGCCGAACGGCTACTCGGTTAGGTATTGTCTGCCCCAGTTGCCATGGCAACTGCTGGAGCACCTCAGGTGGGTGGGTAGGGCTGAGTTTAGTGAGGATGTGATGGAGAGGAGGCGGAAACCGGTCTAGAGTCTGGACTCTTCACCCATCACCATCCATATGAAAGAAAGGGAAAACTCTCTGATGTCAGCTTTGTTAAATGTGAATATTGTTCTAGTTTCTTCTCTCCTCTGTGACAGTGAACTGAATATCTTTTGACTTGTGGACGAAACAAGACATTTGAGGACGTCATCTGGGGCTTTCGGTCAAGAGGGAAAATCCATTTTCCCCCAGATTTCTGTTTTAACCTCAGAAAGACATTTCTATTCCCAGCGAGTGATGCTTACTGCAGGTGGAGCAGGGATGTAGTTTCGCTATTGGTTTGGGAACAGCGGCCGCAGAGAGCAGCTGCAGGGCTGTGGTCAGTCTGTGGGGGGGGGATGTTGGAGACGGAGGTTGGGCGTGGAGAAGTCGGCAGGTTTAAAGAGGCGCTATGCCGTTTTGGCCATTTCTTCGCGGTTTTCTCTCTTTTTGCTGGCAGGTTTCTCTATAGAGCCCCCCCTACAGGTCTCTCTATAGGGCCTCCTCTACAGGTCTCTCTATAGAGCCCCCCCTACAGGTCTCTCTATAGAGCCCCCCCTACAGGTCTCTCTATAGAGCCCCCCCTACAGGTTTCTCTATAGAGCCTCCCCTACAGGTCTCTCTATAGAGCCCCCCCTACAGGTCTCTCTATAGAGCCTCCCCTACAGGTCTCTCTATAGAGCCTCCCCTACAGGTTTCTCTATAGAGCCCCCCCTACAGGTCTCTCTATAGAGCCCCCCCCCTACAGGTCTCTCTATAGAGCCTCCCCTACAGGTCTCTCTATAGAGCCCCCCCTACAGGTCTCTCTATAGAGCCCCCCCTACAGGTCTCTCTACAGAGCCCCCCTAGAGGTTTCTCTATAGAGCCTCCCCTACAGGTCTCTCTATAGAGCCTCCCCTACAGGTCTCTCTATAGAGCCTCCCCTACAGGTCTCTCTACAGAGCCTCCCCTACAGGTTTCTCTACAGAGCCCCCCCTACAGGTCTCTCTATAGAGCCCCCCCTACAGGTCTCTCTATAGAGCCCCCCCTACAGCTCCTATGTTTCCTCGTGTCTGACTCCTCTCTCGGTCAGTCTGCCGTTTCCTCTTTCTCTGTTCCTCCGACAATGCTTTCCTAGCTTTCTGCTTCTTTTTAGCTCAGCCATGACGATAGTGTGAAAAACTCCATCGCTACCTTGTTAGTCGGTTCCTGAATGGCCGTATGTGTGCAGTGCCGTGAAGCAATTTGTTGCATCGCGAGACCTAATATCACTCGATACTTCGAGACGACCACCATTCAACGCCCTTCCTTAAGAAAATGTTAAGTTATTCAATAAAAACTAAAATGTAATTTCCCAGTACATTTTGCGTCTCTTTGTAGTCATGTCTTTTTTTTGGTCATTTCTGTTTTCTTTAGGATTGTTTTTGGGTCTCTGTGGTCAATCGGAGTCGGTTTGTGTCTCTTTGTGGTAGTTTTGCGTCTCTTTTACACATCATTTTGGACCATATCTGTGTCTAAAACATTGGAAAAGCTAGAGCAGATAATAAATAACTCTCAAAAAGCTTAAACTTGCTAAAGAAGTCCAACTAAAGTCATTAGATCTGAGAAAAGTCTTTTAGTCACATTCAATTGGCTTAGGCGCTGCCCAAAACGGCTCGGGTTCTGTGCCTAAACCATTCAATGGCGGGGAAAATCATGCTGCCGTTACTTGTCATTTTTGTGAAATTTCTCGTCCTCGCTGCTGTGAGAGTCCTCACTGGACGAGGAGTAGTCCATCACTTTGACGGGTGGGCGGCTGGTTTCCTCCCCCTGCCTGTAAGTTTTTAATATTGTTCGCTTTTTGACGGTTGATTAGACAAAACGAGCAATTTCAAGATCTCTCTTTGGGCTTTTAAGACATTTCGATGGCCATTTCTTGCCCATTTATACTGCTTTCTGCGACACGATTTAAATGAAATTCAAATTATTTTTAGCTGCAGCTTTTGTAGTTCCATTCTAACGGTGTAAACAAAAAGCTTCCTTTTGTCAGAACATGGCAGAGTATCTAAATATAGTAAGGTGTCAATAGCAACTTGCCACAAACTTCCAAAATTCGCCGTCTCGTTAAAAGCCCCACATTTCAGGATTTTGTCGTCCCACGTCTTTTAGAAGCAACAGATTCTTAGCTGCTGCTTCACTGACGCCGCTCGGACGTCAAAGTGTTCAGTCATCGTCCGGTGTCAACAGGGACAGGAAGGTCACATAGCTTCCTCCCCTCTTCCACTAACAGACTATTGGACTTGGGTCACGTCCTGAGTCTCTGTCCCTAATAGCTGTGAATGGCCAGAGATGGGCAGCGCCGCATGCCTGCTCCGTCTAAATATAGCAGCGCTGCCTACATGTTCACAGCAGCTTCTACCCATATACACCCTCTTTTATTCTCTGGTTCTTTTAGACTGCGTTTACACAGCAAGGCCTCTGCTTTTCCTTTTTGAATTCTCAGATGTAGTTACACGCTGTCATAGAGCTGCTTGATTTATTATTTAACACGATCACGAACACGACTTTTGGAAAGATGTTGCAATTATTGAATTACATTCTTTCTTTCTTTTTTTGTGGTTTGGATATGAAAGATTTTTTCAGCGAACTTCTGCTGTAAATTGTACAAGCAAGAAGCAACTTAGGCTGCACTTAATTAATCGCAACTTTAGCGTAATCGCAATATGGACTAGTGCAATATCCAGATCGCAGGTGGGCGCAATATTTGTTAAAGTTAAAATATGTGTCAAGCCATCCTGAATGAAGTAGTGTGGTGCTGCAGAGATGTCCCGGCCTACAAATCCTATACTACAGACTACAGAAAACATCTTTGTTTGGTACAGATTAGAGCTGGGCAATATATCGATATTGTGATATGAGACTACATATCGTCTTAGATTTTGGATATCGTAATATGGCATAAGTGTTGTCTTTTCCTGGTTTTAAAGGCTGCATTACAGTAAAGTGATGTCATTTTCTGAACTAACCAGACTGTTGTAACTGTTCTGTTATTTAACTTTAGCCACTTGGTCATTATATCCACATTATTGGTGATTATTTATCAAAAATCTCATATTTTAAATATTTTGTGAAAGCACCAATAGTCAACACTACAGTATCGTTGCGGTATCAATATCGAGGTATTAGGTCAAAAATATCGTGATATTTGATTTTCTCCATATCGCCCAGCTCTAGTACAGATCCTCGCAAAAATCACACTATAATCATTTTAATTTAATATTAGTCAATGAATACTTATACAAACATGATCATTCCCTTCAATATCATGAGTCATATCGCAATATTATATTTTCATATTCCATATTTTCCTCATATCGTGCAGCCCTCAAAATATGTTATAATGCATCAGGTTAATGTTGACATTTGGAACTGAGCCCCCAAGAAGTGAGTTTAAAGTACTTCTTACTTATATATACTTATATACTTCTTACTTATACATCCATGGTGAAAAAGCAGATGTATTTAACTTGACTAATCTATCAGATCACTCAAACTCAGATCGATTTGAATTGGAGGATTGATTATTTAAACCCAGCCCTGTTCATTGATTCATTATCACATCAGTGTTTACTTTAGGATTTTTTTAGCAGTGGGGGCAGGTCCGCACCCCCCATGAAACGGAACTGACACTTCGCTGCAACACAAACTAATATATTTATTCACCTCTATTCACACACACAATGAGGCATATTTTCAGTTGTGATTGAACTGTATTTTTTGAGTTACTATTTAGGCCATCTTTGATCTTGACATACAGGCTAAGTATACTGTAGCAAGTAACCATTAACCCACTATTAATTACATTATCTTAATGCAGTGTCACTACTTCAGCATGTAAATAATGCACAAACGTGGGCGAGGGCGTTCAGCAATCACTATCGAATCAACAGCCACGTGCAATTTAGCTCGCAGGTAAAGAATACAAACAACGAAAATCACCAGTTAACTTAATTTAAATTTGCAAGACCAGGCTTAAATGAACTGACAACATAAGTTATACGACTTACAGTCCTCAAGGACGTACGCACACGATCTCAACTGGCTAGTTATCCTCGTGTGTCCGCGCTATTCTCCGACTTGCACACTAACAATGCAGCCCTATTTCTGATACCGTGGGGGGCAGAAATGTTGCCGCGGGGGGGGGGGGGGGGGGCGCCACGGTCAAATCAACATAGAGGAATCACTGCACATGCATTCAATTCATAAATTAACAGTTTTGCTGGTAAGGCTGTCGGTGACACCAGAAAGTATAAAATCCCACCACCGCCTTGGGACGCCATCAACCATTAGAGCCCGACCGATATATCGGTGGGCCGATATTAGGCCTTTTAGTAGGCTCTAGTAACCCTACGTAACCATACCTGACCGCCGCGGCTCGTCTTCTCGCTGTGTGTTTGGTTGTTATTTTGATCTTATTTCTTGAAGTGCGTTGGTAGAATCACACAGTTCAATCTGTACACGTACTGCTCACTCTGACACACTCCGTCTTGATACTTCATTTAGAACATTGATTTTCACTTTTTCTTCTTCTGTTGCTTCCACTCTGCTTCAGTTTAGCAAAACAATCAAACTTTTTATTGGTCCTGAATGCACAAACATTTTTATTTTTTTTACATATATTCAAGGCTGATGTGAAAGGTATTTTTGTCTCTCTCTCTCTCTCTGTCTCTCTCTCTCTCTCTCTCTCTCTGTCTCTGTCTCTCTCTCTCTCTCTCTGTCTCTCTCTCTCTCTCTGTCTCTCTTTCTCTCTCTGTTACTCTCTCTCTGTCTCTCTCTCTCTCTCTGTCTCTCTCTCTCTTTCTCTCTCTGTTACTCTCTCTGTTTCTCTCTCTCTGTCTCTCACTCAATCTCTGTTACTCTCTCTTTCTCTCTCTCTCTGTTACTCTCTCTTTCTCTCTCTGTCTGTCTCTCTCTGTCTCTGTCTCTCTCTCTCTCTCTCTCTCTCTCTCTCTCTGTTACTCTCTCTGTTTCTCTCTCTCTCTCTGTGTCACTCTCTCTGTGTCACTCTCTCTGTTTCCCTCTCTCTCTCGGTCTCTCTCTCTGTCTCTCTCTCTCTGTCTCTCTCTCTCTCTCTCTGTCTCTCTCTCTCTCTCTCTGTCTCTCTCTCTCTGTCTCTCTCTCTCTGTCTCTCTCTCTGTCTCTCTCTCTCGCTCTCTGTGGCTTGAAAGGTTATAACGCGACTTCTCGCTGACTTTTGGAAAGATGTTGCCGTTATTGAACTTCAAAAACAGTGAAACAGTTAAATCGACAGTGGAAACGCCTTGAACTGTGAAATGTCCTTTCATACTTTTGCGGTTTGAACATTTTTTTTCAATTCAGCACAACACAACACAAAACAAGATAAGAGCTTACTTGCAAAACGTAATGTGCAAACTAATCGTTTTTCTCAACAACATTGTTTTTGTGATCTTATCCAAATTCAATTAATTGCACAGCCTTAGGTGGAAGTGAAGTCAAATTGGCTCGGAGCGTCCAAAAAGGGAACTTGGGATACGAGGGAGACTGGGCACGGTGGAGGAAATGAGGGAGTTGTTGAAGTGGACTAATCTGTTATTAGCTGAGTGACGTCTGGGATGGTCAGCACCGTGTGTACAGGGATCAGAGCCAGGTGTCAGCACGTAACGGGGATCGACCGAGACTGTTGTTTCAAGGTCGATACTGATTATTAGTAGTTAATGAAACAGAGAACCAATATTTGGAATTTGATAGGCATTTATACAGTGAAAATGAAAATCTTTAAGTCAAAATAATGATTTTGGAATGTTACAAATTCCAACACCAAATGCTTTGTTTAAATGCTTTCAGTAATTATTTAATAAATAGAATAGACTTTAATTGTCATTGTGCAGTAGAACCATACAACAAAATGTGCTTGTGCAGCATCTAAAACAATACTCACTTTAATATACACACTCACACAATAAATAAAATAAGAAACATATAAAAAAACATTATCAAGACAGCCACTATTGCATAGAATCCCTATCTAGAAAGTGCAACTGTGCTGGCTGAGGCGTGGGAGGATGGATACCCGAACTGAGCCCGACGGTACCCGACGGGCCGGGTTCGGACAGATATTTAGAAATGATGTTCGGGGTCGGGCTTGGTCACATCAGCGTGATAAGGCATTGAACATTTTAAATTTAAAAAAGCTTATTATGTAGGTGTGCGTCTGTGTTAACATGCGCTTGTTGCCCCGTGTGCGCTGATGACCTCATCTGTTGACATTTCTGAATGCCTTCCTACAGCTGCTTAATAAAAACTTTCCACTAGGGCTGGGCGATATGGAGAAAATCAAATATCACGATGTTTTTGACCAAATACCTCTATCGATACTGCAACGATATTGTAGTGTTGACTATTGGTGCTTTCACAAATAGTAGTGGGGGGGGGGGGGGGCATGAGTGTTGATTTCTGTGTAAATGAGAAACTTTGAACATAATAGCCAGTAACAGAGAGTCAGATAGTGTTGTGGGGCGGGGGGGTGAAACTGAAGCAGAGGGACAGACACAGAGCTGGAGCCGAGCCAAAGTAGAACACTTTTTACTTTTTATTGACTTTATCAGTTATCGGGCAAATAAAACGCCGATACAGATAATCTGCAATCTGCCAGAAGACGGACCGATGATCGGCAGTTATCTGAATATCTTTGAGTTGTGGACAAAACGAGACATTTGAACGGTGTCGTCTCGGGCTTTGGGAAACGCTGATTTGACATTATTTTACCATTTGTATTGACCAAACAACTAATCCATTAATCCTGAAAATAATCAACATTGAAGTAATTGTTAGTCGCCATATTGTTAAACGAAATGTATTTTGTTGTTGTTTTGGTTGCAGGTCATCTGGTGAGGTGTACCAAATCCTTTAGGTGGAGGAGTGGCAGACAGCGCTGCCCAGGCGTGCAGAGTGGGACTGCATCCCGTCTCACGATCGACGACCAGCTTCCCGAAGCGCCGCTGCCGCTGCCCGATGGACCGCGCACTCTGAGAGCAGAGCGAGCCGGGACAGAAACCAAGCGAGGAGAAAGGAGCCGGGGGGGAGAACGCCCACCGGAGCAGGAAAGGGAGGGCATTGTTCGGCCGGGAGAGGAGAGGACACGGGGAGCCACGATGTCGTCGAACAGGACCCAGAACCCCCATGGACTGAAACAGATAGGCCTGGACCAGATATGGGACGACCTGCGGGCTGGCATCCAGCAGGTGTACACACGGCAAAGCATGGCCAAGTCGCGCTACATGGAACTCTACACGTATCCTGTCAGACCGGGGAAGGTCGAGGCTGAGATGATAGATTGTATTGTTGGGTGGAACCATAACTTGATTAATCCCTTAGCCGCTGAATAGAAAATGAATTGGCAGCCTTTACAAAGTAAAATTCACTGGTTCTAACTTCACAAATGTCTTTTTTTATAACCGTGAAGTGAATATATTTAGGGTTTGGGACTGTTGGTCAATCAAAACAAGCAATTTAAATATGTCTGCTTTAGAAATTATGGGCATTTCTCTCTATGGAGCTTTTTCAAAGCAGGCGTTTTTGACTTGTCGTAGTAGGAAAAGCACAGCTGATATTGATAACCTTAACCATAGCTCAGTTCCATCAAGTGTCCCAGTAAGCTATTTCAGTGAGTCAGCATGACAATACCAGGGTCTCTCCTAAGAGGAACGCAGCCATCATTAATGGTTTTGAATACACCTGGGCTTTTCCTACTATGACATGTCAACATATCTGCTGTGAAAAAGGTCTATTGTCTGACTTGTTATTGTGCATAATTGGCAGATTAGCTGAACCACATACAAATCTGATCTTCCAGAACAATATGAACAATCACGCATTTTACTCTCTAATGTATTGCTCTAATAGCTGATCCATTCTCACGTTTAAGTTCAGTAATGGTTAACTAACAGTGATGCAAATAATTAACAGTACTTTGCCAGTTGTTGAAACTGCAGCCTCCCTCGCTGTGTGCTGTACTGTACTTGCTACTTCCTTCTCTCTCAAACCCAAACCTGTTTTATAGCTGCTTTTGGCCACTTAATGAGTTCTAACAAAAGAACACCCAGCAGGCCAGAGTCCAGGAAACAAGCCTTTGCTTCAGAAATACCCCCTACATAATTACTGATCTCAGGAGGTCTTAATCAAAAATGTATTTTTCTAATGAAGCTGTAGATATTTCACCCTTTTTTTAAACATGCACACTCCATAGAATACGCAGTGTGCGTGATGTGAGTGTAAAGTACACAACGTGCTGATTTTGTTGTTTTGACATCCTCTCTTCCTGTTAACGCACCTTTCTAGCACTACAGGATGTCATCGTTTCCCTGAAATAAGAAATGCACCCAGCCATATAATCTCAGAACCGTAATCCTATCCTGTCAGGCAGGAAGAAAGAACCACATTCATTTCAACGTTATACAAAGCTACAATCAGTCAATGACATATTTAGTCTTTGACAGCTTTTCGGCCAAAGTCTGCATCGCTGGTCACCAATTTAAAAAAGAAAAAAAAAAGAAGCTTTGTTGTAGTTATAGACAGGGTTCCCGTAAGGTCTTACAAGTATTAAAAACAAAAGTTTTAAATTTAATATTTTAAAAATACTGCCTTAAAAGTATTATTTTGTTTACTAAAGTCTTATATTTTTTCTTGTCCTTTCGTAGGATAACAAATGCCGTAACATCATAAAGAAATATTTTGTGTAGGTAATATTTTGAACTTGGGGTTTCGTTGCATAAGGAGTCTAAATGCAACAAATATTTAATTTATTTTATGTTGGAGTACTAACACACTAACACACAAGTGCATTATTAAATTCAGGTTACGTTATTCGGTAATTACTGCTTTTCTTCATCCTAGGTGGTATTAAGAAGGTCTTTAAAAAGTCTTGAATCTTACTCGGAGAACCCAGTATGTTGATTTTCTGAATTGTTTTATTGTTTATTAAGGATCCCCATTAGTTAGTCATCAACGTAGTGAAGAGTATTCTCCCTGGGGTCCAACACAAGACAAATATTATAAAGCAAAATACATATTGTATCAGAACAATGAAAACATCCTGTCGTTTATAAAACAAAATGCACAGTAGCCCATTTATCATGTTTTTATAAAAACCAAACAAAACTGTAACATGAACTAAAATATATACTGTGGTAAAAGAAGACAGACGGGAATAGTTTCAACCTCATCTCCTTACTGATAACAGCTTCTCTTAGTTTCTTTTTGAAGCCTGAAATAGTTCTCATTAGGATTAAATGTGGGGGGATGCTGTTCCAATATGTTACAGCTCTATATTTATGTCTGAATTTATGTTTGAAAGACATAGTAGAGTAGTGCGCATAATTCCTCTGCTTGCTCCTTTTGTTTTATGTAAAGGTCAGCTACATTTTGGTGATGAATTTAAACCTCCGATTGTGTAGGGTCTCTCTGTGTTTTATTCCTTAATTCCCTCCTCAGACATGTATATAACTATTGTACCAGCGTCCACCAGTCGAGCCAGGGCAGGGGCTCCGTGCCTCCAGCTAAGCCCTCCAAAAAGTCCACCACTCCAGGCGGGGCTCAGTTTGTAGGCCTGGAGCTCTACAAGCGACTCAAAGAGTTCTTGAAGAACTATCTGACCAGCCTGCTTAAGGTGAGTCCACGCACTTTAGAAGCACTGTGATGTTAACATACGATAAGCAAAGGTTATCTCCCCCCTCCCCCCCCCCGACTCTAGCAACAAGACTCTCAGGATTTCATTTTGAAATTGGAAAATAGTCTGAGACAGTGGAGTCGCTTGAAAAGTCGTTTGGTGTAAGGACAAACGACAGCAACCTAAATTTTCCGACCGTCACAGAATCCCCTCTGATTTCCTGTCCGTACTTTGTCTTTCTCTCGCCTCCTCCCTGCTTTTCCCTCCAGGATGGCGAGGATCTGATGGACGAGTGTGTGTTGAAGTTTTACACCCAGCAGTGGGAGGATTACCGCTTCTCCAGTAAAGTCCTCAACGGGATCTGCGCCTACCTCAACCGCCACTGGGTCAGACGAGAGTGTGACGAGGGACGCAAAGGAATCTATGAGATCTACTCGGTACGTCTAACATCTGTCGGGTGGTGAATGCTCTTGGTGTGTTTGGAGGTATTTTTAGCTAATAATCTGAATGAAGAGAGAGAATAAAATGCATATTTTGTAGGGCTGCACAATAAATCGCAATTTCATTGAAATCACAATATAGACTAGCGCAATATCCCAATTGCAGGAGGGGTGTGCGCAATATTTATTAAAGGCAAAATATGTGTCAGACCATTCTGAATGAAGTATTTTGGTGCTGAAAAGACATTGTATCCTACAGACTAAAGGAAACGTCTTTGTTTGGTACAGATCCTCGCATAAATCACACTTTTAATCATTTTAATATTTTTAATTTTAATATTTTTCAATGAAAATAAGAATAATGATACTAAAATGATCATTGCCTTCAATAGCTTGAATCATATCGCAATCGCAATATCAGTCAAAAGAATCACAATTTGATATTTTCCTCATTTCGTGCAGCCTTTAATATTTGGTGTTATAAAGCATGAAAGATGCTAACAATCATCCACAGTTGCTCTGCAGTCCCTGAGTACAGGGGTACTGTTTTCAGCGGAGATGGAACTTCAAAATAAAAGTCTTGTGTATTGTAAACATGCCTCATAGAGCTTTCCATGGTCTGAACCCTGTGACTGTGCTTGATGTTTGTGTTGATACAGCACTGATTTAAAAGTAAGAAGTGTTAAGAGTACAGAAAGAGGCCTTTTGTGATTTCCAGTTTTGGACCTGCCCCAAAAGAATTCCCCCTACAGGACCTTGAAAGTCATTTGAAACTCATTTAGTTTGGGCTGATATGGCTCACACTGATCAAAAGGAATGGAGACGATTAACAAACACGCAGCCTGAAGTCTTGACCTGTCGTTAACCTTCTCGTTCTCCTCTCCTTTCTCTCGGACGCTGCGCTTTCCTCCCAGCTGGCACTTGTGACCTGGAGGGAGTGTTTATTCCGACCCCTCAACAAACAGGTGTGTTCAGTTTCTTTTTATGGAAGTGGAGTGAGAAAAAAAACAATGTAGAGGAAAAAAGCAAACTGTTTATCTTGTTTTTGTCAATTAAGCTCATGTACGTTTAACCCTGCCTGTTTTTCCTGTCCTATTTGCTTTATTTTTGTCACTGCAAAGAATTTCCTTGAACTAAACTAACGTCTCTTTTTCAGGTAACAAACGCTGTGCTGAAGCTGATAGAGCGAGAGAGGAATGGGGAGACCATTAACACCAGACTGATCAGCGGTGTGGTCCAGTCCTATGGTAGGTCAACACGTGCAGTGAAGAAATAAAGAGAAACAGCCGCCTGTTGCTTGGCAGACATTAGATAAAGAAGGAAGCCATGTTTGTTTATAACTCTGAGCTCCATATGTACACACAGCAACTCCTCACTGGAGGTTTCAAAATAATGTTTATTTTTTTTTTTTAGGAAGTTTGAGCTACCACACTTCTTCAATAGCTGCGTCTAAACGGAATATTTCTTCAACTCGATTGAAATCATTCTGATAAGAGATCCCAACTTGACTGTTTACATAGATGCTAAATAAAGTGATCAGATGTGTGTTTACATGGCCCAGAGCTAGGGCTGTCCCGAATATATCACTTTTTGGGCTTCGAAGCTTTAGTGGGAAGTTTCAAATACATTCAGAGCTACGACGGAGAGGGACTTTTGCCGGCGTGTGAGCGAGGATTTCTTCTGTTGATTTTTGGAGCCGGCATGAAAACGCTTTTAGTTTAGTTTACTTTAACTTAAGTTGAGTTAGCTGCTGTCAGTCCGCCAACTTTGATCAGTTGGATAATTACATCAAATCATTTATACATGTAAAAATATATACATACATTATCATCAACTTTATTGCCAGACTCAAGGTCCATTCAGAAGACACAGACGTGACATACAACATAGAGATATAAAAACAAAAACAACAATATTGCATTTCTATAAAAGACCCTTGTACCAGTGTTTCCATAGTGATGATTGGTATTGTATGGCACTAAACCTAGGATTTGCCAGCAGCATAACAATGCTGTTCTGGGAGATGTTCATGCGACTAATGAATTTGTAGATCAGACTCCTCAATAGTGCCGGGAAGGTGCCGACCCCTGCATTACAAAACCGGTCACTTGCACTAGAGCACCTGGGCTTGTTGAGCAGTATCCTCATACGGTCATTCTGAGCAACCTTAAGCTTCTGCATGCCTTTTTAGACTTAGTCCATAAGGGAGCAGTTTAATAATTATTACAATATAATTTAAGAGGCCTGGTAATCGTACTTTATCAAGGCTAAGTTTTTGCTTACAGTTTTCATTTGCCAAACTTTTTTTGAATTGTGCAAAGTGGTTCCACCCGCTGTGACGCGTCGAATCTGCCGGAAATACAACTTTATTGAGGGTAGTTTGGTGGATTCCAGCTTCGTTCATTAACTTGTTGTTTAGAGCCTATCGACCACTGCCTCAGCCTCGTGCAACAATCTTCTATCAGTCTTTAAATCTTTTAGCCACAAACCGCGTTTCTGTTCGTCACATCACATAATGTTTCCCCCATGTTGGGCAAACGTGAGCAGAAAGTATACATTGATTCCAACCAGAGACAAACGATCTAATTAAGATGGACATTAGATCCTAATATTTTCCTATTAAATGGATTATGAAAGCTTCACACCAGCCCTTAATCCGATGAAATTCCGTCCGATCGTGTCGGTCTCTTCCGATTGAGGTGGTTAAATGAGGCATTTTTATTCCGATTAGTGCAATATTAGGGTCCATGTAAACACAGCTAATGATCTGGAGTCATTTTCTTTATTGAACTAAAAATATGATTGATTAAATAAATAAATAAATGAAGTGTGAAAGGAAAATAAGAACTCTCTCAGGGAAGGTTACCAAAACCAGCCATCTTAACTCCAACTTAAGTATTTAAAACGTCACTCTTAATTTTTCCGTTTCAGAGCTTCTGTATATAATAACCCAGTAGGATCTTTTAATTCTGCTTTCTCTAGCTGTGATCATGAATGTACAGTACGTCTGTCGACAGTGAGTGGAGAACATTGATGTCAGGTTTGATTTTTAGACCCATAGCGTCCTAATAGATCTGAAAATCTAAACTGAACATCTCCAGAATATGTTGAGTAAATATAGGATGTTTACAGATCAAATCATTTTTGAGATATTTTCCGACCTGACTTCTGATCAGCTGCTCTCAAGTCAAAGCTGAAGCAGACAACATATATATTCAATACCACAGTTTATTATAAAAGGGTTTATGAGAGTCTGAAGTCCAGGTGCAGAGGAGGATTTCCCAAGTATGTTGCTTTTTACCCAGATGGCCAATACATTCTTAAAAATGAAAACATTAGGTGACATTGAGTTCTTCCTCATAATGATTCTCTAAGTGACTATGAACCTATAATAAGGGATGTAACGATGTCCCATTAATCGGTTAAAAATGGATATAAATGTGTAAAGATTACAACCTGTTAAGATGAAAAATGAATTGTAATTTTTAAACGTCCTAGGTCATTAATCTATTTTAGATTTCACTTGTTTTAATTTCAGAGCTCCCTACGTCTTCTCAGTTTTCTTATTTATTTATTAAATTTTGGTTATTTATGGGTGCCTGGGTAGCTCACCTGGAAGAGCGCGTGCCCATATACAGAGGCTCTGTCCTCAACGCAGCGGCCGCAGTTTCAGCTCCGACCTTTGGCCCTTTGCTGCATGTCACCTCCCCCCCTCTCTCCCCTTTCAAAGTCTAAGCTGTCAAAAAAAAAAAGGCCTAAAAATGCCACAAAAAAACAAACACATTTTTGTTATTTAAGATAAAATACAATTTCAGTATCACTTTTAATAAGATGACACATCTTTTGTTTTGCACAGTTTATATAAATAAATGTAAATGTTTCCTGGCATTTGTCTGCAGCTCATTCTGTTAAAAAAGTCAATTGAATTTTGAGTTAAGTGAATCATCCCTAATTATGAGACAGAACCAACGTAAAGATGTGAACGTAGTATCACAGGGTTTATCCTGACGCCTCACGTTAACCCCCGTTTCCCATGTCTCCCCTCCCTCTCCAGTTGAGCTGGGTCTGAACGAAGAGGACGCCTTCGCCAAAGGCCCCACGCTGTCCGTGTACAAAGAGTACTTTGAATGTCAGTTCCTCACTGACACAGAGCGGTTCTACACACGCGAGAGCACAGAGTTCCTGCAGCAGAACCCCGTCACCGAGTACATGAAGAAGGTAGACGCTCCTTCCACTTCAGTAACACACAGTTATGGATGAATGCACTCAACGTGGCAGACGAAAGATGGAAGAGTTGCTTGTGTTGCTTTTAAAACTAGAGGTTTAAACATTTAAAGGTCCCATGACATGGTGCTCTTTGGATGCTTTTATATAGTCCTTAGTGGTCCCCTAATACTGTATCTGAAGTCTCTTTTATATAGTCCTTAGTGGTCCCCTAATACTGTATCTGAAGTCTCTTTTATATAGTCCTTAGTGGTCCCCTAATACTGTATCTAAAGTCTTTTATATAGACCTTAGTGGTCCCCTAATACTGTATCTGAAGTCTCTTTTATATAGGCCTTATGGTCCCCTAATACTGTATCTGAAGTCTCTTTTATATAGACCTTAGTGGTCCCCTAATACTGTATCTGAAGTCTCTTTTATATAGACCTTAGTGGTCCCCTAATACTGTATCTGAAGTCTCTTTTATATAGACCTTAGTGGTCCCCTAATACTGTATCTGAAGTCTCTTTTATATAGGCCTTAGTGGTCCCCTAATACTGTATCTGAAGACTCTTTTATATAGGCCTTAGTGGTCCCCTAATACTGTATCTGAAGTCTCTTTTATATAGGCCTTAGTGGTCCCCTAATACTGTATCTGAAGTCTCTTTCCCGAAATTCAGCCTTGGTGCCGAATTACAGCCACTAGAGCCAGTCCCACAATGAGCTTTCCTTAGGATGTGCCATTTCTGTGTCTGTAGCTATTGAGGAGGAGAGAGGGGGGGCAAGGTGGAGGGTGGGGGTGTGGCCTTGATCAACTGCCACTTTGCTTGTTTGAAAGCCATGATGTCTCTCTCTCTCTCATGGGTGGGCCAAATTCTCTGTGCGGGCAAAGCAGAGAAAGGGGAGGTAACCTTTCCCCTTATGACGTCATAAAGGGAAGATTCCAGATTGGCCCATCTGAACTTTCATTTTCTCAAAGGCAGAGCAGGATACCCAGGGCTCGGTTTACACCTATCACCATTTCTAGCCACTGGGGACCATAGGCAGGCTGGGAGAACCCATATTAATGTTAAAAAAACCTCAAAGTGAAATTTTCATACCATGGGACCTCTTAAACTGGTTATGAAGCATTGTTATTATGGTTTTGAATTTTCAATTAGTTTCTTTTATCTTAGTTTTAGGGCCAGGAATATTGTCTGAGTATTATGTAGCTACATATACAAACAAAAAACATGGTGGAGAATAATCTTTGCACTACTTTAGTGTCTGATGTGATGCAATTACGTCACAGCGCTCATGTCAAGTCCTTTTAATCTCTGTGGTTCGGTGTCACGAGAGTGCTGTCTCCTTTCTTTTCTTCCAGTAGTGATATATTACAGCAAACAAACTAAAACGGAATTGATCTACGGTCATTTTTATTTAGTTTTGAATCATTAACCTGGTGATATAGTTTCAGTTTAGTTTTTATTCAGTTACAGTTGACTAAAGATATTTTTCAGTGTTTATTTTTGTTTGTTATAATAACCCTGTTGTGAAGGGGACGGTCTTGTCCTAATAAAATAAATGACTTTGTATATCTGTGTTCATTTCCTCAGGCGGAGGCTCGTCTGCTGGAGGAGCAGCGGCGTGTGCAGGTTTACCTCCATGAATCCACTCAGGACGAGCTGGCCAGGAAGTGTGAGCAGGTCCTCATAGAGAAACACCTGGAGATCTTCCACACCGAGTTTCAGAACCTCCTGGATGCCGACAAGAATGAAGGTAAACCCTACAATTTTAATTTCAGTGTGTCCGCTGATCCTGCAGCTTTTAATCAATCAACAGTTATTTATTTAGTGCTGTACAGCAACCATTTTGAAATTAATTTTTGAAGGAACAGGAAGCCAGCGTTAAAACCTCAGAACTGGAGTGTTATGATCCACTTTCTTGGTCTTAATGCAGACTCACATTTTACACATTTAAACCAGACGAATCAGTTTTTATGAGGTTTTTATTTATTTTTTTTACAATTGCTTAAAATCTGCTTAACGCATATCTGGAACAAACTCCGAGGAAACTGTCCGCCGCAACTCTCAGTTGCCATTCTTTAAATAATTGTTAATTTATTATACTGCACTGTCAATTTTATACTCGTCTTTTATCTAGTGGTATTTTTGAACAGATAACGGACATGTTTCTGAGAATTTCTCCAACACCGTTGTGACATAGATTTTATGATTACAATCTAAAGGAAAAGAGTTGGAACTGTTTAGGATTTTGCAAAGTTTGCCTTGATTAAACTAAGCCTTATAGCGACGGCTATATTGTAGGTAAAGAGAAGTACTTCCAGTCTTGTTATGGGTAACAAGAGTACAAAGTCACATGTTCCTGCGGGGCCCGTGGTGGATGAGATGGTAAAGAAATATGGTCTTGCCTGTTTTTTTTGTTTTTTTTTAATCGTTTTTAACTGCTCTTTAATGTTTTATGTAAAGCACTTTGAATCGCCCTGTTGCTGAAATGTGCTATACAAGTAAAGCTGCCTTGCCTTGCCTTGCCTTAACCTTTGGGTTGAAATGAAGCTAATGACATTCTGTCCCTGCTGATAACGCTCTGTATCTCTCCTCAGACCTGGGCCGGATGTACAACCTGGTGTCGCGGATCACAGACGGTCTGGGCGAACTGAAGAAACTTCTAGAGACCCACATCCACAACCAGGGCCTGGCCGCCATCGAGAAGTGTGGAGAGGCCGCGCTCAACGTACGGACAATTTATTCTCCTCTCACTTAGAATTCTCACAGGTTTACTTTAACGTTTCGAGTAACAAAAAGGTACCGATCCAAACCTGGACAGTTTGGTTGTCGTCAGTTTACATTAAAGCTACATTGTGTAAGAATTTTTCCCATCTAGTGGTGAAATTGTATATGACAACCAACTGAATATTACTTTCTAGCCCCTCCCATTCTGAACGCGTTTTAACTCCTACGGTGGCCGAACCCGAAATTAGCTCTTAGTATCTCCATTGTTTACACGCAGCTGTACTAGCCACTCCAATATAGGTCAAAAGCTTGTTGCTTGGCCTGTCGCGTTGTCGTTTTTAATTCTCTTTTTCGCTTCCCTGGCGAGTAATCTCCCCCTGGCGTTCGTCACAGTGCCACTGAGTGTAAGAGGGCGAAAGGCGGAGGTATTTTAACGATGGAGGCGCTACATTCGAGCGACTCGCTCGTATGTATTCTGAATGGCAGGTTCTCCGCTTACGAGAATACTTTGATTAGTTGGTAGAAGTAATTACACATGAATGAGCACATATTTGTGAAAGAACAAAGGGTTTTTTGCTAAGAATCAACTCAAAACATTACACAATGTAGGTTTAATATAGGAGGCAGAAGACAAAAACCTTGTTTGATGTATTATTACTTTCTCTTTTCTGGTGCCATTTAGGTACAGGAATAGGGCTGGGCGATATGGAGAAAATCAAATATCACAATATTTTTGACCAAATACCTTGATGTCGATACCGCAACGATATTTTAAGGTTGACTATTGGTGCTTTCACAAAATATTTACACAATGAGATTTTTGATAATCATCAGTAATGTGGATATAATGACTAAGTGGATAAAGGCAAATAATAGAACAGCTACAACAGTCTGGTAAGTTCAGGAAATTACATCACTTTACTGTAATGCAGCCTTTAAAACCAGGAAAAGACAACACTAATGCCATATTACAATATTACGATATCCAAAATCTAAGACGATATATAGTCTCATATCACGATATTGATATAATATCAATATATTGCCCAGCTCTATACAGGAATCTGTTTTGCTGACATTTTTGCAAAATAATTAAACACTTGAAAATGTCCACATGCTGTTGATATAAGAGGAGGTCAGAATTTTTTTTTTTTTTTTAAATAACTTTTTGCAAAATAAGTGTTCTTTGAAAGCTGTAAAAGTTGAAGGCACCAAGGTTTTGTTATCTTGTAGCTTTACTACAGTGGCTAATGCTAGGAACCTGTAAGTTTGGACCAAGGCAGCTCCATGCCTCACAGCATCCCCAGTTTCACCCAGAGCCTTACAGATGGTTGCACACATGTGTGGAACTAATGTCTTTAGTCTTACTTGAAGCCAAATGTTTACAAAGTGTACATTCATGTACACCACAATGTGAGCTGAGTTAGCTAACTGTGTGTGCTTCAGTGATCATCAATGCCCACAGGATGAACCAGAGTGGTGTGATGGTTATTACATAACCGTTCTATAAAAGTTGTAGATGAATGGCAGTAAAACGTGCTACATGGAGTTTGGGTTTTCTGGTTTTTACTATATTTGAAACACTTATCTTTTACACAAAAAAGAAAAATACAAGAAATTCATGCAAAAATATGTCGTGATAGAAGACGTTTGTTTCTTGCAGGACCCCAAAGTGTACGTCCAGACCACCCTGGACGTCCATAAGAAGTACAACGCCTTGGTCATGTCTGCCTTCAACAACGACGCCGGCTTCGTGGCAGCGCTCGATAAGGTGAGTAATCCGTCTGCAATCTGCCCATGACGACAATGTTGTGCTTTTAATTCTTTTCCTCTTTTCCCCCCCATTGGTACAGGGTTTCCGCAGGTCTTAAGAAGTCTAAAAAAATCTAAATTTTAGGCTTTAAAAAGTATCGTGTTCTAGGTCTTAAATAAGGACAATTCTGTTCTTTAAAGGACAATTCTGTCGCAAAATGAAACTAGGGGTTAATAACGGATGTGTACCGCGTTGACCGTTCTCTGGGGCATGTTTTCATGCTAATCGAATGCGTCTCTAGCTTTAAACAAGCTGGCTCAAACCGCTGATTAGCTGCTAACACTAGCTTTCGGTGCAGAGGGTAAATCACTATTTCTACACCACTAACAAGGCTCAAAATATCACCACACTTCCACGGTAGCATAACGAGGGTCCCTACATGTAAACCCAAGCATTGAGAACTTTGTAAGTGTACAGACAGTTTATTAAAAAGATAGATTATAAAGACGGCGCCGTCTTGGGAAAACGGTCACGATCAGTCGTACCCGTGCAACCAGTAACATAGCTCAAGTAGGGCGTTCGTAGTTCGACTGGTCATCACTGTTTTTCATTCATAAAGGTCTTTAAAAAAAGTCCTAAATTTGACTTGTTGAAACCAGCAGAAACTCATTGGTATTTTATGTCTTTCTTGCTCATTTTACTGTTGAGGTCTTATTTTATCATGTGAAGCACTGTGTGACTTTGTCTGGAAAAGGTGCTATATCAGTAGAGTTTTTATATATATATATATATATATATATATATATATATATATATATATATATATATATATATATATATATATATATATATATATATATATATATATATATATATATTAGACAGTCAAAATATCGGAGAGGGCTTCAATTGTTGGACAGGTTAAGTTCTAACGTGGTCGGTCTGTCTTTTCACAGGCATGTGGTCGGTTCATCAACAACAACGCCGTCACCAGGATGGCTCAGTCGTCCAGCAAATCCCCCGAGCTTCTGGCCAGATACTGCGATTCTTTACTGAAGAAGAGGTGCGTGAAATAGTGTGTGTGTGTGCACCTGAATGTGATTGCTGTTCCCCCAGCTTTCAGAAACATTTGGGGCTCGTTACTGTGATTTCATGTTTTTAAAATATCAGGGTATTAAACAAGTAACATTCTGTAGTAGTATAAAAATATCCACTTTATGTCTTCATCCTCCAGCCATTGATTTTCAAGATCAACAATGAACCTTTTAGGTCCACATGGACAGGAAGTCCTAAAGTGCTCAGACTGATGTAACATCTGAGTAAGCTTGATCTGCCTTTTATAAACTGCTGTTTCTAAGGGTTTGTAGTTTTACAGCTGATAGTTTATCAATGATTTGAAGGACAGTGATTTATCTGTAGCACACACTGCAGCAGGGGTGGGACAAGTTATCGATACTGCAATATATCGTTGTCCTCCGCACGATACAGAAATTGATACCCTGGCTCCAAATATCGATAGTTTAATTAATAAAATAAGGCACTCTGAATAGATTTCCCTACTCCCAGGGTCGCTGCTTCATGGCTTCTCGAGCTGGCGCTCAACACATGAACGAGGGAAACGTGAACATGAGTTAACCAGCAGTTTGAGGAAAATACCAGATGCCCCAGCCATGTTTCGGTCCAAAGTCTGGACCCAGAGTTGCTCTATAATTGTGTCATTTTAAATTACAGACTGAAAAACTTGTGCTGCAGAATTGTTGTCTCACAGTTTGGACTTGCAGTAAATAAAGAGAAAACCTGCACTTTTCACCCGCATTTTATGTTCATAGTTAGACCGGTACGGTGGTGCATCGTTATAGGATTGACTAGCAATATATTGATTATCACAGAATTGCTGTATCGTGATATTATCGGTATCGTGAGCCGTGTGTCGTATCGTGAGGTACCCTGGGATTCCCGCCCCTACACTGCAGTGTTTTCTCTTCACAATCTGTTATTCTGAGCTCACCACCTGAGACGCAGTGAAATCTCACTTTTAAACTATGTGCGTCTGTTTATTCTTCAGCTCTAAAAACCCTGAGGAGGCAGAATTGGAGGACACACTCAACCAAGTGGTGAGATACTTTGACCTGTGTGTTTGCACAGACGTACACATAATACAGTGTGTTTGTATTCATGTTACTGCGCAGCTTACTGGAAAAGTACCACTGAACTACCGACCTAGTTACTCGTGTGTCATCTGTCGTAGACACAGAAGTGTAGTTGAGGGCGTCAGTAAATAAATAAATATATATATATATATATAAATAAATAAATAAACAGGACAGTCATGTACGGAGCCCCTAAGGGGACATGAGCAAATAAAAAAAATCTAAAGTTTAGTTCCATGTGCTCACACGAGAAACTTTCATGTGCGCACATGAAAGTTTCTCGCTGTTATGAACCGTGCCAGTGCCACAGTCAGCAGCACTGCTTATGTTTAATCCATTCTCCTTTTGCCTTTTGTGTACATCCACCTATATCCGTGGGGTTGGCCAGATGTTTGTAACTGTTCATAAATGAAAGGAATTGCCCGATCCAAATCGCTGTATCCCTTGCGCCGGAACAGATTACAAGACTTTAAAATCCGTTTTAAATGTCGTATCGAAACAATATAATGGTGACTACTTGCAAGCAATGCAGCAATGTCCTTCTAATGAAGACCTAGATTAAAATATAGTGCAACTAACTCCTGTACTGTAGTCATTTCTCCAGCTGTCACCGTCTCCAGGATGGCCCCGGCTACAGCGGTATACGCCTTTCATGTGAGCACATGGAACTTAGACTTCAGATTTTTTTTTTTTTGCTCATGTCCCCTTAGGGGCTCCGTAGTAATCATATTTTTCTATAATTACTTGTTTTTATTTCCTTATGTTTAATTAACTGTTCAGTTAAATAATAGTATATATATCCCCAAAACAATGGGCCTCCTACTTCAACAGTATATTACAAATGAGTGCCAAACTAAATGAAAGTTTGACCAGTATCTTACTCACTCATTGTCTCCGTTGCCATCTTAATGGGAAGAATGGTAGTGCTCATAACTAAATGTTAGTCCTTCCGTATTTCCTTCAAATGTCACGCTGATTATTTGTGATGTAAATTGGAGACGTTTTTGTGCAGTACTGTACAAATAGATTTACTCAGGTTAGCAGCAGTACATTTAAAGTGAATTTCTGTCTTCTCAGATGGTTGTGTTCAAATACATCGAGGACAAAGATGTTTTCCAGAAGTTTTATGCTAAGATGCTGGCCAAACGTCTGGTCCACCAGAACAGCGCCAGTGACGACGCAGAGGCCAGCATGATCTCCAAACTCAAGGTGAGACTCTCAGCAGCCCAGCGCTCCGTCACATACACACAGTCTGTCTGCATGAAAACATCCACAACGACACCAAACGGTCAGTTTGTGCAGCTTGAAACCTCATGCTGGATCTGGTTTTGTTCTTGTTCTCATACAGCAAGCGTGCGGCTTTGAGTACACGTCCAAACTGCAGCGCATGTTCCAGGACATCGGAGTCAGTAAAGACCTGAACGAGCAGTTCAAGAAACACCTGACCAACTCCGAGCCTCTGGACTGTAAGCACACACACACACACACACACACACACACACACACACACACACACACACACACACACACACACACACCCCTCTCCAACCGATCGTCCCCTAACCCTGGACTGTAAGGACACACACACACACACTCCAACCGATCGTCCCATAACCCTAAACCTGGACTGTAAGGACACACACACACTCCATCTATCCTCCAACCGATCGTATCTGCTGATCCATGATGTGTGTATCATGATTTCAACTGAGATGGTGCTTTTAAATGCACAACAAATCACTTTATTTGCCCAGTTTATTAGGTACACCTAGCTAAAAAAACACGGTCTGCTCTGAGTGCATCCCACGCACTGAGCTTTTTTTTTTTTAGACTGCTTAGTTACCTTATTACATGATAATGGTCTGCCAGAACTACCTCTAATTGGTCTGAAAGTTTGAACTATCCAAAAATGCTTTAACACTAGGAACCAGAACATGCGATAGGAGCAGGAATATTTTAGCTGTAACTTTTTTGTTTCAGTTTGATCTGGACCGAGGCTGACTTTTTTCCCCTGTCAGATCAATGTTTGGCTGTTTGGTCTGGATTGTTATCCTTTGATTTTGGTTTACATCAAACTGAAAAGTCCAAATAAGGCAGGTGTAAAAGCGCCCTGATACAACATTCCTGCCTAAATCCTAAAAAGGTTTATCTCATAAAAACGTGTGTATTTTAAGATGTCTCCTATGAATAAACACTACATGTTTGGGATCCCACTTCAGTGTTCCCACAAGTGTGTTTGGAAGAACAAAGTCTCACTTTGGAATGAAATCAAGTCTCAGAAGAGGATTTAGTTGTACAACCTGTATAAAGTGCTCATATTATGCTTTTTGGCTTTCTCCCGTTCCTTTGTGTTATATATCTTTTTTGTGCATGTTATAGGTTTACAAAGTGAAAAAGCCCAAAGTCCCCCCCAAAGGGACTTACCATCTCCAATAGAAAACACTGTTCACAAACTGCTCCAAACAGCTCTATTGTAGTCCAGCCTTTACTTCAGAGACAAACGTGGTCACTTTGGAACACACGTTATAATGCTCGCCTAGCTGCTAGCATGGCACACCCTCATACTCTGCTTCTGACTGGCTAGTAGTCCTTACCTAGCTACTGTCAGGGCACACCCTCATACTCTGCTTCTGACTGGCTAGTAGTCCTTACCTAGCTACTGTCAGGGCCCTCATACTCTGCTTCTGACTGGCTAGTAGTCCTTACCTAGCTACTGTCAGGGCATGCCCTCATACTCTGCTTCTGAGTGGCTAGTAGTCCTTACCTAGGTACTGTCAGGACACGCCCTCATACTCTGCTTCTGAGTGGCTAGTAGTCCTTACCTAGGTACTGTCAGGGCACGCCCTCATACTCTGCTTCTGACTGGCTAGTAGTCCTTACCTAGCTACTGTCTGGGCACGGTTTATACCAGATCACACTTAAAATGTACCAACCATGAACAGAATTTTAAATCCGAGGGAAAATATGCTTTGCTCTGATGTGTCAAAGCACATAAAACCCATATGTTTGAATTGTTTACAGTGGACTTCAGTATCCAGGTTCTCAGCTCTGGCTCTTGGCCTTTCCAGCAGTCCTGCACCTTCGCTCTGCCTTCTGAGGTAAGACTAGTTACAACTTATAAACAACTTATTGTTCAACCCAGCTCTCACTGTGCAGAAGTGGGTTTAATGAGTAGCTCAAAAACTACATAAGCATCCAGGAAATCAGGCTTTATTGTGCTCCTGCTTTGGGAGAAAAGGTTCAGACCTGTGTGAGTACGTTGACTTTCTGCATGATTGTTGAATTAAACCTTCTTTAATAAACAGAATAAGACTGCAGCTTTCTCTAGAAATCTAAATTATATTCATAATCTTTGAGTGTTTAAAGCTCCCAATGAGTGTTGTTGGTTTGGTTGTGAGATCTCTTTTTATTCTCTTAACCATGAGGACTCTATATTTGATCCTGTGTTTTTTTTAGCCCTGTCAGGGCAGTAAAAACACTTTTTAAATCCCTCCTTTAAAGGTGCACAATGAGTTCCTGCATGGTTTCAGAGCAATTTCATTTTTGTCTTAAATCGTAGGCATCTCTCCTTGATCCGCTAACTGCCTGCTCCCTGAATACACTGTGAAAAAGCCCAGTCTCTGGAGACAACACGGGTCGTAAACGTCAAACAAACACTAGAGGCACAGGATAGGCACCAAAATACAACAAACCACACCAGCCAATCAACGACAAGATGGTTGGGGGAGGGGGTGTGGTCAGTTAGTCATGACAGTTATGGAAACATCGGGGGAGCGAGAGCTTGCTCTGTTTTGTTTGGAATTGACTTGGAACGTCAACAGAAGTAACGATGCAGGAACTCATAGTGCACCTTTAACCGGAGACTTCACTTAAACCCCCCGAAGGTCCCTGGACCTCAGTTTGAGAACCACTCCTCCTCTGAACTCTCCTCTTTGTCTCCCTTTCTGTGCAGCTGGAGCGAAGCTATCAGCGCTTCACTGCGTTTTACGCCAGCAGACACAGCGGCAGGAAGCTGACTTGGCTCTATCACCTGTCCAAAGGGGAACTGGTCACCAACTGCTTCAAGAACAGGTGAGTGAGGACAGATAGAGGGCACTGTGGAGGGAATGTCACTTTATTTTCATTTTTTTCATTCAACCTTTATATAACTCGAAAGATCATTGAGGGGCGGCCCCTCATTTACAATGACATGAAGTTATTACAAAGACGACAACACAGAAAAGAGTACACCAGCATAAGGAGGATAAAAATACAGGAAAACGTTCTGAATTGATAAATAAAATTTGTAAATTAGGATAATACGGATACAAAAAGGACAATTATGTAAAGTGGTTACGAGTAGAAGTTTGCAATTTTAAAACCAGATTTCTAAATTGCAGGATTCCAGGATTCAGATTCAGATTGGGTTGAATATTGGGCTTTTTGACGGGGTTCAGTTTCTGCCGAACCGTAGAATTTTTTTCCACCGAACCCTACGCTTGCACTACGCGCTCTACGCTGGTCGACGTAATGACGGCGCCGTTGATTACGGGAAGGTGTTTACGTAGGTGGAGCGTTCAATGCAGCAGGCTGTGAGGAAGTGGAAATGGAACTGGTGAGCAGAAAAAGTGTCTTTTGGCAGTACTTTCAGTCAAAAGAAGGCCGTTCAAGTCCAGCTACATGTTCAATCTGCAATGCTGATTAGTCTGGTGGTGGCGAGGACCCTAAACAATACACAACATCACCACTGTTACAACATCTGGTATCAAACATCTGGAAGAATACGAGTTGTGCATGAAGGAATCTACAGACAGCAGCCAGAATGCAGCAACTTCAGGTACAGCAAAGGAAGGACAGTCCCTGCTGACTTCATTAATGTGTTTGCTGTGATAATGGACTGAGGATGGGAGGAGGATTCAGTATTCGGCCGAACCCCAAATATCTGGATTCGGTGCATCCCTACTAAATTGTCCAAAAGGCACACGTGAGTTGATTTTAAGAAAGTGCTGTAGTTTGTTTCAGGAGAAGTCAGGGGCACTAAAGTTAAAAGCAGTTTTTCCAAGTTCAGAGCGAGCTTGTGGAACAAGAAGCAAAAGCCAGTCAGCAGAGCGAGTCTGATAAAGTCCCTCTGAGTAACAGAGAAGTTCTGTACTTTATTACAGCGTCAAATCAAACTGTATGTTGACTCTGTGTGGTCTTATCAGCTGATGTTTGACTGGATGATACAGGCAAGAAGAAGGTTTTGTTTGTGCTTCAGTATGTGTTATTCTCTGTATTCATCGTAAACTTGTCCTGCTAATCTCATCTGTGAATATTGAGTTTTAACAGGCTGATAATAAGAACATGTCTCATTACAACAGCTCAGATCCTCTCTCTCCTGAGTATTACATCTTTGTACAGAACCAAGCTGAATGCCGTATGAGCACCAATACACTTGGTCGGTCATAGCTGGGGGCGTAGCTTGTGACAGAGTTGCCGTCGGGGAAAACGATCTTTTCCCCCTGACTGGGTAACACAGCGTTAACCCTGCTTTGATCTGCTGTGTGGAATAGTTTGAGCCAGCTTCATACTGAATCTGTTTGTTTCCAGGTACACACTGCAGGCCTCCACCTTCCAGATGGCCATCCTGCTGCAGTACAATACAGAGGACAGTTACACCGTCCAGCAGCTCACTGACAGCACACAGATCAAAACTGTGAGAGCAACATTTAAAAAGCACTTTCTCACTCTGATGAAGCTTAAAGACTTCAGGATAGATTGATTATTTTAGCCTTTTATGACTCGTGGAGGCTCGTTTATTTATGTCTTCTTGAAAAGGGCAACACGAGCTGTCATTGGAAATGTTTAATTCCTCCACTAACTCCACATTTTCTTTTATTTCCAGGACATTCTGGTTCAGGTTCTGCAGATTTTGTTAAAATCGAAGCTACTGGTGAGTAAAAACAAACTGTTTTTTGGTCTTTTGCTTTTTTCTTTTTTTTTGTTCGTCACAGTTTTTATGTTCTCAGTTTAACAGTAAGAAGTCATTTACACAGCAGTCAGTTTGGTCTTAAAGCTATGTCTTATATAGACATTTGAGCCTCCTTCAGACACCGCTTTAAGCCATTTCTATTTCTTTAACACTTCAAAATGACTCACGTCTGAATTGAACACAAGATAAAATCGCTGTGATAAATCTTAACCATCCAATCTTTCATCTCGTATGCACAAAGAAAACGTTTGTTCATAACAAACTGTGTGAATGAATGCATTCATATCCAGCAAAACACTTAATGCGAGCATATAGATAATTAAACGAGAGTCCCAACTTGACTCTGTGTCACTCAGTGTACGTACATTAGGGTTGCCCGATATTGACAAAATGTGATATTGCGAAATTGAGCGTGAATATTGCGATCTCGATATTCATTCCGCATTTGCATTTTCGTACAATGCAAGGGTTTATTTTAGTGCTGTCAAACGATTAAAATATTTAATCGCGATTAATCGCATTAATGTCATAGTTAACTCGCAATTAATCACACATTTTTATCTATTCTAAATGTCCCTTGATTTGTTCTTGTCCAATTATTTTTTTCTCATTTTAATGCTCTTATCAACATGGAAAGTCAACTAAACGCACAGATCACTTTGGTCTCGTCAATGGAACCATTTGGCAACTTTTTAAAAGCAAACTTTCCATTCAGAATCTTATTGGCATCCATTTCAGCGTCTCGCGCTCGCCACCCACTCGAAACGTAACGTTAGCCTACTGCTCTGTGGCGTGTGCGGCGTGCCTGTTGTTCTGTTTCCGGTCTAGCTAGATCCGGTGTGGTGTTGTAGTTTTTCTAACGTTACTAGTTGTTGCAACATGTGAAAAAAAACGTTAACGCGTTTAACTGACAGCACTAGTTTATTTAAACGCACGCTTCGCAGTTTGCACTCTCCCTTTCCGTCCTCACGCTTCTCCTTTCTTTTGCTTCTTGTCTATGCACATTAGAGGGTGACAATTTTTCGGGACTCCCGCGGGTCACGTGATTCCCGCGGTACTGGAGTCATTTTCACTGTCGGTAACGTGTTCGGGACGGGTAAAGCATAGAAATTAACGGGAGCGGGCGGGAGCGGCACGGAGCCGGAGATTGACGCTGCAATGCGGTGAGTGCGCCCAAAGATTGCGAGGCATTTCGTTTTAGAAAAGAGAACCACTTACAACTCAGAATACGTTTGATGACTGGGAATACCGTGACCCGCGGGAGTCTCAATAAATTGTCACTACCTAACACTACCCACCCACCCCCCCATTCACACATCAGCGCTGCAGAGCAGAGGAGCTGCCCTCGGGCCGTGTGTGTGTGTGTGTGTGTGTGTGTGTGTGAAGACCAAAGACACACACAGAGTCTGATAACTTTAGACAACATAGGGGACGGGATTCGGGAGTCTTTCTCTCGGTATTTTGCAGTACAGGATTTTTTTTTTTGGGGGGGGGCAGTCACGTGATCTGGATGTGACGGGAGTATTTTCGTGGGCTCGGGATGGGAGCGACAATTGATTCCCGTGTCACCCTCTAATGCACATCTCACAGTATCCATGGAATATTGCGTACTTTTTAGTACATTTTGATATTGCACAACGTGATATTGCAAAAACGATATTGAGTCCATATATCGTGCACCCCTAACGTCCATGTCAGACTTTATAAAACAGGCAGCAGAGTTTGTTCACTGAAGATGTGATGGAAGCTTGTTAATTAATCCATGATAAGATAAAATAGACTATTAATCCCACACTGGGGAAATTCCTGCACTACAGCAGCTAAAGAATTTTTTTACACACATCAGAATAACACAAATACACATTAAATAGACATAGGTGAACAAATATACATGAAGTATAAGAAATAGAATTAATAATAATAATAATAATAGTATAAAAAAACAAACATATTTACACAATTTATTTTTATTGTTTTTATTTAACCTTTATTTCACCAGGGGGAAAAAAATCACATTGAGATTAAAATCTCTGATGAATAAGGTGTGGATTAATAGAAATGACATATTGCACAGTTGGAGGTAACAAAGTGATTAATAAATAAATATGCATAGTGCATATGACTTTTGGAGAAGGGGTGGGATTAAATATGTGTATACTTCTTCCCCCTTTTCGGACATGTCGACAACAACAAAAGGACCTTTTTTGTTTTCTTTTACATGTTGCAAATAAATTTCAATCAACAATAATATTGGGAATGTCTTTAATGGAGGCTTCAAAGGCAAACGAGTTTTAAAATCTTTCAGCCTGAGAGAAAACAAAACACTTTTTTCTTGTTATAACTTTTCTAACTCACTGCTCGCTCTCTGTCTCTCTGTGTCTCTCTGTCTCGCTCTCTCTCCCTCTCTTTCTCTCTGTGTGTCTCTCTCTCTCTCTCTCCCTCTGTCTCGCTCTCTGTCTCTTTGTGTGTCTCTCTCGCTCTCTCTCTCCCTCTGTCTCGCTCTCTCTCGCTCTCTCCCTCTCTCTTTGTCTGTCTCTCTCGCTCTCTCGCTCTCTGTCTCTCTCGCTCTCTCTCTCTCTGTCTCTGTGTTTCTCTCGCTCTCTCTCTCCCTCTCCCTCTGTCTCGCTCTCTCCCTCTCTCCCTCTCTCTCTCTCTCTCTCTCTCTCTCTCTCTCTCTCTCTCTCTCTCTCTCTCTCATTAATATAAGTCTCTGCTGTCTGAAAGACAAAAAGCATCACTTCAACAGAAAGATGAAGCCAGCAGTGTTACATATTCTATGTCTGAAAACTTCTAGAAAAACTCCCTCTGAAAAACTCTTGTCCTGATTAGTATTTCTTGTTCTCATTTCGGACACCAGAGGGCGCCAAATAACAGCTTCATGCATTTATGGATTGAAAACTCTACTTTAATTCTCATTAATAGATATGTAGCTCTCCTCAGACAATAGAGGTGTGTGTGTGTGTGTGTGTGTGTGTGTGTGTGTGTGTGTGTGTGTGTGTGTGTGTGTGTGTGTGTGTGTGTGTGTGTGTGTGTGTGTGTGTGTGTGTGTGTGTGTGTGTGTGTGTGTGTGTGTGTGTGTGTGTGTGTGTGTGTGTGTGTGTGTGTGTAAGCCATTTCTATTCAGATCACTCACATCAGCTGCCTCACTGATGTCTGTGTGTCCGACAGGTGATGGAGGACGAGAACGCCAACGTGGACGAGGTGGAGTTCAAACCTGACACCGTCATCAAGCTGTTCCTCGGATACAAGAAGTGAGGGACAAATGTTCGTCGTGCTCTTTAACGTGTCCAGCTTTAACGGACGTTTGCATTTGATTTACGCTTTGTTTTTTGTTTCTCCGCCGCAGTAAGAAACTGAGGGTGAACATCAACGTCCCAATGAAGACGGAGCAGAAACAGGAGCAGGAGACGACTCACAAGAACATCGAGGAGGATCGAAAGCTCCTCATTCAGGTCACTGTTTACTCCTCTACTCACAGGTTTTACAAGTTGGACAGAATATTAACCCAGGTTCAAATCTGACCCCTTTTCAAAAAGTTTCTGTATCAGAAATGTGGGTTTCTTTCAACCAAATTTTAAAACAAAATAACGTGGATGGTTCCATACATCGCTCTTCACAAGTATAATAAATGATCAGTTCACTACTTTTTATTCATTTATAGCATGTAAAAAAAAACATTTTTATAATAGAACGTTGAAAAACGTAGGAGAAAAATGTCAAAAAAGTGACCAGAACATCGGAAAAAGTGACAAAAATGTAAAGTGACAAAAACGTCGGGATAATCTTCAAAAATGTCCGGAAAAGTGACAAAAATATGGGAAAAAGCGCAGAAAAATATTGACAGAAACTTCCAAAAAAAAGTGTCAGAATACAACAAAGTTTGGAATTTTTGTTTACATTTTGACCCGGAAAAACAAAAAAGTTGCATCATGGTCGACGGGGAAGACAACACAAGGGTTAAAGCTTTAAACTTCTGCCCGTGCTGAGCGTACACAGTCAGGCTTTAATGTAGCAAGATTATCTGGTACTGGTCTTACAAATACATTTGTTTTGTGATTGGCATGTTAATTAAACCAGAACATCGGTGCAGTCTGTGTTCGTGGCATTGAAATCTTTATTTATAATGAATTAATTTTTCATAACAAACATGTAAATTAGAGTGTCTGTTGTGTGGAATCAGTATTAAGTGTGTGTGTGTGTGTGTGTGTGTGTGTGTGTGTGTGTGTAGGCTGCCATAGTGAGGATCATGAAGATGAGGAAGGTCCTGAAGCACCAGCAGCTTCTGGCTGAAGTCCTGAACCAGCTCTCGTCCCGATTCAAACCCAGAGTCCCCGTCATCAAGGTAACTAGGGGTGTGCAACAAAATCCATTCACATTCGTATCTCGATTCAAGCTCTACCGATTCAAAAGGTTTGTTTTTAATTGTAGGTCTACTGCAATCACATGGGAAAAGTAACTACATTTACATACTGTGAATCTTTTTTTAATCTATATCGAATCGTGACATTTTCTGAATCGTGCACCCTTATAAAACACACGCACACAGACAGACACATGCACACACAGACGGACAGACACACGCACACAGACGGACAGACACACGCACACAGACGGACGGACACACGCACACAGACGGACAGACACACGCACACAGACGGACGGACACACGCACACAGACGGACAGACACACGCACACAGACGGACAGACACACGCACACAGACGGACAGACACACGCACACAGACGGACGGACACACGCACACAGACGGACGGACACACGCACACAGACGGACGGACACACGCACACAGACGGACGGACACACGCACACAGACGGACAGACACACGCACACAGACGGACAGACACACGCACACAGACACACGCACACAGGCGGACAGACACACGCACACAGACGGACAGACACAGGCGGACAGACACACGCACACACGCGCACATGCACACGCGCACATGCACACGCGCACATGCACACGCGCACATGCACACGCACACAGACACATGCACACAGACACATGCACACAGACACATGCACACAGACACATGCACACAGACACACGCACACAGACACACGCACACATGCACACAGACACACGCACACAGACACACGCACACATGCACACAGACACACGCACACATGCACACAGACACACGCACACACGCACACAGACACACGCACACATGCACACAGACACACGCACACACTGACACAGACAGACACACGCACACACTGACACAGACAGACACACGCACACACTGACACACGCACACACTGACACAGACACACGCACACACAGACAGACACGCGCACACAGACAGACACGCGCACACAGACAGACACGCGCACACGGACAGACACGCGCACACGGACAGACACGCACACACACACACACAGACAGACACTCTTACAGTATTTCCCTCATCTTTTTAAATTGTATGTTTCAACTTTAGGACACGTGATTACTTGAAGTTTAAGATTTCGTCTGGTATTATTCTGTGTTTTTCGTATTGTCGACAAAACCTGTGTGTGATCCTGATGTGTCTTTTCATGGGATTTGTTTACAACAATAAAAATGTAGAACAATACCAGATGTGTTTAAAACTGCAGCTGGGTTATTCCACACCAACTCACCTGGGATCATGGATTTATTTTCATATTAAAACTTCTATTGAATTCATGAATCCCACAGCTCTACATTACTCTAAATATTTTTTGAAGACAATTAAATAGAACTACTTACATGAACGTTTTTCGAGAAAGCCCACGACATGAGCTAAGAAATGTTATGCAATCTTGGTGATTTGGCATTTTTATTTAGTTTGTATTTTCTCCTCTACAGAGTTTCCACGGGGTCTTAAAAAGTCTTAAATCAACTGAAGTATTGTGTCCTAGGTCTTACTTTTTTTTTTTAAACAGGTCTAAATTTTCCTATGTCCATGTCAGGCTACCTCTAATGCTCTTTTTTCCATTCTGTGGCCTTGTAGTTATTTATTTCACTAGTCCAAATATAATTTCGCTGTACTACAGCTACACACTTTTATTGCAGCCAATCAGCTTTTGTGTTATTGGTGCGAGTCTCTTTCGGATTGTACTATCGACATGAAACAGATTTTATTCTTCAGCTATGGGGAAGTGCGATACTTGGCTTGAAAAGACTGAATTTAGGGCTTAGTTGATGTTGTAATAAAGGTCTTAAATATCATTCATAATTGTCTTAAAGGTGCTCTAAGCGATGTTGGGTGACAGCACTTCTTGTTGACGTTCAAAGTATTTTCAAACAAAACTGAGGCTAGCTCGCCCCTCCCTCCTCCTCCTCATCCCGTCCCCTCCCCCTTCCCTTCCGCGCACTAACCCCCCACCCCCAAATCCTTCTTGTTGGTTATTGGCTGGAACGCTGTTTGTTAGGGCTGGACGATTTTGGCTAAAATCATAATCACGATTAATCGAACAAGTTACCTCGATTACGATTATTGAACGATTATTTAAAAAAAAAAAAATCTTATACTGTAAATATGTTCACGGTTATTTTTACGTGGCGGCCGTAATATGTTTTAAGGGGAAAGTACATTAACACACAGTGGGCGGCCGTGGAAATATTAATAGGATTAAAAGACCGAAATAACAGACTTGGAAAATGACGTCGGTTATAGGCTCTGAATTTCGGTTTCGATTATTTTTCGATTAATCATCCAGCCCTACTGTTTGTTATGTTTGGTGGTGCAGGTCGGCACAGTTTGATTTTGTTGCCGTTTGTGGAGCCTGGGCTGTCTACAGTGTTTTTTTTAAACGGTGTGTTCAGGGGACAGGCAGCTAGCAGATAGTGAGGAGATGTTTTTTACAGTGTGTTCAGGGGACAGGCAGCTAGCAGATAGTGAGGAGATGTTTGCTGTATGTGACAAAAAATGTTGTAGCCTAAAAAACGTGTGACATCACTTAGAGCACCTTTTTTTTTTTTTAAAAAAAGGTCTTAAATTTGCCTTGGTGAAACTCTGCTCTGATGTTCGGGTTTGTCTCCCTCTTGTGGACAGAAATGCATCGACATCCTGATAGAGAAGGAGTACCTGGAGCGAGTGGACGGCGAGAAGGACACGTACAGCTACCTGGCCTGAACGCCGACCTCCCTCCCGCCCGCCGGCTCTCCTCAGTTTTATTTGTTATCTTCATTTTTTTTTTTCTTATTTTTTTTTTTTTTTTTTTTTTTTTTAAATTTTATGTCTGAGTAATAAAGTGAGGAACCCTCTGAGCGGCGGACTTGTTGTGAGTGTGTCGCTGACCATGTGACCGCCCTGATATGACAACCAACCACCAACCTGAAGGGGGAGGAGGGGAGTCAACTGTCTGCTCTCCCTTCAGTGATGAAGGAACACCCCTCCTGTTGAGACTGGGAAACCCCGTCTACGCACTCGCCTGTCTCGTCCCATCCATAGGACTCAAACACACACACACACACACATACACACACACACACACACACACACACACACACACACACTTCCTCGTTGTCATATTGTAAATAACAACCACAGACTCTTAAGAGGAAAAAAAACAAACCCTACTCCCTTCTTTACATAGCGCAAACGTAATGAATTAGCCTTCAGCCAATCAGAGGAGAGCCGCATCCAAAGGTTTCTGCATGCTACTGCCTACCTGCACCACAGTGACCATGAAAAAGATTAAAAAGTAAAAATAAGTCGAGTCACTGGGCAGCCGACGCAGTCCACCGTACGATGACACGAAATCGACGCCGGTCCTGTAATTAAAGTCTGCGACTGAACCGGAGGAGGAAGAGGAGTTTAGAGCCGCTGTGATGCTTCTTTATCTGCTGAAGTTGTTTTGGTTTGAGGTCGGTTGGGTTCATGCAGGAGGCCTGTTTCATTACTGAACGGTGGACATTTGTATAGTGTGGTTCATTTTCTAAATGTGTGATAAATAAAAACAAGGAAAGATTTCTCTAAAACGCTCGCTTCTCCTGAGACTCTGTTCACATTCATCCGTTTCCATCCTCATTCAAACCAAAGATTAGGGCGGACATTTAGGCATTGTTTTAATGTTCAGCAGTTTTAATATCTTAAAGTGCTCATATTACGCTTTTTGGCTTTTTCCCTTTATTGTGTTATATATCTTTTTTGTGCATGTTATAGGTTTACAAAGTGAAAAAGCCCAAAGTCCCCCCCAAAGGGACTTACCATCTCCAACAGAAAACACTGTTCACAAACTGCTCCAAACAGCTCTATTGTAGTCCAGCCTTTACTTCAGAGACAAACGTGGTCACTTTGGAACACACGTTATAATGCTCGCCTAGCTGCTAGCATGGCACGCCCTCATACTCTGCTTCTGACTGGCTAGTAGTCCTTACCTAGCTACTGTCAGGACACGCCCTCATACTCTGCTTCTGACTGGCTAGTAGTCCTTACCTAGCTACTGTCAGGGCACGCCCTCATACTCTGCTTCTGACTGGCTAGTAGTCCTTACCTAGGTACTGTCAGGGCACACCCTCATACTCTGCTTCTGACTGGCTAGTAGTCCTTACCTAGGTACTGTCAGGGCACGCCCTCATACTTTGCTTCTGACTGGCTAGTAGTCCTTACCTAGCTACTGCTCATGTGCGACTTCCAACAAAGATGGGATAGAAGTGAGAGGTCTCACTGTAGCTAAAACAGAGCTCAACACACAGGGTGAAAAGAGGAGCTGCAGCAATGTGCAGTACAACAAAAAACAATTGTGAACCTGAAAATGAGCATAATATGAGCACTTAATAATATAATTTGTGCATTGAAACTGAAAACCGTTGTGCAACATCATTGCAAACAATGGAGAGCAAAATCCACAGTTGTCTTCCTTTGTAGAAATACAATATATTCAGAAAGTTGAGCTGAAGTTAGTCACCTGAAATAAATATATTTGGATTTATGAAATAAAAGTCCCCTGAAATAAATGAAAGTACCGTAATCATTCAAAAAATGTCCTTTTTTAAAGCTTATTAATTAAACTATATTGACTTATTTATTTTATTTTTGTATGCATTTCATACAATTAATTGTATTTGTTTATTTAATATCTGATAAAATGGCATTACATTCTCAAAAACCTGAAAATAAAGAATTGGAAATGGGTGAGAAGGGATTATATTCAGTAAATGGGAGATCTTTTTGTTTAAATCCAGTAGTTGATGGTAATGCAGCTTTTTGGATCCCAACCGCCATTAAAAACCAAATAAGATGTAAAAGAAAATGCTTAACCCTCGTGTTGTCTTCCCGTCGACCATGCAACTTTTGATTTTTCTGGGTCCAAATTTAAAATTGAAAACGTTTTGTTCGTAATTTTCAACGTTTTTGTCACTTTTCCCGATGTTTGTCATTTTTTTTTCAATGTTTTTGTTGAAATCCATGTTTTTTTTCCCACTTTTTCTGATGTTCTTGTGGATTTCTTTTCTCCGCCTTTGACTTTTTTTCCCACGATTTTGAAGCTTTTTCCGACATTTTTGTCAATGTTCTTTTATCAATTTTCTTTTTTTCAAATGCTAGAAATTGAATAAAACGCCCAAATTAAATGAAAGTAGTGAACTGATAATTTGTTTACTTGTGAAGAGCGTTGTATGGAACCATCCACATGACTTTCTTTTTTTTTATTTGGTTACATTTTTTTTAAATAGGTCAAATTTGACCCGAGTAGCCTACAACAGAAGGGCTAATGTAGCTGCTACATTCCCCAGTTATGTAAAGGGAACATTCACAATTAAATATTTACATTTTAAAAGGAGACATTCCTTCAGCATGCCCTGTGACTAGGAAAGCTGCTGTTCTTAATATCTTATATTGCTTTCATTTTTAATATGCTGTTAAGTTTATTTTGACAGAAATGTAGTTGTAACATATTTTTCTTACTTGGCGGTAACGCTAGCTAACTAGCTAACTTAACGGAAAGTGTAACAAACTTGAGCTAACAGCGTTTTTGTGTTAAATTAAGGATGTGTGGGAAAGGTGAACGTTTTTACTTCTTCAGTCGAAGAGGAAACAAGCGGCGTTTATGTGTAAGTACATTTTTAACAATTTTGTTTTAATATAAGTTAGTTAACATTGTTAGCAAAGAAATGTACGTAAGCTAGCTAGCTAACGACAGAGTTAACGGTCACTTTGGCCAAAGAGTAGCTAATGTAGCTGCTACATTCATTCACAATTAAATATTTACATTTTTAAAGGAGACATTCCTTCAACATGCCCTGTGACTAGGAAAGCTGCTGTTCTTAATATCTTATATTGCTTTTATTTTTAATATGCTGTTAAGTTTATTTTGTGATGTAATTGTGTAAAATGTATTGTACGTAAGCTAGCTAGCTAGCTAACGACAGAGTTAACGGTCACTTTGGCCAAAGAGTATAGAAGTACCTTCTGTAGCTACTCTTTGCTTTGGTGTCGTGTTTATTTTCCTTCTTTCTCCTATTGTTACTTTTCTGTCTTATTTAAGTTTAATTTACCTGAACGAATAATGTAATGTGGACTAACGTTAACGGTACGAGTTTATTTAGTTGAAGCTTTATTAACGTTATCCTATATTTTTCTAATAACGTAAACGGTTACAGTCCTAACGGCTTTTTAAGCTAGCTAACGTTATAAGCCTCTGTTCTAAACGCCTCTGTCAGTTATATATTTATATGCATTTTTTAAACTTTAACCGTGTTCCTGTGGTTTTCTGTCCATATTCTCAGATAAACCGATGTCGTATAGAGCTCAACAGTCCCGCCCCTCCTCTGACAGTACAAACTGAACACACTGTAGTAAATATGACACGTGCAGTTATTTTTGTCAGTTTAGTATTCAACAACTACATCTTCCATGAGTCTTTGCAGCCAATCTTCTGACGATCTTTGAAAAACTCAGAAAGTCCTTCAGTAACACTTACAGCGGTTCTGAAGGTATTTCCAGAGTCCACAAAGACTCTTCTGAACATCTGGATAAATGTTACGTCGCCTTCACACTGGCAGTTGAAATCAGCTCCGTAATACGCAATACGCTCCCAGCGGACGTCGTACTACACCGTTGAAAAGCTTCGGAAGCGACTCACAAAAATGGCGGCGAGACTAGAACGACTGATAAGTGTCTGAATGTACGATTCTCTATGACCTCTCTTACACAGATATAAACAGAACGGCTGCTGCGTGGAGAACAGCTGCCCATGACGTTGACATGTCACGTCGGTTAAATGTGATATAGGGTATAATGTCAATAGTTAAATGTGATATAGGGTATACTGTCAATAGTTAAATGTGATATAGGGTATAATGTCAATAGTTAAATGTGATATAGGGTATACTGTCAATAGTTAAATGTGATATAGGGTATAATGTCAATAGTTAAATGTGATATAGGGTATAATATCAATAGTTAAATGTGATATAGGGTATAATGTCAATAGTTAAATGTAATATAGAGGTATAATGTCAATAGTTAAATGTGATATAGGGTATACTGTCAATAGTTAAATGTGATATAGGGTATAATGTCAATAGTTAAATGTGATATAGGGTATAATATCAATAGTTAAATGTGATATAGGGTATAATGTCAATAGTTAAATGTAATATAGAGGTATAATGTCAATAGTTAAATGTGATATAGGGTATAATGTCAATAGTTAAATGTAATATAGGGTATAATGTCAATAGTTAAATGTAATATAGCGGTATAATGTCAATAGTTAAATGTGATATAGGGTATAATATCAATAGTTAAATGTGATATAGGGTATAATGTCAATAGTTAAATGTAATATAGGGTATAATGTCAATAGTTAAATGTAATATAGCGGTATAATGTCAATAGTTAAATGTGATATAGGGTATAATGCCAATAGTAAAATGTGATATAGCGGTATAACGTCAATAGTTAAATGTGATATAGCGTATAATGTCAATAGTTAAATGTGATATAGGGTGTAATGTCAATAGTTAAATGTGATATATAGCGGTATAATGTCAATAGTTAAATGTGATATAGCGGTATAATGTCAATAGTTAAATGTGATATAGGGTATAATGTCAATAGTTAAATGTGATATAGGGTATAATGTCAATAGTTAAATGTGATATAGGGTATAACGTCAATAGTTAAATGTGATATAGGGTATAACGTCAATAGTTAAATGTGATATAGCGGTATAACGTCAATAGTTAAATGTGATATAGGGTATAACGTCAATAGTTAAATGTGATATAGGGTATAACGTCAATAGTTAAATGTGATATAGCGGTATAACGTCAATAGTTAAATGTGATATAGGGTATAACGTCAATAGTTAAATGTGATATAGCGGTATAACGTCAATAGTTAAATGTGATATAGCGGTATAATGTCAATAGTTAAATGTGATATAGCGGTATAATGTCAATAGTTAAATGTGATATAGCGGTATAATGTCAATAGTTAAATGTGATATAGCGTATAATGTCAATAGTTAAATGTGATATAGTATATAATGTCAATAGTTAAATGTGATATAGCGGTATAATGTCAATAGTTAAATGTGATCTAGGGTATAACGTCAATAGTTAAATGTGATATAGGGTATGTCTATAGTTAAATGTGATATAGGGTATAATGTCAATAGTTAAATGTGATATAGGGGTATAATGTCAATAGTTAAATGTGATATAGGGTATAATATCAATAGTTAAATGTAATATAGCGTATAATGTCAATAGTTAAATGTGATATAGGGTATAACGTCAATAGTTAAATGTGATATAGGGTATGATGTCAATAGTTAAATGTGATATAGGGTATAATGTCAATAGTTAAATGTGATATAGGGGTATAATGTCAATAGTTAAATGTGATATAGCGGTATAATGTCAATAGTTAAATGTGATATAGGGTATAATGTCAAAAGTTAAATGTGATATAGGGTATAATGTCAATAGTTAAATGTAATATAGAGGTATAATGTCAATAGTTAAATGTGATATAGGGTATAACGTCAATAGTTAAATGTGATATAGAGGTATAATGTCAATAGTTAAATGTGATATAGGGTATAATGTCAATAGTTAAATGTAATATAGAGGTATAATGTCAATAGTTAAATGTGATATAGGGTATAACGTCAATAGTTAAATGTGATATAGGGTATAATGTCAATAGTTAAATGTGATATAGGGTATAATGTCAATAGTTAAATGTGATATAGGGGTATAATGTCAATAGTTAAATGTGATATAGCGTATAATGTCAATAGTTAAATGTGATATAGGGTATAATGTCAAAAGTTAAATGTGATATAGGGTATAATGTCAATAGTTAAATGTGATATAGCAGTATAATGTCAATAGTTAAATGAAATATAGAGGTATAATGTCAATAGTTAAATGTGATATAGGGTATAACGTCAATAGTTAAATGTGATATAGGGTATAATTTCAATAGTTAAATGTGATATGGGGTATAATGTCAATAGTTAAATGTGATATAGGGTATAATGTCAATAGTTAAATGTGATATAGGGTATAATGTCAATAGTTAAATGTGATATGGGGTATAATGTCAATAGTTAAATGTGATATAGGGTATAATGTCAATAGTTAAATGTGATATGGGGTATAATGTCAATAGTTAAATGTGATATAGGGTAAGATATTTGTTACACTGTAAAAAAAAGCAGGTTTGGAGAACCATTGCTCCTAAATTGCCGAGATAATGCTCCCTCCATCCCAGTTGGTGACCTAATGCCTGTTTGTTGTCAAGCGGCAACAAAACAAATGAGAGGAGGAAGCTTAATAACTGATACCATCATGGAAGCACCTGCTGCAGGCTCTGCCGCCATGGTAACAGACGATGATCACCCCGACGACAGTGGTGATGAAGATAACGTTACACACCTTTGGCCATAAAGTTCATGATCAAAGTATTTTTACTTTTACTTCTAATACTTAAGTACATTTAATATCAGAACATTACTTTTAATACTTAAGTACAGTAAATGTCAGATACTTTAAGACTTTTACTGCAGTAATATTCTAAAAGGAGACTTTAACTGCTACCAAAGTCATTTTCTGGTAAGATACTTGTACTTTTACTCAAGTATTGCGTCCAAGTACTTTATACAAGACTGTTAACATGTAACTGTATTTCAAAATCCAGTTTCCTGGAAATGTCCATGCTCTTTTTGTAAAACACAGGAAAAAATATTAAGATATTTTGTATAATATTAGAATTTAATGTCGGAAGAAACATCAATTCATAAAAATATTATATACAAATATAACAGTATGTTTTTGTTATATTTATTTAACAAATTTAGCAAGAGGCAGTGACATTTATTGGCTACCATTTATGTTTGGATTATGAAAAAGTTGCAACTCAGGAAACAGGCTTAACATCTTTTTATCGTGCAGCAGAGTAATTAGTTGTCCTATAACTCACATACACAAACACAGATCACTACGCCTGATATCCCATAAATGGAGAGGGAGGGGAGGAGCAGATTTTGGTATGTGGGAACAGGGAGCATGGAGATCCTGAAAGAGTTCAGTCAGTTCAGACTCCATTTTGAGTCGACCGAACGGAGCAGGAGGAAAAAAACTGAAGGCTGAGGCGGGTGAGTGTTAATCCAACAATTTATTATTTTACTTTTAAGTCCGAGTCAGTTTTCTCCCTGTGGACTGTAGAGGAAAGAAATGTTAGTGTGTGTGTGTGTGTGTGTGTGTGTGTGTTTTACTTTATTTGTAGGGTCCTAAAACCGGGGAATACATTATACTTGTGGGGTCTGTACAGCCTTGTGGGGCCCAAAATGCTGGACCCCACAAGGTTAAAGGTCTGTTTGAGGGTTAAGACTTGGTTTTAGGGTTAGAATTAGGTTATGGTTAGGGTAAGGGGCTAGGGAATGCATTATGTCAATGACGGGTCCCCACAAAGATAGTGAAACAAATGTGTGTGTGTGTGTGTGTGTGTGTGTGTGTGTGTGTGTGTGTGTGTGTGTGTGTGTGTGTGTGTGTGTGTGTTGTGACTTCCTTTCTCAGTGTTGTTGGGTGTAACTGTATACAAACTTCTCCTTTTTAAATGTGAGCTCACAGTCAGTGTTCCTGTTTCTTCTCTCAGACTGACTTCAGATCAGAAGATGAGTGCTGTGGAGGTAGAGGAGGACGGAGCAGAGTCTCTAGTATCCGGCTGTCTGTCTATGAAGAGTGACTTTTCCAAAGATGAACCTCCGTTCTTCAGTAATGAACCTGGACCCTCAGACACAAAGTAAGAGAACTGCTGCTAACTCATTTATCATATGACTCATTTTCCGTTTTCCTTTGCCAAATCCATTTGTTTTTTTTGTGGATTTTGTTTTGTTTTTATATAAAATTTCTACTAAAATTGTATTATTGATAGCTTCAATTTAACAAACTTCTTGTGACAAACGTGTGCCATTTTCCTCTTCGTATCTGTGACAGCTGTCAGTCACCTAGAAAAGCTGTAATCTAATCTAAGAGGACAGATACAAACTTTTAAACCTAATTATTGTCAGTAGCAGTTGGTTTTGTATTTAGAGCTTCCTAAAAAGAAAATGTATCAAGGATTCAAGCACTATGAATAAAAGGCTTTCCTCTATTCTTCAGAAATGTTTGCTTTGGTTTTGGGCAGTACTGATGTTTTAGTATATTTAAAGTATATGTATGCCTTTATTTGATAGTTGAGCGAGCTCACAGTCAGTGTTCCTGTTTTTTTCTCTCAGACTGACTTCAGATCAGAAGATGAGTGCTGTGGCGGTAGAGGAGGACGGAGCAGAGTCTCTAGTATCCGGCTGTCTGTCTATGAAGAGTGACTTTTCCAAAGATGAACCTCCGTTCTTCAGTAATGAACCTGGACCCTCAGACACAAAGTAAGAGAACTGCTGCTAACTCATTTATCATATGACTCATTTTCACTTTCCTCTGATAATGCCATGTTGTTGTTTTTTAGCTTTTTCTGTTGGTTTTGTGGTTGTGTAGTGAAGTTCTATAAATTCTCTCCACCATATATTGTTCCTGAAGGTCAAGAACGAACATCCAGATAATAAAAAAAAGGGCTGAAAATAGTGGCCGGGTTGGTTCAGTGGGTAGGGCGGGTGCACATATACTTGGAGGTGTATGCCTCGACGAAGAGGTCCAGGGTAGAAAATAGTCAAATGTAGATTTTGGCCACTTCTGTTTTTTAGAATATTTAAAATGCCAATCAAGATAAATTCATCATAAGTGCTACTTAGTTGGCAATAAATCATTTTCTGATTCTGATTATATTTATGCATTCATTTGATAATTGATAGTACAAAGTGACATATAACAGAAAGTTTGTATTAATAAACAAACGACAGGCAGATCACTATATGTCTGACATAAAAGCAGTTAGCCTATTCGTGTTCATGAAAGCAGGAAAGTTGAAATAAAACATTTCATTACAGACTGAATTCAAACGGAGCAGTAATGACACTTTGGCTGTTCTCTTGGAAGATCTGAACTAACTTTGAGACAGTTTTGGTCAACTCTTGATATTTTTTTAACAACAATCTACACTAATTTTAGTGATAAAGAAATGTCTTCACAGAGAGAGGAAGATGAGTGATTTCTCTGAGGAGGAGCAGCTGTCCAGATCCAGAACCAGAGTTGGGCTGCAGTCAGCCGGTCAGACCTGCACTGTACAAAGTAAGTCTGTACATCTGTCTGCTGATGTCTTCATATCTAAAACCACAACTTGTTGTTATCATCACAAATGCCATTACATTTTAAGTCCATCAGAAATTTAGCTGCATGTTTTTTTCTGCTCCAGTGAACATATTTGCTCTGTATCACTTCTCCTGTAAAGACAGTTTTGAAGTCGATTCATCCCTTCAATACACTATCTTTGAATGAGCACAAATTCCATCATAAAAATTTAGGAAACAACAGTGTTTTCAAATGTCTCCGATTGAGTGAGGCATAAACATAGCAAATGATTATTTTCCAATTTTTTCTGACTTTTTTCTTTTCCTAGTGGATGGTGGTCAGTGTGAATATAAGAACCGTCTGAAGACGACATGTGAATGTGTGACTGAAGGAACTGATACAAGAGGTGAAACTCCCCTCAACAGGATCTACATTGGGGTCTACATCACAGATGGATGGAGTGAAGAGGTTAATACCCAACATGAGGTTTGGCAGCTTGAGACAGCTTCCAAGATGGAGACCCTCCATAAAACTCCAATCAAGTGCAGCGACATCTTTAGAGTCTTACTTGACCAACAAAAAAACATCAGATTCGTCCTGACGCTCGGTGTCGCTGGCGTCGGAAAAACCTTCCTAGTGCAGAAGTTCTGTCTGGACTGGGCCGAGCGTTTGGAAAACCAAGATATCAGTCTGGTGATTCCACTTTCCTTCAGGGAGCTGAACTTGATCAAAGATGAGCAGTACAGTCTTCTCGAGCTACTCCGTGTTTTCCATCCAGCGTTACAGAAGGTCACAGCGGAGCAGCTCGCTGGCTCTAAAGTTCTCTTCATCTTTGACGGCCTGGATGAAAGCAGACTTTCACTGGATTTCAACAACAATGAGGTTGTGTCTGATGTCACACAGAAGTCATCAGTCAACGTGCTGTTGACAAACCTCATCCAGAGGAAGCTGCTTCCCTCGGCTCTCATCTGGATAACTTCCCGACCTGCAGCAGCCAATCAGATCCCTTCTGCGTGTGTCGACAGGGTAACAGAAGTACAAGGCTTCACTGACGACCAGAAGGAGGATTACTTCAGGAAGAGAGTCAGTGATGAAGAACTGTCTAGCAGAATCATCTCCCACATCAAGACATCCAGGAGCCTCCACATCATGTGTCTGATCCCAGTCTTCTGCTGGATCACTGCTACAGTTCTGGTCCACATGTTGAGTACAGACCAGAGAGGACAGCTGCCCAAGACCCTGACTGACATGTACTCACACTTCCTGCTGGTTCAGACAAAGAGGAAGAAGCAGAAGTATTACGAGGGACATGAGTCGAGTCCACAGGAGCTGATGGAGGCTGACAGAGAAGTTCTTCTGAAGCTGGGGAGGCTGGCATTTGAACAGCTGAAGAAAGGAAACATCATGTTCTACCAGGAAGATCTGGAGCGCTGTGGTCTGGATGTCACAGAGGCCTCGCTGTACTCAGGAGTTTGTACAGAGATTTTAAAAAGGGAGAGTGTGATCTTCCAGAAAACCGTCTACTGCTTCGTTCATCTGAGCATTCAGGAGTTTCTGGCTGCAGTCTATTTCTACCACTGTTATACCAACAGGAACACAGAGGTACTGAAGGACTTCCTGGAGAAAGACCAGAACAGTGACTCATTTCAGTATCTATACGTGACTGAGGAGGATCATGTTCATGACATTGACTCATCTTTGGATGTCTTCCTGAAGAGATCCATGGAGACATCCCTTGAAAGTAAGAATGGCCACCTGGACCTGTTTGTCCGCTTCCTTCATGGCCTCTCTCTGGAGTCCAACCAGAGACTCTTAGGAGGCCTGCTGGGTCAGACAGACAACAGTCCAGAAATCATCCAGAGAGTCATCAACAACCTGAAGGAAATGAGCAGTTATTACAGCTCTCCTGACAGAAGCATCAACATCTTCCACTGTCTGACGGAGATGAATGACCACTCAGTCCATCAGGAGATCCAAGAGTTCCTGAAGTCAGAGAACAGATCAGAGAAGAAACTCTCTGATATCCACTGCTCAGCTCTGGCCTACATGCTGCAGATGTCAGAGGAGGTTCTGGATGAGTTGGACCTGAGGAAGTACAGCACATCAGCGGAGGGACGACTGAGACTGATTCCAGCTGTGAGGAACTGCAGAAAGGCTCTGTAAGTCCAGATATGATTAATATAAAATGTTGGTACTATATGCAATTTTTGTGCAAATGTCTGTGTTGTCTCAAATGCTGTAAAATAAGGGGAACATTATATTGGTGTTTGTAGCTATCAAGTTAGTGAACATAAGTATCTTCTTAAATAATTTAATCACAACAGTCTTTTTTACGGTGCAAACAGTGTCTACATTATGTTTCTATATTGTGCTTATTTATAGACTGACAAAGATATATTTCTTATCTGCTGGAACTAACATGTGAAGTTTAAGCTTTTTTAGAATAGCTTTTATTCAGTTATTTCTATCATAGTTTCGTCAGCAGTTTCTGAACTTGGACATAACAACAACTTGATAAGGGGAAACGCTGATTCTCTCATGCAGCCTGTTTCCACCATCACATGTCGTCAGACTGACCCTCGCCCTCTGTTTCACTTGTGCTTTGTGATTTCTGTGACACACATAAGCCACCGCCCGCCCCAGTCAGGCGGCCAATGAAAACTTAGCTGAATTATGACGTGACAGTAACACCTGACCAGATTTTAAATGTTATATTAACATAATATTATCTATTTTATCACAGACTTTCTGACTGTGTACTCTCTGAGAATCACTGTGAAGTTGTGGCTTCAGCTCTGAAGTCCAGCCCCTCCCATCTGAGAGAGCTAGACCTGAGTTTTAACAGGTACATGAAAGAGTCAGGAGTGAAGCGGCTACAGGCTGGATTGAAGAGTCCACACTGTATACTGGAGATTCTGAGGTCAGTTCATATACTTTGCTCTTGAAAAGTGTATATCTAGCAGATTTAAATCCATAACAGAAGTTTTTAATTCCCTTCAATTCACTTGTTTTCTGGGTTTGTCTGACCACATATCATAACAACTCTTCATAACTCTACGTCTGCGCTTAAACTGAGACACATGAGAGAGACACATATTTATTAAATAAGTAATTTTAAAAAACTTAAAAAAGTCCAATTCCTTTACCGGCTTTGTCTCAATTTTTTTGCGAGTAACTAACTCAAGTACTCTATATAATTTAATGCAAGCACATGAATGTTGCAATGACTGAAAATGCCCCTCCCTACTATGTTAGCTGTGATAGAAATTGATGAAGCTCAAGCTCATGTTAGGAGAAAATTTGGAAATTATTATTCATTTCCCTGCGTCCTTTTGGGCTCCAAGCTATGACTTTTAAATGCATGTTCAGTATTGACCCGTGTTTAACCACGACTCTGGTCATGCAACTTTTTAGAAAGATACAGAGTTTTTTGTAGGTCGGGGAGAATCTATCTCTGTTATTCCGGTTTGTTTAGTTTCTGCTACCATTGCTGCAGCCCATTGTTTCATGTCTGGCAACCATGGGGTCAAAATGGGCAGTTGACGACAACAACACAGGCCAACGACAAAAAACTGACATTTTAGTATTGTTGTCGGAGAAGATAGTATTTCATCTTAGCATGTTTGCTTAATGTCTGATGACATATTGTGGTAATTTTTTTATTATTAAATACAGTAAATATATTACATATTGGATCTTCAAACTCACATACAGAACCACAGAGAGAGAAAGAAAGCATGTTTCCAAATGCAGGTGTTTGAAGTGTCTTTAATCGTGTCTGATCTGTCATCACCAACAGGTGACACTTCATCATGTGTATGTTGCTTTTGCTTTATGTCATCCTGTTGGATTCAGGTGTTTGGAGTTTCTGTTTTCTAAAGTTCCACATATATTCTAAACCCGCTTTAGCGCTGAACACATAGTAATTGTTTACACATTTTCTTTTGTTTCCTTTGTAAACCGGATGATTTTATGTCTTGTCTGTATTATTTTGCTACTTTGTGAAGAACTCTATAAATAAAGATTATTATAATTATTGTATTCTAAAGTTACATTATTTATCATTTTTTCAGATTGACTTACTGCGAGCTGTCCGATATCAGCTTTGCGTATGTAGCCTCAGCCCTGAAGTCCAACCCCTCCCATCTGAGAGAGCTGGAGCTGACAGGAAACAGGCTGCATGATTCAGGAGTAAAGGAGCTGTGTCATTTTCTGGAGAGTCCACCCTGCAGACTGGAGACTCTGAGGTCAGTTCACTGACTCTCTGTTACTATTATAGTTCTTATAAATGATGTTACTGTTATTAACAATTGAACCTAATTAATGTACAAACATAAATTACATCCATAAAGTTGTAAATTTTCCTTTTGCTCATATTTTCATGTTTCTTGTCTAAATTTACTGCAGTCCAAATTCAAAATACTGGAGAGAGACGCTCCCCTCCGGTCCCTCCTCCCCAGACTCAAAGTTCACAAGTGTTGAGAAAGCTGAATGCAATGTCCCACAATTTCAATGTTAGCTAAATGCTAGTCTCGCATTGCCAAGGTGCTTATCTCGCTAGATACTGCCATGTTGACAGTTATAAAAGCCTGTGCTCTTGCGGCGCTCTCTACACGACTGACAGCTGTCAACATTCGTCGGCTTAACATTACTGCAGAAACCGCTAAAAAGACAGCAATCTCGCGGTCCTCTGTACCCGACAAACAGCAACCCTTTCTCAGCTAAACATTACTGCAACAACTGCTTAAAAGACAGATCTTTTGTACCCGACTAACACCAACTTTTTCTTGGGTAAACATTACTGCAACAGCCGCTAAAAAAAGGCCAACCTCGTGGTTATCTCTACCCAGGTCACAGTCACCATTTGTTGGCTACGACCGCTGAAAAGAAGCAGGGGAAGAATTTCGGCAGGGGAGGATTTTCAATAATACTTTGCAGTCCCTGTGATATGTAAAAATGAAATAAACATTTACCTTTCTTCCATTTAAAATATAACTGTCTAAGTATATATGAATACAAATATTTGTTGTTGCGTGATCTACAAAATAATTTACTAAAAGCAGCTTGTCTATACACTACTACATTCATCACACATTATGGTTGCATGTCAGTTTGGAACAAAGTGGGAATCAGCTTATTGTCCAACATATCATAACCTTGAAGCTGGTGTTGGTAACATTAGCCACAAGAATATTCCATAACGTATCATACCATACATTGCGGGTGACCAGTAGAGAATGTAAGTTGTGTCCCAATTTAACAATTCAGGCTACGCTGTTGTTTTTCCAAAGTTAAATTGGCATGTTGTCACCATGACAACATTCACCATTTTGTTGTGTACTCATCGAATTATAATGGCAAACAGTTCAATGATCCTTCTATAAAAGCAGACCCTCCATCCCACAATGGAAATTTTAGAAGGAAAAAATACTGGCTTTAGCATTGCTGCAGAGGAGATAGTATTTCAACTTAGCATATTTCTTTAATATCTGGTGACATATTGTGCTCATTTTGTGATTCAATACAGTAAATATATTACATATTGCTCCTTTAAAGTAAATGAATGTTTATAATTGTTGGGTAATGGTCACACCTGTTTACAGAAGATCGCCTGAACTAATATTGGTTTTAAATTGATAGTTTGCCTGCTGAAGTAGAAATATTTATTTGGTTTTTGTGAATTTCAATGTGTTCTGTTGTGTCTGAGCATTCATTTTGATCCGTCAGAACACACAGTTTAAAGGGTAAATAGTGATCCTCTAATCACAGACTTCATCATCTGTGTTGACATGAATAGGTGTATGAATTTTCTGGTTTATGTATTCTTTTTTTCAGATTGTGGAGCTGCAGTGTGTCAGAGATCGGCTGTGCTTCTCTGGTCTCAGCTCTGAAGTCCAACCATTCCCATCTGAGAGAGCTGGAGCTGAGTAACAACAAGCTGCAGGATTCAGGAGTGAAGCTGCTGTCTCATCTTCTGGAGAATCCAGACTGTAGACTGGAAGCTCTGAGGTCAGACACCATTTTTTTACTTCTGTGCTAAGATTAATATGATGTGAAAGTTGTGGTGACACTAAACTGCATTTTAACATTATTAACAGTATCTTAATGCTTAAGTTTTCTTCTTCAGTGGTTAAGTCCATTGACTGTGGTGGAGCAATACTGAGCTACACATCTAAAACCTTAATATAACAAGAACAATCCTACACTGGATAATTTACTATGAACTTCCTAAATACTTGATTTTCATCTGATATTCCTTATCATGTTTTTAAATAAATGATGATTAAAAAAAACTCAAAATATCAAATATATTCAGTATTATTATCTTTTTCCAACATTTTTATGAAGCTATATGCTGATGGTCCTTACTGAAGAATGAAGATGCTTTGATTTGATGACTCTACTATTCCTAAAATAAATATGGTAAATGTCTTTTGTTCACATTTCTCCTAACATATTTGTTATCTTTGTAAACTTTGGGATTTAGAGTCAAGAAAGAGTCAGAAATCAATATCTGTTGGTTTTTATTTGTGTTTGGCTTAGGGCTGAAACGATTCCTCGAATAATTCGATTACAAAAAATCCTCGATGCAAAATGACTTGCCTTGAAGCTTCGTTAAATCAATGTTACTAACGTTGTATCGTTGACGGACGGTGTTTCCGCTACTGTCGCACACCAGACGGCTCAGTCTGCTGCTGGCGACCCATGCCAGAGGTAACTAGTGATTGGCTGAGAGAAGAGACCGGCTGGAGGAGACCACAGGAAGGGTCCAAAGGTTGGAGTCAGTTCAGACACATGCCAGAGGTAACTAGTGAGGGCTGAGAGAAGAGACCGGCTGGAGGAGACCACAGGAAGGGTCCAAAGGTTGGAATCATTTCAAACGTAATTAAAACTAAAACTCTATACAGCGTGCCTACTGCAAACTCAAACTAGCTTAGCACAATAATAGCACGACGTCAGTGCTTTAGCATCTCAACAGAAAACATTGAGTCTAACTTAAACATCCATTCCACGAAGAGGACCGACAAAAGCCAATCACAGAGTCGTATGGACGATGACATCACATCAGACACAACAACTACCAGAATCAAAGACAAGGAAATACGTAGTGGTGACCACGATCTGAGCTGACGCTGACTATCCTTCAGAACAACAGCTGATTGTTGCGTATCTCTCTCTCTCTCTCTCTCTCTCTCTCTCTCTCTCTCTCTCTCTCTCTCTCTCCACGGAGAAACAGCTGATCAACAATCTAATAGCATAAGTGTAACACAGCTGTGTGACATTATAATCAAATATATAAATGAAAATAGGTTAAGTATAACTAATATTTACATGTAGGTCTAGTTTTGGTTGTTTAAAAACGTAAAAAAAAAAACTATCCGATTAAGTGCTAGATTAATCGATCGATTAAGTGCTAGATTAATCGATTACAAAAAGAATCGATAGCTGCAACCCTAGTTTGGCTGCACAACAAGAGTTTGTATAGATGGTCACTGGTGGAGCTGGCAGAGGTTAAGAGGTAAAGTCACTACATCTTTATTGAAGTAGCATTAATATTATTGAAGGCTCTTTTTCACTTTTTGTATTTTACAGTTTTTAACCTGCATCCTGTTGGGTTCAGGTGTTTTAGTGTTTCCATTTTAAAATGTATACTATCTAAACCTTCTTCAGCTCTGAACAGATTATTAAACATTGAATGATTTCATACAGGAACATTGTCTTCTAAAGTTATATCTTGTATTCTTTATTCAGATTGAGGGGCTGCGGTTTGTCAGATATCAGCTGTGCTTATCTGGCCTCAGCTCTGAACTCCAACCCCTCCCATCTGAGAGAGCTGGAGCTGGGCTCCAACGAGCTGCAGGATTCAGGAGTGAAGCAACTGTGTGGTTTTCTGGAGGGTCCATCCTGTAGACTGGAGTGTCTGAGGTCAGTTTACTGACTCTCTGTTACTATTATAGATCTTATATGTTAATTAACAATTTAATCCAATTGTTGTTCAAACATAACTTACATCCATAAAGTTGTAAATTTCCTTTTTTTCATATTTTCATGTTTCTAGTACTACATTTAGTCTCCAGTCACAAAATACTTGATACAGAAACTGTAGAAAATGTCCACTGTTAGTTGTTAAAGTAAATTAATGTTTATTGTGGTGGGTTTTTCTAGTAGCTGTTATTCCGACTCAAGGTATTTTCAGGGAGACCGGATGTTGCAATAATAAGATCTTTATTCAATTAAAAAACTTGAGTTAGTCTGCAGAGCAACTTCTTCAATCATCATACATTAGTTTTATACATTGGAAGGATAGACCTTTTTTGTCTAAAATCTGAGATCACATTTTTATCCACATAATTTCTTCTTTATTCAGATTATGGGAGTGCAGTTTGTCAGAGATCAGCTGTGCTTCTCTGGCCTCAGCTCTCAAGTCCAACCCCTCCCATCTGAGGGAGCTGGACCTGGGCGACAACAAGTTGAAGGATTCAGACGTGAAGCAGCTGTGTGATCTAAAGGAGAGTCCACACTATAGACTGGAGACTCTGGAGTAAGTAGAGGGTTGGAGTCAGTCCATTCTTGTTTCAGCCGTATTGAACTAAACACAGTTAGTATCACAGCAAAGATCCAGTATTTCCTGTAAACCTCCAAGCTTCTCAGTGAAGATGGGAGAGAAGAATGGTGACAGGCTTCAGGATTGGACAGAGAGAGAGAACAGTCAGCCAATCAGATGAGCCAGAAGCTTGTTGTGATCATGTGTTTGAGTTGATGTGAAGACGACTGTTGTCGTTGTGTTCATGTCTGCAGGAAATAAAGCTGGATTACAGCGGACAGCATCACAACATACAGAGACATCAAACTGTCCAACCATCAAATCTGATCTCAAAGTGTTTGTTCTCTCATTTCAATACTAAACAACTGATCAGTTCATCTTTGTCACAGCTCCGACATCAGTCTGACTGAAGCCTGCAAATCATTGGCTCTAATTTAATAGAAACAGGGTTACATTTAGTAACCATGTGGTCTTTATATAGTCCAGTAATCACAGCGGAGGTTTTACTGTTCAGTCTTTGTAATGTCAGACCTTTAGTATAATATATACATCTGTCCTTCTACCATTTGTTTTGTCCAAATATTTTCCTAACAGACTCTATATTTACTTATTTGTCATGTAATATTTAAAAGTACAATAAATATTCAGATGTTTTTTACAGCTTTGAACCCAACAGCAGTAAATTTATTATTAAAGCTTAACTTATTGAGCAGTGAACGTCTCTCTGTTTCTGCAGAAATTATGTGTTCAGGACTCTCAGCAGTGCATTTCCACTGTGTACTTAAGTGAAATCTGCAGAGCCAACAGACTTGATGCCCAAAGTCTCTGTAGATCTGTGAGCTTCACTTCAACATGTTAACATGAGAGCTGAAAGGAAGCAGGCTACACTACACAGCCGCTCCACTTGTGGTCTGAACAGGACTGAAGTCCCTGCTGGTCTTTATACTGGATGTGCTTCATCACTGACAGACAGCTGATGAACGGAGTCTCTGTTAACACTAATTTATCACTTCTGTTGTTTTCTCTCAACAGATGGAAGTGATCTCAGTGATTTAAAAGTGTGATGTGTCGAGACACAATATGGAGTCCACCATCATCCCTGTGTGTTCCTCTGGATCTGACAGAGTATCATCAGTGTATCTGGACTGCTCTGCTGCTGCTCTGTCCTTCTACAAAGTCTCTGCAGACACACTGAAACTCCGCCACTCCTTCTGCTCCACACTCAACCACCTCCTGCACCTGGACCTGGGTTTCATTTCCTCTTTATTCATTCTCTTTATTCATTCAGTCTTTATTCTGAACTCAAAGTGCCTCTGCAGATTAGTTCTGTAGATAACAACAACTGTAAATGATACACATTTAGATGGATATTTCTGCTTTTCTTTCTGTTGCAGCTCCACCCTTTGGAATGATGCTGTATTGCAGTAAAGTATCACATACAGTGGGGCAAAAAAGTATTTAGTCAGCCACCAGTTGTGCAAGTTCTCCCACTTAAAAAGATGCGAGAGGCCTGTGATTTTCATCATAGGAACACTTCAACTATGAGTAACAAAATGAGAAAAAAAAATCCAAAAAATCACATTGTAGGATTTTTAATGAATTTATTGGTAAGTTATGGTGGAAAATAAGTAAACTATATTTCTAGATAACAATGGAAGTTGATATTGCACGTATAAAGTTATTATTACCACCAACACCAACCATTTCTCATATTATAACATGTATACACATACAGTATTTGATTGTAAAAAACAGCACCTTGATGTTTTATTGTGTATGTATTGTTTCATGTGAACTGATTAACATGTATACAAAACAATTACAAGTTCACAGGAAAATAATCCTGACTGTTAACATTTTTGCTGTAAAATAAATAGTTTTTAGTTTATTAGAGTTTGATGTGACTCTGCTAGTTTTCACATCACATGTCTGAACACAGACACGTGAAGTCAACCTGTGGAGCTTTTCCCCCTCAGAAATCCATGTTGAAGCAGCTGTTACGTCCACTGTTCTGCTCATTCAGAACGCAGCAGCTCGACTTGTCTTCAACCTCCCCAAGTTCTCTCACACTACACCGCTCCTCCGCAGCTGCTGCCTGCATCCGCTTCAAAACACTAGTACTTGCATACAGGGCCACAAACGGTTCAGCCCCAGCTTACATCCAGGACATGATCAAACCCTATACCCCAACCCACCCACTCCGCTCTGCATCAGCCAATCTGCTTGCTGCCCCCTCACAGCGAGAGACAACTAGTCACTCAACGAAATCCCGACTGTTTGCTGTCCTGGCTCCTAAATGGTGGAATGAGCTCCCCATTGACATCAGGGCGGCCGAAAGCCTACGCATCTTCCAACGAAGGCTAAAAACACACCTCTTCCGACTGCACCTCGGATAAAAAAAGTGTGTGTGTGTATATATATATATATATATATATATATATATATATATATATATATCCTTGAATCTGCACTTTCATATGGCTCTTTGTAGTTCTGCTTATGTACTTGCACTTGCTACTTGTTGTCTGGAGTTTGTACCTTTAGGGTTGAAAGCACTTAATAGGAAGTCGCTTTGGATAGAAGCGTCAGCTAAATGACATGTAATGTAATGTAACTGTTCATGTACTGTAGCGTGCAACTGTACAGATGTACAGATGTACACCTTGATAAAATATTTTGTGGGCTTTTATATCATGAAGTGTGTCCACCTTTATTTTTGGATTATGTATGTAATTGCTTCCTTTGTATAATATCAATTAAGTATTATTAAAAAGTCTAAGTGTTATCATAATTTACTTGATTTGAAATATTAAAACTGGATTTTAACTTAAACTCAACACACAAGTTAAAATGAAACACCCTTTTCAGCATCATATTTGTACTCTTTGGGTCTACTAGAATAGGTTTACGTGCTTTGATGATCAACAAATATACTATGTTTCTCATACGGCCCATTGCTGCAGCTCTTCTGTCTGAAACACTGTCTGAGCTCTTGGCCCGCCTTCCTGAAAAGCCCAGTCTGCTCTGATTGGTCAGCAGGCCCACTCTGTTGTAATTGGTCAACCAAATAAAAACAAACCAGTGGGCGGGCTGTGCTTTCTCAGGCAGCACCTATGGGCAGCACATGCAAAAAAACTGGGCTGGCTTTCTCAATCAATGACATCACTAATTGAGGAATTTCAAACAGGAATTTAGGGGCAATGCATTCTTAGGCAGTTGACAAAAAGTGCTGTCTGTCTTATTCTTTATACATATATTACAGACACAAACAACTATAGTATATAACACTAAAAGATGGTGGGAAAATGCATATTAGGGGCTCTTTAATAAGACTTTATAAGTTTTAGTTTAGTTTTAATGTCAGGTCTATTTCTCCCATGCCATCAAACTGGCCGGTTGTCCGACCCGCAAACACGCAGCACGTATGAAAACGGTCTCAAAGGTTATAAATAAACGAGCCAAGTTAGCCCTCTGAGCTAATAACGTGTAAACTTCTATAGCCAAAGGTAATAAATTAAATAAAAACACAGGCAGAAAGTCACAAAAAAAGTCATAGTATAGTATGTCGAAAAAAGTAAAAAAGTCAGTATAGTATGTCGAAAAATATCATAGTATATATGTTGAAAAAAGTCATATAAAGTCGTATGTCATAAAAAGTTATAGTATAGTATATTGAAAAAAGTCATAGTATGGTACGTCATAAAAAGTAAAAAAAGGTCATAGTATAGTATGTCGAAAAAAATACAAAAAAGTCATACTATAGAAATTACAAAAAAGTTAAAAAAAAAAGAACTCCTAGAATGTCGAAAAACGTTTAAAAAAGTAATTGAATAATATGTCGAAAAAAGTCAGTGTAGTATGCCAAAAACAGTAAAAAAAAAAGTTCTTTTTCGACATTATATACTATGACTTTTTAGACTTTTCCGACATTTTTCGACATTTTTCAACATACTATACTATGACTTTTTTTGAAATACTATACTATGACTTTTTTATGCATTTTTTTCGACCTACTATACTATGACTTTACTTTTTTCGACCTACTATACTATGACTTTACTTTTTTCGACCTACTATACTATGACTTTACTTTTTTCGACATACTATACTGATGAGTGATGTGGCAGTTAATGAGGCATCGTATCACTTTTCTTTCTAAAAGCAAACTCCCTTATGTCTTCCCCTCAATAACCCTCGCGTCTACTAATGCTCTCTTCTGCTATACAGCAACACCAGTTACTGTCAGCGGAGCGGATGTTTTGGCCTATATTAAAAGGAGTTTTTTCAGATACATTCCTGTTTTTAGATTTATTAGAGAGACACACACACCCGCACTAAAGGGCCCTCGCCCGGGTCAGGAAACCCGGAGGCGGGGCAAGAGGCTTTGATTGATACCCTAGATGTCCCCTATTGTCACGGGCGTTTTAACCTCCTATACAGAAAACGTACTGCCCGAGGGGCTCTTCACAACCAAATGATCTTTATTAATACTCACAGTTTAAAGCTGCTCCTCGTGTAATCACAAGAAAATCCGCTGAAAATGCAGTCCCCGATGAGTTGAGGAGGCTTGCTGTCAAAATCGGTCCCCGCCGGGTTGCAACTCTCCACGGCAGTTAAAGAGGAGTCTGACCTGGGACCCCCAGGGGTGCTCCCCTGCCGCTTGGCAGGGTTGAGGAAAAATGGAAAGAAAAGAAGTCTTCCAAAAAGCACAAAACTGACGAGGTTTGTTTCCCTAGCCCAGTCCTGGACTCAGGTATTTTTATTTTAATTGAAGCTGGTAAAGTAAAAAAGCAAATAAGCTAAATTGAACAAAAATGAACAAAAATGCACTTAGTCCCTAACAAAAGTGAAGTTTAATCAAATGCTGAAATACGGAGGTCCTTTTGGTACAAAATGCCCCCCAAAAAAAAGACCTATCAGTGAGTTACTCTTATTTATACATACATTGTCTGGTATACACCCCTCATAACAGCAGGGTCTGTCTCACTATATCGTATAGCCTAATAAGGCAATAATGCACACAACAATCAGACACTTTGTAGGAAACAGGAAGACGCATATACATTTGATGGCATTACATGTCTTGCATTGAGCTGCATTGCTCAAACGAATTGCTTGAACAATGAGCCTTATTCATTACACAGCCAAACAGCAATAGCCGTTTATCATATCATGACAGCTCGACTTCCCTTTTCAAGCAAAAATAGTATAAGTTCAACCAGTACATATGTCTCGCACAAACTCTCCCTTTGTCTCTTATTGCAGCTACACACGAACCTCACCCCTTCATGAACTGCAGGCGGCCTTCTCATACATGCACATTAAGCACATGCACATAGTGACATCCTAAGCATAATATCTAGTATGATTACACTTCTACACAGCAATCTAATTACATTTTACAGTATGCGTAATATTATAGCCCTTCATTGAGTGCACTTCTTGTAAAAGCTAAACATATTGCTAGAGCAGTAAAGCAGTTTTTAGCTGTTTTTTATTTTTATTATTTTTTTGGGGGGGTTTTCAACTGAACATCCGTTCAACAATACTATCAAGTTTACACAATACTTTTTTTTATACTTTTTTTGACATACTATACTATGACTTTTTTTTGACATACTATACTTGACTTTTCTTAACTTTTTTCGACATACTATACTATGACTTTTTTATGCTTTTTTTGACATTCTATACTATGACTTTTTTTGAAATGCTATGACTTTTTTCAACATATACTATGACTTTACTTTTTTCGGCATACTATACTATGACTTTTTTTTTTTTTTACTTTCTTCGGCATACTATACTATGACTTTTTTTTTTTTTACTTTTTTCGACATACTATACTATGACTTTTTTTTTTTTTTACTTTTTTCGGCATACTATACTATGACTTTTTTTTTTTTACTTTTTTCGACATACTATACTATGACTTTTTAATGCTTTTTTTTGACCTACTAAACTATGACTTTACTTTTTTCGACATACTATACTATGACTTTTTTATGTTTTCGACCTACTATACTATGACTTTTTTATGTTTTCGACCTACTATACTATGACTTTTTTTGAAATGCTATGACTTTTTTCAACATACTATACTTGACTTTTTATCTTCGACATACTATACTATGACTTTACTTTTTTGGCATACTATGCTATGACTTTTTTTTTTTTTACTTTTTTCGACATACTATACTATGACTTTTTTTTTACTTTTTTCAACGTACTATACTATGACTTTTTTAATGCTTTTTTTCGACCTACTATACTATGACTTTTTTAATGCTTTTTTTCGACCTACTATACTATGACTTTTTTCGACCTACTATACTATGACTTTTTTATGTTTTCGACATACTATACTATGACTTTTTTTGACATACTATACTATGACTTTTTATGTTTTCGACATACTATACTATGACTTTTTTATGTTTTCGACATACTATACTATGACTTTTTTTGAAATGCTATGACTTTTTTCAACATACTATACTTGACTTTTTATCTTTGATATCTTTGACTTTACTTTTTTTGGCATACTATACTATGACTTATTTTTTTTTTACTTTTTTCAACGTACTATACTATGACTTTTTTAATGCTTTTTTTCGACATACTATACTATGACTTTTTTCGACCTACTATACTATGACTTTTTTATGTTTTCGACATACTATACTATGACTTTTTTTTAAAACTTTTTTCGACATACTATACTTGACTTTTCTTAACTTTTTTTGACATACTATACTATGACTTTTTTATGCTTTTTTTCGACCTGCTATACTATGACTTTACTTTTTTCGACATACTATACTATGACTTTTTTTTTACTTTTTTCAACATACCATACTGACTTTTTTATGCTTTTTTTTGACCTACTATACTATGACTTTACTTTTTTTGACCTACTATACTATGACTTTTTTTTTTTTTACTTTTTTCGACATACTATACTATGACTTTTTTTTACTTTTTTCGACATACTATACTATGACTTTTTTATGCTTTTTTTTCGACCTACTATGCTATGACTTTTCTTTTTTTTACTTTTTTCGACATACTATACTATGACTTTTTTATGCTTTCAACATACTATACTATGACTTTTTTTGAAATGCTATGACTTTTTATCTTTGAGTTTACTTTTCTCGACATACTATACTATGACTTTTTTTAATGCTTTTTTTCGACATACTATACTATGACTTTTTTAAAACTTTTTTCGACATACTATACTATGACTTTTTTTGACATACTATACTATGACTTTTTTATGTTTTCGACATACTATATTATGACTTTTTTTGAAATGCTATGACTTTTTTCAACATACTATACTTGACTTTTTATCTTTGACATACTATACTATGACTTTACTTTTTTTGGCATACTATACTACGACTTTTTTCTTTTTTACTTTTTTCAACGTACTATACTATGACTTTTTTAATGCTTTTTTCGACCTACTATACTATGACTTTTTTCGACCTACTATACTATGACTTTTTTCAACATACTATACTTGACTTTTTATCTTTGACATCTTTGACTTTCCTTTTTTCGACATACTATACTATGACTTTTTTCAACATACTATACTTGACTTTTTATCTTTGACATCTTTGACTTTCCTTTTTTCGACATACTATACTATGACTTTTTTTTTAAACTTTTTTCGACATACTATACTTGACTTTTCTTAACTTTTTTTGACATACTATACTATGACTTTTTTATGCTTTTTTTTCGACCTGCTATACTATGACTTTACTTTTTTCGACATACTATACTATGACTTTTTTATGCTTTTTTTTTGACCTACTATACTATGACTTTTTTTTTTTTACTTTTTTCGACATACTATACTATGACTTTTTTAATGCTTTTTTAGACCTACTATACTATGACTTTTTTTTTACTTTTTTCAACGTACTATACTATGACTTTTTTTACTTTTTTCAACGTACTATACTGTGACTTTTTTTGACATAATATACTATGACTTTTTTTTTACTTTTTTCAACGTACTATGCTATGACTTTTTTTTACTTTTTTCAACGTACTATACTATGACTTTTTTAATGCTTTTTTTCGACCTACTATACTATGACTTTTTTCGACATATTATACTATGACTTTTTTTACTTTTTTCGACATACTATACTATGACTTTTTTCGACATATTATACTATGACTTTTTTTACTTTTTTCAATGTACTATACTATGACTTTTTTAATGCTTTTTTTCGACCTACTATACTATGACTTTTTTCGACATACTATACTATGACTTTTTTTACTTTTTTCAACGTACTATACGATGACTTTTTTTACTTTTTTCAATGTACTATACTATGACTTTTTTAATGGTTTTTTTCGACCTACTATACTATGACTTTTTTTACTTTTTTCAACGTACTATACTATGACTTTTTTTTGACATATTAGACTTTTTTTTACTTTTTTCGACATACTATACTATGACTTTTTTAATGCTTTTTTTCGACCTACTATACTATGACTTTTTTTACTTTTTTCAACGTACTATACTATGACTTTTTTTGACATAATATACTATGACTTTTTTTTTACTTTTTTCAACGTACTATGCTATGACTTTTTTTAACGTACTATACTATGACTTTTTTTTTTACATACTATACTATGACTTTTTTTTACTTTTTTCGACATACTATACTATGACTTTTTTATGCTTATTTTCGACCTACTATACTATGACTTTACTTTTTTCGACATACTATACTATGACTTTTTTATGCTTTTTTTCGACCTACTATACTATGACTTTACTTTTTTTGGCATACTATACTATGACTTTTTTTTTTTTTACTTTTTTCGACATACCATACTATGACTTTTTTATGCTTTTTTTCCCAACTACTATACTATGACTTTTTTCAACATACTATACTATGACTTTTTTTACTTTTTTCAACGCACTATACTATGACTTTTTTCGACATACTATACTATGACTTTTTTTACTTTTTTCAACGTACTATACTATGACTTTTTTACTTTTTTCAACGTACTATACTATGACTTTTTTTTGACATACTAGACTTTTTTTTACTTTTTTCGACATACTATGCTATGACTTTTTTAATGCTGTTTTTCGACCTACTATACTATGACTTTTTTTGACATACTATACTATGACTTTTTTTACTTTTTTCAACGTACTATGCTATGACTTTTTTTAACGTACTATACTATGACTTTTTTTTTGACATACTATACTATGACTTTTTTTTACTTTTTTCAACGTACTATACTATGACTTTTTTTTTTACATACTATACTATGACTTTTTTTTACTTTTTTCGACATACTATACTATGACTTTTTTGTGCTTATTTTCGACCTACTATACTATGACTTTACTTTTTTCGACATACTATACTATGACTTTTTTATGCTTTTTTTCGACCTACTATACTATGACTTTACTTTTTTTGGCATACTATACTATGACTTTTTTTTTTTTTACTTTTTTCGACATACCATACTATGACTTTTTTATGCTTTTTTTTCGACCTACTATACTATGACTTTTTTCAACATACTATACTATGACTTTTTTTACTTTTTTCAACGTACTATACTATGACTTTTTTCGACATATCATACTATGACTTTTTTCAACGTACTATACTATGACTTTTTTACTTTTTTCAATGTACTATACTATGACTTTTTTTTGACATACTAGACTTTTTTTTACTTTTTTCGACATACTATACTATGACTTTTTTAATGCTTTTTTTCGACCTACTATACTATGACTTTTTTTGACATACTATACTATGACTTTTTTTACTTTTTTCAACGTACTATGCTATGACTTTTTTTACTTTTTTCAACGTACTATACTATGACTTTTTTTGACATACTATACTATGACTTTTTTTTACTTTTTTCAACGTACTATACTATGACTTTTTTTTGACATACTATACTATGACTTTTTTTTACTTTTTTCAACGTACTATACTATGACTTTTTTAATGCTTTTTTTCGACATACTATACTATGACTTTTTTAATGCTTTTTTTCGACCTACTATACTATGACTTTTTTCGACATACTATACTATGACTTTTTTATGCTTTTTTTCGACCTACTATACTATGACTTTTTTTGACATACTATACTTGACTTTTTTTTAACTTTTTTCGACATACTATACTATGACTTTTTTCGACATACTATACTATGACTTTTTTATGCTTTTTTTCGACATACTATACTATGACTTTTTTATGCTTTTTTTCGACCTACTATACTATGACTTTACTTTTTTTGGCATACTATACTATGACTTATTTTACTTTTTTCAACGTACTATGCTATGACTTTTTTTGACATAATATACTATGACTTTTTTTTTACTTTTTTCAACGTACTATGCTATGACTTTTTTTAACGTACTATACTATGACTTTTTTTTCGACCTACTATACTATGACTTTTTTACTTTTTTCAACGTACTATACTATGACTTTTTTTGACATAATATACTATGACTTTTTTTTTACTTTTTTCAACGTACTATGCTATGACTTTTTTTAACGTACTATACTATGACTTTTTTTTTGACATACTATACTATGACTTTTTTTAACTTTTTTCAACGTACTATACTATGACTTTTTTATGTTTTCGACATACTATATTATGACTTTTTTTGAAATGCTATGACTTTTTTCAACATACTATACTTGACTTTTTATCTTTGACATACTATACTATGACTTTACTTTTTTTGGCATACTATACTATGACTTTTTTCTTTTTTACTTTTTTCAACGTACTATACTATGACTTTTTTAATGCTTTTTTTCGACCTACTATACTATGACTTTTTTCGACCTAATATACTATGACTTTTTTCAACATACTATACTTGACTTTTTATCTTTGACATCTTTGACTTTCCTTTTTTCGACATACTATACTATGACTTTTTTTTTAAACTTTTTTCGACATACTATACTTGACTTTTCTTAACTTTTTTTGACATACTATACTATGACTTTTTTATGCTTTTTTTTCGACCTGCTATACTATGACTTTACTTTTTTCGACATACTATACTATGACTTTTTTATGCTTTTTTTTTGACCTACTATACTATGACTTTTTTTTTTTTACTTTTTTCGACATACTATACTATGACTTTTTTTTTTTTTACTTTTTTCGACATACTATACTATGACTTTTTTAATGCTTATTTAGACCTACTATACTATGACTTTTTTATGTTTTCAACATACTATACTATGACTTTTTTTTAAATGCTATGACTTTTTTCAACATACTATACTTGACTTTTTATCTTTGACATCTTTGACTTTACTTTTTTCGTCACACTATACTATGACTTTTTTTTAAAACTTTTTTCGACATACTATACTTGACTTTTCTTAACTTTTTTTGACATACTATACTATGACTTTTTTATAATTTTTTTTCGACCTACTATACTATGACTGTACTTTTTTCGACATACTATACTATGACTTTTTTTTAACTTTTTTCAACATACTATACTATGACTTTTTTATGCTTTTTTTCGACCTACTATACTATGACTTTTTTTTACTTTTTTCAACGTACTATACTATGACTTTTTTTTACTTTTTTCAACGTACTATACTATGACTTTTTTTGACATAATATACTATGACTTTTTTTTTACTTTTTTCAACATACTATACTATGACTTTTTTATGCTTTTTTTCGACCTACTATACTATGACTTTTTTTTACTTTTTTCAACCTACTATACTATGACTTTTTTTTACTTTTTTCAACGTACTATGCTATGACTTTTTTTTACTTTTTTCAACGTACTATACTATGACTTTTTTAATGCTTTTTTTTGACCTACTATACTATGACTTTTTTCGACATATTATACTATGACTTTTTTTACTTTTTTCGACATACTATACTATGACTTTTTTCGACATATTATACTATGACTTTTTTTACTTTTTTCAACGTACTATACTATGACTTTTTTCGACATACTATACTATGACTTTTTTTACTTTTTTCAACGTACTATACTATGACTTTTTTTACTTTTTTCAATGTACTATACTATGACTTTTTTAATGCTTTTTTTTGACATAATATACTATGACTTTTTTTTAACTTTTTTCAACATACTATACTATGACTTTTTTATGCTTTTTTTCGACCTACTATACTATGACTTTTTTTTACTTTTTTCAACCTACTATACTATGACTTTTTTTTACTTTTTTCAACGTACTATGCTATGACTTTTTTTTACTTTTTTCAACGTACTATACTATGACTTTTTTAATGCTTTTTTTTGACCTACTATACTATGACTTTTTTCGACATATTATACTATGACTTTTTTTACTTTTTTCGACATACTATACTATGACTTTTTTCGACATATTATACTATGACTTTTTTTACTTTTTTCAACGTACTATACTATGACTTTTTTCGACATACTATACTATGACTTTTTTTACTTTTTTCAACGTACTATACTATGACTTTTTTTACTTTTTTCAATGTACTATACTATGACTTTTTTAATGCTTTTTTTCGACCTACTATACTATGACTTTTTTTTGACATACTAGACTTTTTTTTACTTTTTTCGACATACTATACTATGACTTTTTTAATGCTTTTTTTCGACCTACTATACTATGACTTTTTTTACTTTTTTCAACGTACTATACTATGACTTTTTTTGACATAATATACTATGACTTTTTTTTTACTTTTTTCAACGTACTATGCTATGACTTTTTTTAACGTACTATACTATGACTTTTTTTGACATACTATACTATGACTTTTTTTTACTTTTTTCGACATACTATACTATGACTTTTTATGCTTATTTTCGACCTACTATACTATGACTTTACTTTTTTTGGCATACTATACTATGACTTTTTTTTTTTTTACTTTTTTCGACATACCATACTATGACTTTTTTATGCTTTTTTTCCCACCTACTATACTATGACTTTTTTCAACATACTATACTATGACTTTTTTCGACATACTATACTATGACTTTTTTTACTTTTTTCAACGTACTATACTATGACTTTTTTACTTTTTTCAACGTACTATACTATGACTTTTTTTGACATGCTAGACTTTTTTTTACTTTTTTCGACATACTATACTATGACTTTTTTAATGCTTTTTTTCGACCTACTATACTATGACTTTTTTTGACATACTATACTATGACTTTTTTTACTTTTTTCAATGTACTATGCTATGACTTTTTTTAACGTACTATACTATGACTTTTTTTTTGACATACTATACTATGACTTTTTTTTACTTTTTTAAACGTACTATACTATGACTTTTTTTTTTTACATACTATACTATGACTTTTTTTTACTTTTTTCGACATACTATACTATGACTTTTTTATGCTTATTTTCGACCTACTATACTATGACTTTACTTTTTTCGACATACTATACTATGACTTTTTTATGCTTTTTTTCGACCTACTATACTATGACTTTACTTTTTTTGGCATACTATACTATGACTTTTTTATGCTTTTTTTTCGACCTACTATACTATGACTTTTTTCAACATACTATACTATGACTTTTTTACTTTTTTCAACGTACTATACTATGACTTTTTTACTTTTTTCAACGTACTATACTATGACTTTTTTCAACATACTATACTATGACTTTTTTACTTTTTTCAACGTACTATACTATGACTTTTTTCAACATACTATACTATGACTTTTTTACTTTTTTCAACGTACTATACTATGACTTTTTTCGACATATTATACTATGACTTTTTTCAACGTACTATACTATGACTTTTTTACTTTTTTCAATGTACTATACTATGACTTTTTTTTGACATACTAGACTTTTTTTTACTTTTTTCGACATACTATACTATGACTTTTTTAATGCTTTTTTTCGACCTACTATACTATGACTTTTTTTGACATACTATACTATGACTTTTTTTACTTTTTTCAACGTACTATGCTATGACTTTTTTTACTTTTTTCAACGTACTATACTATGACTTTTTTTGACATACTATACTATGACTTTTTTTTACTTTTTTCAACGTACTATACTATGACTTTTTTTTGACATACTATACTATGACTTTTTTTTACTTTTTTCAACGTACTATACTATGACTTTTTTAATGCTTTTTTTCGACATACTATACTATGACTTTTTTAATGCTTTTTTTCGACCTACTATACTATGACTTTTTTTGACATACTATACTATGATTTTTTTACTTTTTTCAACGTACTATGCTATGACTTTTTTTACTTTTTTCAACGTACTATACTATGACTTTTTTTTGACATACTATACTATGACTTTTTTTTACTTTTTTCAACGTACTATACTATGACTTTTTTTTTGACATACTATACTATGACTTTTTTTTACTTTTTTCAACGTACTATACTATGACTTTTTTAATGCTTTTTTTCGACATACTATACTATGACTTTTTTAATGCTTTTTTTCGACCTACTATACTATGACTTTTTTTTGACATACTATACTTGACTTTTTTTTTACTTTTTTCGACATACTATACTATGACTTTTTTCGACATACTATACTATGACTTTTTTATGCTTTTTTTCGACCTACTATACTATGACTTTACTTTTTTTGGCATACTATACTATGACTTTTTTTACTTTTTTCAACGTACTATACTATGACTTTTTTTGACATAATATACTATGACTTTTTTTTTACTTTTTTCAACGTACTATGCTATGACTTTTTTTAACGTACTATACTATGACTTTTTTTTTGACATACTATACTATGACTTTTTTTTACTTTTTTCAACGTACTATACTATGACTTTTTTTTTACATACTATACTATGACTTTTTTTTACTTTTTTCGACATACTATACTATGACTTTTTTCGACATACTATACTATGACTTTTTTATGCTTTTTTTCGACCTACTATACTATGACTTTTTTTGACATACTATACTTGACTTTTTTTTTACTTTTTTCGACATACTATACTATGACTTTTTTCGACATACTATACTATTACTTTTTTTATTCTTTTTTTCGACCTACTATACTATGACTTTACTTTTTTTGGCATACTATACTATGACTTTTTTTACTTTTTTCAACGTACTATACTATGACTTTTTTTGACATAATATACTATGACTTTTTTTTTACTTTTTTCAACGTACTATGCTATGACTTTTTTTAACGTACTATACTATGACTTTTTTTTTGACATACTATACTATGACTTTTTTTTACTTTTTTCAACGTACTATACTATGACTTTTTTTTTTACATACTATACTATGACTTTTTTTTACTTTTTTCGACATACTATACTATGACTTTTTTATGCTTATTTTCGACCTACTATACTATGACTTTACTTTTTTCGACATACTATACTATGACTTTTTTATGCTTTTTTTCGACCTACTATACTATGACTTTACTTTTTTTGGCATACTATACTATGACTTTTTTTTTTTTTACTTTTTTCGACATACCATACTATGACTTTTTTATGCTTTTTTTTCGACCTACTATACTATGACTTTTTTCGACATACTATACTATGACTTTTTTTACTTTTTTCAACGTACTATACTATGACTTTTTTTACTTTTTTTAACGTACTATACTATGACTTTTTTTTGACATACTAGACTTTTTTTTACTTTTTTCGACATACTATACTATGACTTTTTTAATGCTTTTTTTCGACCTACTATACTATGACTTTTTTTGACATACTATACTATGACTTTTTTTTTACTTTTTTCAACGTACTATGCTATGACTTTTTTTACTTTTTTCAACGTACTATACTATGACTTTTTTTTGACATACTATACTATGACTTTTTTTTTACTTTTTTCAACGTACTATACTATGACTTTTTTTGACATACTATACTATGACTTTTTTTTACTTTTTTCAACGTACTATACTATGACTTTTTTAATGCTTTTTTTCGACATACTATACTATGACTTTTTTAATGCTTTTTTTCGACCTACTATACTATGACTTTTTTCAACATACTATACTATGACTTTTTTTACTTTTTTCAACGTACTATGCTATGACTTTTTTTTGACATACTATACTTGACTTTTTTTTTACTTTTTTCGACATACTATACTATGACTTTTTTCGACATACTATACTATGACTTTTTTATGCTTTTTTTCGACATACTATACTATGACTTTTTTTTCTTTACTTTTTTCGACATACCATACTATGACTTTTTTATGCTTTTTTTTTGACCTACTATACTATGACTTTTTTCAACATACTATACTATGACTTGTTTTACTTTTTTCAACGTACTATACTATGACTTTTTTCGACATACTATACTATGACTTTTTTTACTTTTTTCAACGTACTATACTATGACTTTTTTTACTTTTTTCAACGTACTATACTATGACTTTTTTTTGACATACTAGACTTTTTTTTACTTTTTTCGACATACTATACTATGACTTTTTTAATGCTTTTTTTCGAACTACTATACTATGACTTTTTTTGACATACTATACTATGACTTTTTTTACTTTTTTCAACGTACTATGCTATGACTTTTTTACTTTTTGCAACGTACTATACTATGACTTTTTTTTGACATACTATACTATGACTTTTTTAATGCTTTTTTTCGACATACTATACTATGACTTTTTTATGCTTTTTTTCGACCTACTATACTATGACTTTTTTTTGACATACTATACTTGACTTTTTTTTTACTTTTTTCGACATACTATACTATGACTTTTTTCGACATACTATACTATGACTTTTTTATGCTTTTTTTCGACCTACTATACTATGACTTTTTTTTGACATACTATACTTGACATTTTTTTTACTTTTTTCGACATACTATACTATGACTTTTTTATGCTTTTTTTCGACATACTATACTATGACTTTACTTTTTTTGGCATACTATATACTATGACTTTTTTTTTTTTACTTTTTTCGACATACCATACTATGACTTTTTTATGCTTTTTTTTCGACCTACTATACTATGACTTTTTTCAACATACTATACTATGACTTTTTTTACTTTTTTCAACGTACTATACTATGACTTTTTTTTTACTTTTTTCAACGTACTATACTATGACTTTTTTTGACATACTAGACTTTTTTTTACTTTTTTCGACATACTATACTATGACTTTTTTAATGCTTTTTTTCGACCTACTATACTATGACTTTTTTTTGACATACTATACTTGACTTTTTTTTAACTTTTTTCGACATACTATACTATGACTTTTTTCTGCTTTTTTTCGACCTACTATACTATGACTTTTTTTTGACATACTATACTATGACTTTTTTTTGACATACTATACTATGACTTTTTTTTGACATACTATACTTGACTTTTTTTTTACTTTTTTCGACATACTATACTATGACTTTTTTATGCTTTTTTTCGACCTACTATACTATGACTTTTTTTTGACATACTATACTTGACTTTTTTTTTACTTTTTTCGACATACTATGACTTTTTTCGACATACTATACTATGACTTTTTTATGCTTTTTTTCGACCTACTATACTATCACTTTACTTTTTTTGGCATACTATACTATGACTTTTTTTACTTTTTTCAACGTACTATACTATAACTTTTTTTGACATAATATACTATGACTTTTTTTTTACTTTTTTCAACATACTATGCTATGACTTTTTTTAACGTACTATACTATGACTTTTTTTTTACATACTATACTATGACTTTTTTTTACTTTTTTCGACATACTATACTATGACTTTTTTATGCTTATTTTCGACCTACTATACTATGACTACTTTTTTCGACATACTATACTATGACTTTTTTATGCTTTTTTTCGACCTACTATACTATGACTTTACTTTTTTTGGCATACTATACTATGACTTTTTTTTTGACATACTATACTATGACTTTTTTTTACTTTTTTCAACGTACTATACTATGACTTTTTTTTACTTTTTTCAACGTACTATACTATGACTTTTTTTTGACATACTAGACTTTTTTTTACTTTTTTCGACATACTATACTATGACTTTTTTAATGCTTTTTTCGACCTACTATACTATGACTTTTTTTGACATACTATACTATGACTTTTTTTACTTTTTTCAACGTACTATGCTATGACTTTTTTTTGACATACTATACTATGACTTTTTTTTACTTTTTTCAACGTACTATACTATGACTTTTTTAATGCTTTTTTTCGACCTACTATACTATGACTTTTCTTTTACTTTTTTCGACATACTATACTATGACTTTTTTTCGACATACTATACTATGACTTTTTTAATGCTTTTTTCGACATACTATACTATGACTTTTTTCAACATACTATACTTGACTTTTTATCTTCGACATACTATACTATGACTTTTTTTGAAATGCTATGACTTTTTTCAACATACTATACTATGACTTTTTTATGCTTTTTTTTCGACCTACTATACTATGACTTTACTTTTTTCAACATACTATACTTGACTTTTTTATGCTTTTTTTTCGACATACTATACTATGACTTTTGTTTTCGACATACTATACTATGACTTTTTTCGACATACTAGACTTTTTTTTATCTTTGACATACTATACTATAACTTTTTAATGCTTTTTTTCAACCTACTATACTATGACTTTACTTTTTTCGACATACTATACTATGACTTTTTTCGACATACTAGACTTTTTTTTATCTTTGACATACTATACTATAACTTTTTTAATGCTTTTTTTTCAACCTACTATATTATGACTTTACTTTTTTCGACATACTATAACTTTTTTACTTTTTGACATACTATACTATGACTTTTTATGACATACCATACTGTGACTTTTTTCATCATACTATACTGACTTTTTTGTACTTTTTTTCAACATACTATATACAGTGACTTTTTTGACTTCGATATGCTAGACACCACAGACACTTTTGCAAACACCTGCAGTTTAATCAATTATTCATATATTTATACTTTTAGTAGCATTTAACAGCGCATTAAAACATTTACATTTTTACTTCATACAGTTCAGTGCCGTTGATTTTAAAAAGCTCTATAAAGTGGTGACTGTTAGTTACACAATAACTCATCATACTAAATAAATATTCATACAGACATCCCAACATTCAGCCTCTGGTCCCGCCCACCATAGGTGACATCACAGTGACTCATCACCTGAGCTGCTTACAGTGAGTATGCAAACATTTCAATCAATCATAACAATATCATATTAACAATAACATCTGTCCAAGTTTCCTCCTGTTTTTCATATTCAGATTTTTTATCTTTATGATTTTCCTTTTGACCTGATTCTATAATTGTACAGGTTTCTGATCACCTGTACAGGTACATCTCTGGCTCAGTGTACACAAGAAACCAGCAGGACATGCAGCAGGTCAGTTACATCTCTCCCGAGTAGTAGGGCCGTGGGGGGAAAGTGACCCGACATTGAGAACAAAGTTTATATACATACATTTTAAATACTGCGTAGATAATCTTAATATTCTGGGATTGTAAATTACTACTACTTCTTGGGAATGTTTCATTTGTTTTCCCAGGCTTTTTTTTAAATGATAAATAACTTTAGATTTGAACCACAAAACAGCAGCTAATGAATGTATTTTCTATAGTTACACTTACGTGTTTATAATAATACTGATACTTCATAATCAGATTTCTCAACTCAAAATAAGCTTCGGAAATCTGGTGTTCTACATAAATAAAAGTCAATTAGACTTATTTATTTATTTATTTATTGTATGCTTTTCTTCCTAATGACCCACTGCATGCCTCCGAGACCTGGATCAGGTCCAGGCCACACTATATAACCAGGATATGATGCTTATTTGTGCAAACATGAACAAGATAATAGAAATGATATACGAGGGTGCATGTAACCCATGATGATCTGTTCTCCGTGTTGATTTGTCTCGTCTTGGACATCCTGTGTGTCTCAACTGGTGGAGACGCAGTCCGACCAGGTGAGTTGACCGTCGGAGAGTTTGGTCCTAGAGGTTCACACAGTGGAGGGTTTCATCAGAGCCTGATCCCCAAACAGCTGCTTGAAGTGAACCACGTGCTCCTCACAGTGCTCTCCTGAAGAAGAGGGAGAAGGCAGTCAGTGGATTTCACTTTAACCCTTGCGTTGTCTTCCGGTTGACCATGCACTTGTTGTCCTTCTGGGTCAAAATTAACACTTTTTAAAATATATTTTTAACACATTTTCTGACGTTTTTGTCCCTTTTTTCAATGTTTTTGTCACTTCTTTCGATGTTTTCTATGCTACTTTTCACTAACACCAACTTATTACCACTAGTTTTACACTTAGTTTTGGAATACATGTTCAATACATTTCATTTATAGGAAATTATACCTAACTTTGAAATGATGAATTATTTTGACTAATATTAGCCCAGTGTTTTTCAACCTTTTTTGAGCCACGGCACATTTTTTACATTAAAAAAAAATCCTGCGGCACACCACCAACCAAAAATGTTACAAAATGACACACTGTAGCCTAATAAGATCAGAATCTGAATTTTTGCTTTTTAAAAATGTATCCGTCGCTGTTACAGGCTTACATCGATGATCTCGGCCCTACTGCTTACATCCTGTCACAGCCACCAGGGGGCAGTCATTCTATTGTTTTAAATCAACAAGGTCATTAGTGCGCTATACTGCCACCTAGTGACACAGAATAGTATTTAATTTCTCTGCCAGTCATCACATTGCAGGCACAGATGCGCAACAATGGCGAATTATTTGCAGTAACTCAATAAAAAAATGTTGTTGGACCAATTAAGTAAAATCTGATAATTTCCCACGGCACAAAGGACGGTCTCTCACGGCACACAGGACGGTCTCTCACGGCACACAGGACGATCTCTCACGGCACACAGGACGATCTCTCACGGCACACAGGACGGTCTCTCACTAGTGGTTGAAAATCACTGGTTTAGAGGAACCTATGTTGATGTATCGCAGACGTGGATCTCAAAGTTTAGTCCGATTTTAAATCCATTTCAATTTTTTCAAATGCTATTAAATTGAATACCCAAAATTCAACGAAAGTAGTGATCAAGTACTTAACAATTGTACTGAACGTTTTGGATAATTTGGTTAAAAAAGGAGCCCATATTTCTGATATAGGAGTTTTGAGAACGGGTCAAATTTGACCCGAGGACAACACAAGGGTTAAAAAAAGATGTCAGCTGTGTTTTCTCTCACCGGGGTTGAAGCTGGGACTCCCTCTCAGCCGCTGGTTTCTCTGCTGGAACGACCTGAACACGGTGTAGAACAACATCTGGTCTCCGGTCTGCCGCGCTGCGTCCAAAAACTTCCTGGATGACACGTTGTCATGGCCGCCTGTGCCCAAAGAAACTTTAGGGTTAGTCAATTATGAAAACAGCAGAGATAGTGTGTCGAAAAAAAGTCAGAAGTCGTCGTAGCATAGTAGTAGGGCTGAACGATTGATCGGAAATGTATTGAAATTCTGAAGCTGTTCTCGACGTATTTATCCCACGGCGATAATTTTGATCATTTTTAAACTAAAATGTGACTTTTATCACAAGACATTTTCATTTCAATAGTTAATAGTTCTCGCTTTGTGTCCGTTTCCTTCAATTATTTTAAAATCACGAAAATAAGCACTTTTGAATCAAGAAAAAAATATTTCACCTTCAATATTTGAGCCTATTTTGAACAATGAGGACCAAAAAAAAAAAAAAAATAAATAAATAAATAGTTATCGAGGTAAAATGTGTAATTAATTGTGATTTTGATTTTAGGTCATATCGTGCAGCCCTATATAGTATGTTGAAAAAAGTCAGTTTATGTTGTATTGTAATTACAGTAAGAATAACAATTCAGTTCAAATGCACCGATGCAGCTAATGGCAGATAATCGGCCGTCGGAGCGT